>JAWRVZ010000007.1:8757500-9337500 GCA_037043235.1 Rhodeus uyekii
AATGATGGCCTTGTTTGATGGTCAGTGCTGTTGACCTTGAACGTCTGCATTTCAGAGCTCACTTACATCATTATTAGCACTAAAACAGAGTCGGGGCTATTAGTTATTCCGTTAGGAGCTGTGAGCCGGGCCGGCCGTGTTTGTCTGGTTTTCATTGGGGTAAACATTTGTTCCAGTTGTAGATGTTGTGCGGCAGGAACATGAATCAGGGACGAGAGGCGGAAAGAGCTCTGACAGCTGCAGCTCATTACCACCACCATTACTGCTATAGGGGGCTGCTGGGGGAAATTCCTCCTTCCAGGGAAAACGTTCCTGTTTACCATACAGCGCCGTGGATCAGGTCCCGCACACAGAGATGCAAGGCAATCACATGCAGGCTTATTTCCACACACAAAATGAATGAAAATATGCCGTTTTGCACACACACACAAAGTTCATATATCCGCAGTCTTGCTTGCTCCACACAGATGCGAACACACTCGCTTTCTCATTATGTACACTCTCAAAGACTAACAATCGGTCTTTATTGTGAGCTGATGCTAGTACCTCCGCCTCAACTGCTCCATGTCCCTCACACACACGCTCATATGTTCCTTCAATCACGACTGACTCATGCCTGCTTTACGTCATTCCATCCAATCAGACAGAGTTCTATGGGCCCATTACAGTGAAAGTTGTTTTCTTTTATTTGGTCATTCTTTCACCACTACATCAAAGTCAAACATTCACTCATAATCAAGCTCTTTACCCACATCTGCTCATTTATTGTATAATCACGGTCACCCATCAATATATCTCAAGCACAAACATACACCGCAAATCTTTATCTCACTCAGGAGCTTCAATCACTGTCTGTTTCAGCAATGATAATCTGCAGAAAATGCTTTCAAGATTAAAAAAAATGCATATAGTCCATAATTGTGCTGACATCAAAACCAGGAAACTATTGGGCTAAACCATGCAATTTGAACTGATTTCTTTACTATGTGGGCTAATTGCTGTGAATTAAAAAAAAAAAAAAAAACATGGCCTAGTTGCGTATTGTTTTCTAAATGTTTATTCTAAAACTCTTACAAAACAAAATTAATTGAATACACCACTGTGTTGTCTTAATTGATTAATTAAAATTCATTTTGATATTTTTGGGTATTAAAGTCCATTTTTTTGGAAAAATGTGTTTTGTCCATTGTTTTTTTTTTGTTTTTTTTTTACAATTTTGGTAATCACATAATTGCTTGTGGTTCATGTAACTCCTGATGATATTTTAAAAATAAAAATACTTTTTAGACTTAAAAGTTAATTAACAACTTTCCATATATTTTATATTCTTCAAATTAATATTACTTATAAAAAAAAACTATATGTAACCAACATAAAGAGTCCCATTTTACACATTTTAAAGGGATTGTTAAACCAAACATAAATATTTTGTCATCATTTACTCACTCGCATGTTATTTAACCTGTATAACCTTCATTCTCTTGTTGAACACAAAATAATAATCTTCAAATAATGTTGGTAACTAAATAGTTTTGGTTTTCCACTATAAAAGATCGACATTTATCAAAATATATTGTTTCATGTTCCACCAAAGAAAGAAAGTCAAAGGTTTGACTGGCTTGAGGGTTAAATTATGCATTTTTGTGGGTAAACTATTTTGGGTCATCTATTCATTTAAACTTGATTTTTTTTTTCTTATTTGTGTGTCTTTATTAAATATTTGGTTACATAACATATTTTTTTATATTTGCCATTGACCCTTACATCAAACCTCTGAAGGAACAATTTCTAGCAAATGTTCCTCCTCTTCCAGTCTAACCTAAACCTGATTTTACAGTTTTGGCTTTAATGACCACAACTTAAGCTACAACTGATAGAACTGGGTAATGTTTTAATTTCTGCTGCTCTCCTTGAAAGCATAAATCAAAAGAGATGAAAAAGCACCACGTGTTTTGACTGCTCCCTCCTTCTCTGACCTATGCCAATTTTTATCTCAACCTGCTTTAACTTTGTAGATCAGACTTTAATTTTGAAGCGGGTCTGTGGGACAGTGATGAATTGGATATATCAAGCAGGGCTTAAATTACCCTCTCCCTGGTGGCAGAGGATGGGAAGGTGCCGGAGAAAGAGGTATGAGAGCGGGGAGGGGTGCGCTCCATGACCTAGTAACAGGCAGAGAAAGAGGGCTGGTCAGCACTTGCCCTATCAACCCTGCAAGCTAGCACACCCAGAGAGAGAGAACGAGTCAGAGAGAGAGAGAGAGAGAGCGCGAGACAAAAGAGCAGCCCTCAACACTTAAGGTCCGTCTTCTGAGGAAGAAGGACATAATACCAGAGTGTGAAACACACATCAGCAGTAAGAGGCAGAGGAAATGTTTTTCCTCTCTGAAGAGGCCAACAGTTCTTTACTTCATCACCTTAACTTTCAAGGCTGAACAATTGTGAGTTAAACTAGATGCTTGGTGAACCAGTTCTCAATACGTTGGATAATTATCTACCGTAGACAGTATATATACACTGTACATAAAACTCATATGATTTATCAAAAACACAATTTTATTTTATTTTTTCAACATCTGAGGAGGCCAGTGTTTGAACTAGCATGTTATATTACACTTTATGTTTTTATATCTGGCTAGATTGGAGTCTTTTATCTGTACTGCACTGCAAGTTATCTCTAATAAATTAAAATTAATCAATTAATTGATAATAAGCGTGTGGAGCAGGAAAAGAATGAGTGCAATGTAAAATTGCCACAGGTGAGTGATATAGAAAACTATATTGTGTGTCTGATGAGGGATCTGCCATATCTAGAACAGGCATTTGCTGCTTGCTACTGTTTTGCCTCTCTTGAGCAGATCTCTCTGATGCCTTTTTACACACACTACTAGGAACAAGTGTGCCGTGAAGATGCGCGGTGCAGGAGAGCATGAGCTCCAGAAGCGGAAAATCTCTACTTCTAATTACGACACATGCTTTTTATAGCTGGCTAGGATCTAGTCCTACCCATTTTTTCCCCCCGGAAGGTAAGGATATGACGATATAAACATTTGCCCTCTTCAATGAGCTGGGTACCAAGCTGAACACGTTTTGTTTGGCTCTAGCCTGATCTGACCCTAGTCCAGCACAGCTGGGTCTCCTAGTCTCATGGGTGGTGTCGCCATATATTAACCTTTATTCATAAGAGATGTTCCTTGAAACAATGAGCGCCTGCTGTTGCACCGGGCCTAACCTGTATATCTTATGTTGTATTTTATATTGTATTGCATTCTATGCTTTGTTGTGTTTAATGTTGGGAGCAACTTAAGTCCCTGGTTAGAGCAGTCTTTCTTGGTTAAAACCCATCAAGTTCAACTTTAACTTCAGCTCTGACTGAAGACTAAAGCTATATCGATCACATCCAACTGTGCCTCTGCTCCATATAAACAAGCTCTTGTCAGTTTGATAACAGTGTAAATAATCAACAATGGCATCCGTTGTTGACAATATGTATTAGAGTCTTTTCAAAGATTTATTTATTTTTTCTTGAATAAAGACTATTCATTTAAACTATATATGCTATTAAGCAATAAATGAATTGAACCCAGTCTTCATTTTTCATAGCTTGAATTGAAGTAAACACACACGCACAGGTTTGCATGTTTTATGGGGACTATTTTATACTGTACAGACTGTATATTCTATCCCCTAAACCAACCATCACAGAAACCTTTCTGATTTTTACATTTTCAAAAAACATGCTGTATGAGTTTTTCATAGGGTCCAAAAATGTCCTCAATGTCCCCACAAAGTGGGGTTTTACCAGATCACACACACTCGGTTTCACTATCTTTGTGGGGACTCTTCATAGGTGTAATGGTTTTTATCCTGTACAGACTGTATATTTTATCCCCACCCAATCACAAAAAAACTTTCATTTTTTCATTAAAAAATAAAATAAAATAAAACATTTAGTATGCTTATTAATACATTTCCCTTGTGGAGGACCGTGGTTCCCACAATGTAGGTGATCTCAGGTTTTACCATTCTCTTGAATGTTTTACTATCCACAAAGTAATATAAACCTGCACACACACACACAGAATTTAGCATTTTTAAAGGAGGTTAAAACTATAAAACTATACACCTGATAGTTCTTACTGTATAGGAACATCAGAATCCTGCTTATGCTACCTCAATATAAAATGCATCAAACATAAATGACATCCCTTATGGGACAAGTAATGTTAAATTAATAATTTACAAGTCAAAAGAACTCCACAAGTGCTCAGCCTGAATTCCACATAATAAATAAACTAACTAAACTTTAGAGGCATTCATGTAAGCAGAAATCATGGTTTTCATATAATTTGTCAAGTTTGTTACTTGGCACTCGTTTATTTGATCTGGATGAACTGCAATCCCTCCTGTGGATCTTTGTCGTTGTCAGCTTGTGTTCAGAGAAATCACAAAATGGAAAACAGGTGTTAAATTGGAGAGGGATTAGGAAGCGTCTGGAATTATGTAGAACTTTTGCAATAAGCACAACGAGAGTCAATTCAACCAATGTGATTTTTTTTCTTAAATTAATTATTTTTCCAGCTTTCGAATGAGCTAAATTGCTTGAAGTTTCTACCTCACCTGACAGCATTTTGCGTATAAAAATAAAATGAACCACTGCGTACATGCTTCACTATTCAACTTATGTGCATGGCACTGAATACGCAAATAACTAAATATAAAAAAATGTTGTTTTTTTCTATCTGTTTAAGATAAATTATCTAACAAAAGAAAGATGTGTAGAAGAATGAGAGAAAAGACAAACGAACAGATGTTCACTCGCCTGTACAAAAAACAAAAAAAGTGCGCAAAAAAGCACTTTCCCCCACGTTTACGTTCTCTTCTTTAATTTCATGCGTGCATCGGACACTTTTGGAAACTGGACTGAATGAAATTAAAGAGCTGAGGCTGAAATTCGGATTAGTGTGGGCAAATTAAATTCATTCATCTCCGGTATTTAGACATTTGTGTAATTAAAATAGGCTGGAACTTTCCAGTAAAGTATTAGTTTAGACTATAAAACGTATAGGATAAATATACGTGTATGATTAAAGTCGTGTGGGGCTAATGACTGGGATCCACTGGGGTTGTTTCAGACTTTGCTCTCAAACGAACTCCCAAATTTCTCCGAATAGTGAGAGCACCACTAATAAGTGGAGGCAAAAAAAAAAAAAAAAAACATATTTAAGAACAAAAACATTGTTTCAAAAAAAGGATTTAACCCCCAGTGCTATCACGTGATGACTTTTATTCCCCCCTGAATATCAAAGTTCCAATGACTTTTGGAGAATAAGCAAAAATACATATTTTCACATCGCCATGTGTGTCCTCGCTCAGATTCATGTTCGTCGCTTCATATTCGACCAGAAATGCAACGTAATGAAAAGTGATTTCTTTAAACTGAAGTGACAACAGTTTATAAAGCAGGAATGTTTAACAAAGCCACCACGAGCCATGCAATTGCGGCAAATAAAACATATTAGCGTTCCTGTTGTCTTCAGCGCATGTGGCAATTAAAATGAGCCTCCAAGTGCTACTAAATAACTCATTATTTATGATACAAATATTCTTTCGCTCTCTTTCTCATAGTGGCAGATTGTAATTATAAAACAGAATGAAACCAACATTCCCAGAAATTAGGATACAAGCTTAATTCAATAGTAAAGGATTCATTAAAGTAAAAAGTTTATCTCTATGTTTTAAGAATGATGTTCAAGTTCATTTACGGTCTTAGAAACTCTAAACTTTGATAATGTCTTTCTCTTCTCCCTCAACAAAAATACATCATATTCTGTCTGGAAGCCTGTGAATTAATAATAATAATAATAATGATGATGATGATGATGGTGATAATAATAATAATAAATAGGTTATGCTTAAGTTAATAATGGAAAGGAAATAGAAAGACTGTTTAAAGGTGTAAAGGCCTGTATTCGTCACGTTAAACAGATGTCTTTCGTTATGACTAAAAACGGTGGTTATGTGATATTTTAACAATTCAACACGTATACGACTAGGACAAAACAGACGCATGAAGGACACACACACTGAAAAAAACATGTGAAACAAGACAATGACGTACCTTTTCTTCTCTTTGGTCAACTGAGCACAATGACAGTTAGTGCTGTGATTTTTATTTTATTTTTTTGACAAAGTGGCATTGTGAAACTTCCTAAATCGATATAATTTAAAAGAAGATTTTGGAGGATCTAAGAATAAGCACATAGAAGGGGGCGGTTACAATAAACTTCGCGCTCACGTTCATGCACTCATGCAGCTGTTCTCTCTCTCACACACACACACACACACACACAGTAAATAACTTAAGAAGCGATTGTATCGTTTATTTCAGTTTCGATTTATGCCGTTTAATCCAGCTACACTCATGAAAAGAACACATTTAAAGAAAAAAGTTTGAACTAAAAGTTAACAGCTCCACATTAGCGCAGTTTCTACGTGTTTATTGTAGTTTTACAGACATTCAAACTTTTAATGAAGTCAAATTAAGGCCACAAATGTGGGATTCACAGTCGTTTCGCACATGCTTGAACCCCGAGGCGATCGGTGAAATATGGCCCTGCAAATAAACAGTAGGCTACGGTCCAGAATATTGTTCATGTCCTTCACGCGGCAATCCAGCAAATCAAGATAATTCACATCAGTTCAAGAAAAATACATTCACCTCACTCAGATAAACTCCCATCTAGACTAAAAAGCCGGGCATCACAAATACAAATAAGTTGTAAAGCGCGAAACATTTGCATGAACTTGTTTAGTAACTTTGAGAATTTAAGATTTTTAAATAAAGCCTAGTGTTTTTAAACAATCAAGTGCTCCCATTACATGTCGGTAGCGAAATCATTAACATCTATAGATCTGATATAGGCTAACGTGTGAGTGTTAGATTAGAGAGAAACCTTCGTCCGCTAAAGTTAGAAAATACGCGAATTGACTGTGTGTGCATCATTAGCCTGGTATAGCAATCATGACTTCTTTTACAGTAAAATCGGAATGCATAATCCCTAAACAGCGTGATCTTGCTTTATACATCGTTTGATGGAGAAGAGAAGCTGCCCGTAGTTAAAGCTCCTCTGTGCGGCGCGCGCTCGTGTGTGTGTCTCTGTGTTTGTGTGTGTGTGACACTGATGGATGCGCCAATGGTTAGACGGACAGATGCTTGGGCGGATCTAACGGCATGCACACACGAGTGAGTGAGACTGGGCAAAAACATCCCGGATCCGTAAACGACCGCTCTTCCCTTTCAATCTTCCCCCGTGTAAGCTCGGCTCGGCGGACATTCAAGAGATTCTGGACACTCTAGATTTAGTGAACGCTACGACTCCAACTGCCCCCCCCCCCTTTCGAGGGCTCGACGCGATTCCCTTTGCGGTCAGGCGTGAGAGGAGACAGCGCGAGGCGAAGACGCGGACTTTAGTGGAAGAAGTGTGTGACAACTCCCCCTCAGCTAGTAAAACAGAGAGGACACAGTTTCCATCTCCCCCTCTCTTCCAATAAGGACAACTTTGCCTTCCTTCACGACAGAGAGTTTACATTTGACTCAAAACGCTTACAAAAGAAAAGTCACCTCTTCAAAACAGGTTTTAAGTAGGTGTCATGATGATGGACAGATTTGGAAAATGCTGGTCTTACCGTCTTAAAAAGTCCATTCTGTGAAGAAAGCGTTTGATAACGGATTTTTCGAAAGTGACATTACAAAAGAGAAAGGCGTCTCGCGAGCGAGAGGAAGACGCGTCTGCTTCGCCCGGTGCTGTTTTTTTAAGTACCTGCTACCAGCCCCACAAAGAAGGCTAAAAGTGCTATTAGCGGCCAAGAAAGTGTTTGGCAATAGCTCAGTGATCCATGCTCTCGCAGCAGCAGCAGCTGAGGCGCAGCCCGAGTCCTTCCCCTCCTTCTGATGCGCGTTATTACAAGCAGGAATACCCAATCAAACACCTATCGCATCGATTCTCTCAGCGGATTCCCAACGCGCGCGGACAAAATAAGCAAACGAGGCAGCGCGCGGGCGACAAGTCCGTCCGTCTCCTCCTTCAATCTTTTTGTCCATTCCCCGGTTTGTTTATTTTAAAAGAGATGGACGTTTGAAAGGCGGTGGACACTTGGAGTCTTTGGGATTTTTCACAGAAAGCTATCGGCGACAACCGCGCAGATTTTTTGTTGCTTTTATTATTATTTGATCTTTTTTTCTCTCCCTGTGGCTTTTCAAATCGGGTGCGATTACTCGGACCGGATTCCTCATGGATAACACGTTTATTCAAGCGACCGAGTAAGTAAAGCTTTGCTCTATTACGTCCCTAAATCTTTGATAAAGGCGACTGCCGCCTGATTTGCGAGCGTTTTTACGCAGCAAAACAAAACATTAACTCAGACTGTCGATTTGATGCACTCCTATGTAAGTGTCAGTCATTGCATATCTATAGTGTTGTGTTTGTGAGCTGCTACTTTTACTATTAGAGTGCATTGGGGTTGGCTGCGGGAGAGAGAGAGAGAGAGAGAGAGAGAGAGAGAGACATATGCCTACCCACATGACATGAGCTAGCTAACCCATTCGAGATGGAAGGAGTTAATATGACAGTGCTTGATGTTTGCCTCTGTTTGCAGACTTTGAGTGACGCGATCATTTCGTTTTCCTTTAAGCTTGCCTGTTGCAGCTTCCAGCGCGGAGTGAGTGAGAATCGCACTGAGGCACGAGCGGTTTTTCTCCCCACTGTAACGGCTCGGCTCTCCGTCATATCCAAAAGACGCGCGGGGGGAAAGAGAGAGAGGAAAGAGGGGGAAAATCCCGCTTCGTCTTCATCCTCTTCAGATCTTACCGTCTGATTTTTGTGGTTTGAAAACTGCCGATACATGTCAGGCGTGTGAAAGCGCCCCAGGTGCCGTGTATCAGAGCAGAAGCGGAGCAGCTCTCGGGATCTCAGGGGCTCCTGAATAAAAATAAATAATAAAAAACACCCTGAAAGAGAAACATGCCGCGGAGGAAACAGCAAGCGCCCCGGCGCTCGGCAGGTACGGCTCTTCTTCTTCTTCATTTGCTCCTCTTCACCTCTTGTTATGTGTGTGTGTGCACGCGCGCTATTTTCATAGTAACGCTGAATATGTGTGTGTTTGTGTGTGAATGATCTGGAATTATCCACTACTCCTTTACTTAGAGGGATGATGTGTATTCAAAAAAAGTTTTTTTTTCGTTTTTTTAAGTTTATCACGCCAGTTTTGCAGATTATTTGAGGCCACATAGTGACATTTCCTTTAATCAGAGTAGGCAACCGAATGAATGATAGCAACGCTTAACTTTATTCCCGTGAACACTGACTATTTCACTCGCCTAGCCCCATGCAGCTGAAGCGGAGTCGACTACAAGTCTTTTGATTGTTCTCTGTTTTACACCGCTCTCTTTCCTCGTAGGGCGTAGATATTGACTCCATGAATTAGAGATCTATGAAGAAGCGCAGGAAAAAAGGGCTTAGATGTCAGCTGACTGTCATGACTCTGTTTGATGCTCGCCTTCGTTGTTTGGGGGGCTTTTGTGCGAAAACATTTGATCACAAAAAGCCTACTTTATTGATATTATTTATTTATTATTATTTCTATTTTTTTTATCACTCCTTCGGTTTTTGGGGGAGACGCGAAAGATTATTTTGTAGCCGACGCACGAGGAGACTAAGAAGAGCTTTTAATGGACATTTGCCATTTTTGATTTGAAGGCTGATTGATTGCCTGTCATTCGGCTGCTCTTTGATCTATTCTTTCCTGATAAACATCAATAAATCATTCACCATGGCAACGCCACAACCTCGTGACGTCATGTCTACTCTGTCAACCGCCCATTAAAACATCTTTAATTGCTGCTTTTCTACTTTTTCCCCTTTTTTTCACGTAGGCCGGGGCACAAGGCCACATTTACCTCCACTGCTCAAAGACCACTAACAGAGAAACACGTCAAAGAAGAAAAACAAGTAAAAAAAATGAGGAAAAACAGACCGTTTAAATAATGAAAGGCGACTTCTAAATCTGTTTTGCTTTATTTTTAATGAACTGTCTAAAAATAACCTGTCAACGGATACCTCTCAACATTTTGATTTTTAGTTGACAAATTTACAGCAAGAAAAAAAACGATGTATTCAAAGAAACAAAAATAGAAATCTGTCAGCTTAACTGTTGCTAATGTCTTTTCAGGCCTACACTTAAAGCAGTGACTGATATTTTTGTTGTGTTCAAAACTAGAATACGTACGTCTTGTGATTTTATGAATCCTTGTCTAACTTTACTGGGAGACACAAGAAGTCTTTGTTTATTCATGGGTGAATTACACGCTGTTACTGTATGATACACGGCAAAATATTTACTGCTCAAACTTTCAGGTGAAGATCTTATCTCAATAAAAACAAGTAGACCATTGACGATCAGATTCAACAGTTGAGTACAGTTCATAAGTATGTATGCATAAGCCAAAGGAATTATCCTGTACAGGTCTGTACTATTTGATGGGCACGTTCAACACTGGCACTCTTGCATGCCCATACAGATATCACCGGAGCATGAAACACTCATGAACGCTCCAATAGAGGGCACACCTACAGTCCTACAAAAACACACACGCACACACACACAACTAATAACCTAATCTGGAGACGGAAGAATGGTTTGCTCCATCAGTCTGACCCGTCAAAGCAACTTTGTTTCATATTTGATTTAATTGTCTCTCCTTTGACAGCCACATTCATCAATAGCTCTAATGGTCAATCAGAAGTTGGCAGAGTGAGTGCTCTCATTTTGTCCCCCTCCCCTCCCCTCCACTCCCAATACGATAGGCATGCGCTTTACTTTATCAAAATGCTTTTGCCTAATGGACGCACAGAGGTAGAGAGAAGGAGGGAGGCGGGGAACAAGGGTGACTGAGAAGCTTCTCATTTCAGAGGAGTGAGAGAGAGAGAGAGAGGAAAAAATCAGGCATTTATGCCTTTGATGAGCGGATGAAGACAAATACGAAAGCAGACTGAGAGCCTTTTTTTCTCTCTTTAGACGAGGCAACTTCCTGTGATATATTTTTTTCTTTTTTAACTCCCTCTCTCCTTTCTTCAAACCAATGCCCCTCCCCTCCGTCTCCCCCTCATCTTCTCACTCCATCCCTCCCTCCCTCCCAGCAGCCCTCACAGCTGCAAGTTATAAGGTTGACGACTGCACTGTGGCATACAAAGAGTGATGACAAATTGATTGCGCCGTCGTGATGGAAAGAGCAAAGGAAAGATGGCAGATGATGGGCCTTGATTAGGAACTTTGGGAAATCCAGTCCCCTGCAACCTTGAGCTTTGCATGAGAAAATTTCGCCCTCCCTCACATTTTCTGTCTCTTTCTCTCGCTCCCTCGTTCTGTCTCTCCCTTCCTCCCTCCTCCCAACAAGTCTGGAAGGCCCGCTCAGCCGTAGAAAAAGAAAAGTTGTTTTGCCAGCTTCATTAGTGTTCACCTAATTAGCTGTAAAGCTGATGGATTCCTGACAGGCCTAATGATTGGAGATGACAAGCTCCGCACACTGTCATCCAGCCCAATTAGGTTTGCAGCTAGTTTGATGTAATCAAGTTGATATTACACAGTCCTCCATGCCTTTAGTTGGTGCACTAACTCAATTTGCTGCTGCAGGTGACAAATGGGCCGGGGTACCTGGGTAATCACGTTGGCTGAAATAGACCGCTTTTAATGGTCAAGAGACTAAGAGCAATAATAGTGGCGATGTGACAAAACAGAATCAAAAGGAGCAGAAAAATTGTGTTGTGTGTGTGAAGGTAACCGGGTGGAAGTGCGTCACAGGCTCTCTGCGTGTACACCTTTGACGGGCTTTTTTTGTGGTGCGGGGAAATTGCCTGCTTTCCATTTGTTCAGTCTACTCTATCTATCTCTCTTTTTAACAGACAAACACAGCGCTCTCTGTCTAGTGAGGGTGATTCACCCCCCCAAAAAAACAGCCATTCAGGCGCAGGCAACACAGCATACACACCATGTTCTTATTCACAGGCTTCAAAGCTTTTGCCAGACCAAACATATCAATTGTTTTGGGGAGAGTCGAAGAGAACATCAAACTTTTTTCCCCCAGCCATCTCTTTGTCCATCTCGGGTTTTAATATCAAAGTTCGCTACTAAAGCACACCATTGTTGGAAACGTCCACGTGCCGTCAGTACCAGAGTGTCCGAAGTACAGTCTCGCTCATACTTTGGTGAAACGTAATCTCTGTTCGTGCGTTTCAACCGAGCGGATTTGATGTATGAAGACGGATGATGTTGATATCGGTCATTATGATCGCGCTCATAACGTGTTTAAAGTTAGTTTATCTCATCTGTGTTAGAATAAATGTTAACTCTCAGCATTGTGTTTAGAGCAGCTAAATATGATTTATAAAAATATTTGGATTGTGACGAATGTAACGGAGGCTGCGCTGAGATGGATTGCAGTTGGGGAAAGGAGCTGATTTCTGTGATTTTGTGTGTGTTTGATTGATTGCAGACAGGGAGCAATGATTAATCAAACTCAAAGCCTGTTCCAGCAAGGGTGTGGAGGATTGCATGCGTGAGTTCATATGGGAAACACCGGTGGGCTCGTAAATACGGTCGCATGCACATAATGATCACCGACACATGCTTATATGGAACACGTAGACACTAGCAGGTTAGTTAATGATTAGTATAGATTAAGTCTCAGAAAGAATATTTTTGTAGTTTTGTGTGTGTATCTGTGATATCTTTTGACCTCTTTGCAAATTAAGAGTCGTCCGTTTTTTTTTCTTCCCCTGCTACGATTTAATTACTTCAATTATAATGAAACATCATGGTGACTTGATTATGTTAATTATCCTTATTAAGACCTAGTCATGATAATCATATGCATTATTAAGAAAAAGAAAATTGTCATGTACACCACTGTCCGGAATTACATTCCTCTCTTCAAATGAGTGGATTGTTGTTGTTGTTGTTGTTGTTTAATATATACAATTATTTAATTAGGGAAATGATTAATCAAACACTCGACGTATATCATTTTAATCTAGTTGTTTTGCATGTAAGGAGCGTGAGAATAAAATACTTAAAATCAAACTTCACCTGTAGCTCTTTAATATGCATTTGAGCATTTCTGTTTCATATTTCCTCATCTAACAATAGTATGAATGAAACACAGTTTTTTTTTTTAAGTTTGATGGTCATTTTAGCAGGAGAGGGAGCAGCATGCCTGTTGGATATATTGTTACACTGATTTTTTTTTTGTTGTTGTTGTAGTCACAGAATGTTTTTTGCTTTTATTAACATAGTAGCTAGAAAGAGAACTGCATTTGGCACAGTGTAGGTGTCTCTTCAGCTTCGTGTGTGTGTGTGTGTGTGTGTGTGGATTATGGGGCCTGAGTCTTCGTCCTCCTCACATTGCTCTGGCCCAAACCCTGCGCTCCCAGGCAGCCAACTGACACTATGATTAGTTATGGCTGTCCTCCGCCTTTTTCACCGCAAGAAGTGAGCAACAATGAGAAGGGTTAAGAGCAGAAGAGGCGGGGAAAAAGCACAGGAACGAAGAGAAAGAGAGAAAGAACGAAGGAAAGAGGGATGGGGGTTAAGGGAAAAAAGCTGAATAACCTAACAGCCAAACAGAGTGAGAAAGATAGAGAGCGAGAACGGAGGGAGGGGAAGTTCTCCTCCCTGTGGATCCACACCAGGGTTGATGGTTGATAAACAGAATTTTTTTCCTGAATCTTCCGTCATGGCTCCCATTAGCTTGACAGCTGTCAATTAGGGCTCCCTTGGTCTCGCGGGCTGCAGTTTATTGCAGGCGGTTGATGCTGTCATTTCCCTCACAGTTTCGCCTTGAGCGTTATCAGGAGCGTTCACACAGTCAATAGCTGATGCATCAGCACTTATTTCTTAAATTGGCTCACAAGGCTGCATCCTTCCCTCATTTTTCCCCCTTTCTACCCCCTTACTGTCTCTCTCTCTCTCTCTCTTCCCCCCTCTGTTTCTTTCTCACTCGTCCCTTCTTTTCATCCTTTCTTTTCCAGAGATTGTTTGGTGAAGATGTGACGATGAATGGTGACTGCAGCAGGGTTAATGAGAGTGCAGGGCGATTCCATTGTTTGCGTGTGTCTCGCTTTTACACACTCTCCAGCTAAGAACTATTTTAAGAATCAATTTATCTGTTGATTATTTTTATGATTCATCTGCGCTGTGCTATTGTGAGGTAGTTATGCTACACACTGTGTGATATAAAGGTTGCACCATAACATATTTCAATGTTTGAAAGTGGTAGGACAGTCAAAAATACAGATCTACAGATAAACTGGTAAAAAAATAAAAAAAATAAATCACTTTGGCCATATTGACCGTAATCTGAGATTAGTAATGTTGTTTTTCCTGTAAAAAAAAATATATAAGAGAAATCATTTTTCAGGAAAATAATGTTTTTACTGTTTAAATGCAAATTGTTTTGATCTGGATGATTTCCCTCTCTTTTTTCCCCCTGCTAAGTGTGATTGTCCTGAATGTAGACACATTTTAATTTTTACACTGACAGTAATTGCTGTTAGTACACATTGTGTTGCATAAAAACATCAAAATTTATAAAAAAAATGTTTTTTCTTCTTTTGTTTATGTGTTTTTCACTAATTTGTGACGTTGATGGAGGTCCTCCGTCCAACTGATAATTTAATTTAATTTTCCGTCAGTTATTTTCATTTCCATTCATTTGATCAATTAGCCCTACATTAAAACACAAATACATTTTCATTCATGCTGTTTAAGGATTTAATACTTGTAAATACTTGTATTAAATACAGGATCTTTTAAATTAAGTAGCTTTTAAATCATTAAATATTGTTAAACTTTATAATTTATAATATCTTCCTGTGTGGAATTCAGTGGACATTAAAAAATAGATTAGCTATAGGCATTTGATGTTTGTTCTTTTTGTCACACTGCGTGAATTTGCGTGCTGTTTTATGGGTTTATGATGCATTGTCTTTGATTTTCTTCTGCTTAAATTAATTGAATTATCTTTTAAAGAGTAACATGAAAAAAATGTATTGTTCTTGTTTTACCTACAGCTGGGAAAGTCACACAAATTGAAAATAAATGTAGCGTTGTTGGTGATTTTTAAACAAAACATTTTGAGTGGCTTATCTGCCATTTATGCGTCAAAAAGCGCAAGAAAAATAAACGTGACTAGCTTGTTTATGTTCCCCATCGAGCTTTCTGTGTGCCTTGGATTTGATGAAAAGTTGAAATGGTTGTAGTTCAGCTGGTTGTATGCTGTAGTTTGTATTCTTCTGTTGTTTAGAGAATTGGAACTACATGCACTGTGATATTTGAACATGTTTTACAAAGCAGTTCCCACGGAGAGAAAATGTACAGCAGCAAGTGTTGATCAGATCCTTATGCTCAGCATCCTGATTCATATTTGTTTTATCGATCAACAATGAACACTGAACCTTGCAGATTATGCTGTGACACCCAGAATGTGCTTCCAAATCTCATACTGGCGATTGGTCAAGATTCTCGGCTGTGCTGCATGATTTGCTGCTACCGTGGCCCACACCTCTTCCGGTGGGGCGGAATCTGGGAGGAGACAGGAAATGAAGAGGGTTTCTGGGATCTATGTGTCTGGCTGTGGTAGACGGTTATTTTTACCCTGCCCAGTACTGTGAGGGGATATTAGCTTAGCCTTGCACAGAAGTGGCACTGAGTATCACAGTACTAATGAATCATCCGGCCTGCTCTCTTTCCATATGCTTGAGTTGTCTAGCCTTCCCTTTCTCTCTCTCTCTCTCTCACTCTAAGCGATACTGTAGTTCTCTGTGTGTGTATCTGTGAGGCCGGTCCACTCTGGCAGCTACACACAACTGTGAGAGTCCCAGTGTAGTCCAATGAAATATAGCCGCGTAGAAGTAATCCCTGTCATGTCGAAGAGGGATAGGGACGTGCCGAGGGAGACTGAGAAAATGACACGGAGAGAGAGTTAGTTGGGGGCAGGGACTACAGTAAAGATTTTGGCAGGGGGTTGGTTGTTGGTTTGGTTCAAAGTGTCACTTGAGTCTGTGTGTGTGTGTGTGTTTACGATTCCTCTACAGAAATGGTAGGGGTCTTGCCCCACTGCTCGGCTTGTCTCGGCACCCTCCTCCTCTTTCACTCTGAGCCTGAAAACTGACAGCCATCAGTCTTGCTCCTCTTTTTATCACGGTGTGTGCGTGTGACATGCAGGCTGCTTTTTGATGGCCGTGCCGGTGATGAAAGGCAGAGCTGGAGAGAATGAGAGCAGGAGAGGGGCCCTAGTAATCAGGGCCAGCCTGAGCTCTGACATCCTTCTCCGGCCTGACAGGCCTCTTCCTCCTTCTCTCCTCACTACCCAGACTGGAGGAAAGAGAGAGGGGAGGCCCTCAAACGCTCTCAAACTCTTTCTCTCTTATGTCCTGATCAGTCTCAGATGCTGGGAATTATCCCTCCTCCCTCCACGTTGTGTTTTATTTAATGAGGGCAGAGGAAGAAGAGGGGAATGCGCAGGGGTTGGGGATGTTGTTAACTCTGCCGGAGTCCCCGGTAGAGCGTGTGTGTTTGTCCACGTCTGCATCCGCGCAACCTTAATGCACATGTATGAATCTTTACGTATGATGATGTGCGTTTTTCTTGAGTGTAATGTCATGCTGGCATTTCCTTCCTGTGTGATCCCACTATTTAATGTGTTCGTATGCGTCGCCTGCTTGGGTAAGTCGTGCCGATTCTTGGCAGAGGCAGGCAGGTGTGAGGGGCAGAGCGAGGGAGGCTGAGAGAGAGAGAGAGCGAGAGAGGAAGTCTGTTTTATTTTATACTGCGGGCCTGTTGCTAATTAATGTTTCTTGGTAGGATTCTGTCTGAGTTGAGTAATGTTTTTGATCTTTATGCCTGATAACTGCATACCTAATGAGATTTCAAAGCTTCTCGAGATGTGTGTGCGCTGCTCCCTGCAATTATTGACAGATGCCTTTTCTCCGCCATTGGGTTCGGCACTATAAATCCTCTGGCTGTAATGAGCTTGAGAAGTGCCACCCTGCCAGTGAGCTAATGAAAGAGAGAGAGAGAGAGAGAGAGAGAGAGAGAGAGAGAGAGAGAGAGAGAGAGAGAGAGAAAGGGTGGAGGGGATCACGCTTCCTTGACACATTTTTTTCTTTAAATGCACTCTGCAGATGTCAAGCCCCCACTGCCAGTGTGTTAAAAAAGAAAAGAGCATGAGATAGAGGAAGGAAAAAGAGAAGACAATTTTTACAGTAAAGGAGGGGTGAATTGAAGCCTGCCTTTGAGGAGACACAAGAAGGGATGAGTAGAGAGTTTCGGTTGGTCGGTCGGCAAGCCGTTTCGGGTTTCGGTCCTGCGCCGAGGTCGTTTGTCTGCCGTATGTAGTTTTTATTTGAAATAGTAGTCGCGTTGTTGCCGAAGTTGACTTTGATTGATACCCTTGCCCTCTCTCACTACTCTGAGCCAGTTTTTTTTTAGGACTTGTCTGTTTCTTTCTCCTACATAGTTTCCCCCCTTTCTCTCCGCTGGCCTGTTTCCTCTTCCTTTACTACAAAAATAAATAAAATAATGGACAGTATGAGAGAACGAGTGTGAGATGAAGCAATAGAGAGGAAAAAAGAACAGCCAGTCTGTTCTCTGGATCTCGCATAGACGGATACAACACAAGCTTCGACCTTTTTGATGCCGTCCTGAACCCGGATAGTGGGACCGAAAGACTGAAAGAGAGCAAGAGGCATTCCATGCCAAACAGTCGATTTCCCCAGCTCCTCAGCATGGTCATACATCATGGACCCACCCTTCTCTCCTGACAGAATGACATGTGTCATTTATCAAACGGGTCCTTGCCAAGGAGCCCAGTGTTAGGGGGCCGTCCCCCCCTCTGAGAATTGCCACTGCCTCCACGCCACCGAGGGGTCTACACAGCCAGGGGAGGGGAAGAGGGGGAGGCACGCCACTAACAATGCCACTCGATTTTCTTTTCCTCAGTTTTTACGTTTTCGAATGTTTGTTTTTATTGAGGTCACAGGAAGTCTTAGGTTTTATAAGTGAGTTTACATGTGTCCGACTCGTGAAGGCCGTGTCCATGCGCACGTCTGCCTGTCAGGTATCAGTCAGAACCCAAATCCATTTTCCCTTACCCTCCTTTTTTCCCTCCTCCTGTCCCTCCTTCTGGCTCTCCAGGGGCCTGCATGAGTGAATCGGAGCTCTTTCACTTTCCCATGATTCAAAGGAGCATTACTGAAGATGGATGCTCCTTAAAAAAAGAAATTGATGATGGATACGAGGCTGGCCATGTCATTCATCATTTTGAATATTATTTAGACTGGCCGTGTAAAGCTGTAACCTGAGCAGGGCTCAGAGAGAGAGAGAGGGAGAGAGAGGGAACAAGAGAGAGCTTGGAGCAGGACGTGGGCTTCCTCTGATGGATGGGCCGAGCTCTTGCACTGTTCGTTACCAGATACCAGAGGAGCCGCACTCCTTTGCTCACTCATTCACCCACTCACTACACACGTTGATTTTGCGCTTGAAGACAAAACTCAGTGTTTTTATTTGTCATCACCGTGGCCCTGTAACCTAGGTTTTTTTGTCCCCTCCCCTCCCGCTGAACCGTCTTTCATCGAGGTCGTAAAGTTTTGTCGACAGCCCCTCAGGAACGAGGTGACCATTGTCATCATGGATGCGAAAAGAGCGGGAACAGCTGGGCTTCATTAGCAGGAAATGAAGCCGACCTTTAACGAAAGCAGAAAAAGAAACACATATCTGAGCGCTCTAATCGCACGTGATCCTCTGCACCCGGCCCACGTTAATGAAAACATTTCTGTCATGTTTTCCTCCGTCCCTTTTGTGACTGTAAGACGAGATCTGTCCAAATTATATTTTCACAGGATCTATAAGCATCTTCTAATTCGGTTAACGGTGCACTCTCGCTGTGTGCCTGCAGTTCACGGGCTGGTCAGATTCCTGTCGTCTCTGGTGGTGGCAGTTGAGCGCTCAACAATGCTTGATATATTTGTCCATTGTTGTGGTAGGGGGCTATGCGACCGTCGACGTGAGATGCATCATGCTCCCGGCCGCATTGAAATGGGTTGATGAATTATTTTGCTTCGCAGGCTCGTTGGACGTGGTGGGTGTACTTGGATTCATTGTTCTTGAATTTTCCAGCACCTACAACGTGTCCCAACTTATGACAAGCCCCACCCTATGACAAACTCCTCTAGCGTTTGGGTTTCAGCAGTCTGCTTCCATAAAGCCCTTTGGGCTTCATCTGCCCCGGCAAACCACACTTTTGAGCTGCACCCTTCTTAGAGAGGTTGAAGGCTTGGGTCAAACTGTTAAGAGAGTTTCAAACCCATTCCTGTGAGATCTGGAGAGAGCGCATGCGAAAACCAGGGGCGTGAGGGAAAGCAAGAACAGGATGGAGAGAATAGGTTGTTTTGTTTTTGTATGCTCTATTTCTTCCCCTTCCTAGTACCCCTCTCTCCCTCCCTCGCTCTCGCTCTCCCTCTCTTTTTTCCAGTTTTATAGCAGGAGACATGATTTATTGTGGCCATCCATCTCTGGGTCTCATCCATCACCTCCTGGTTGCTAGGCAATCATGGCAGCAGCTGTTTGCTTTGACTCAGACAGAGGCACTGTCAATCAAGACGGGCAGGTGAAAAGCATTAGAAACACGCTATTGTCAGACGGAATAATTAATCAAAGGCAAGAAAGATAATTAAAAAGATATGACCCTTGCTAGCACTTGCTCAGGGTTGCCTGAGAAGAGAGTGAAGAGGGAAAAACGAGGGTAAGGAAGAGAGCGGGGCAGGAGGAAAGCATTGGCGTGTGGCATGTCCTCTCTCTCTCTCTTTTTAACTCAGTCTCACTCTCTCGACACAGTAAGAGAGTGGAGCAGAGGAAGATAAAGCTTACTCTCTCCGTCACTAGACCAGGTTGTAATTAATTAAAAAGAGATCGGAGGAGAAAGAGAGGGGAGAGAAATAATAAAAGGGCTGGCGGAGGAGATGAGAGTGAGTGAGGGGAAAGAGAGAGAGAGAGAGGAACCACATGAAAGGGTTGAGTACCTTGCTCTGATACGAGCAAATGCTACAAACGCGTACTTAAAAGTGTTCCTCTTCAAATCCATGTCGCTCGCTCTCCTGTGTGCCTCAGAGTGTGTGTGTGTGTGTGTGTGTGTACGTGCTGCGACTTTCCCACAAAGCCTCAGGCCTACACGGTGTGCCTTCTTTAACTCTAGCTTAAGATGTCTCTGTTGAAATGCGTGTGCACACAGACTTATAGTCACTAATGTTATTCGGATACAGCATGAGACAGACAGCCCTACAGTTCAGAGTAATGAGTGACCAAACATACATTTTGGGTCAATGACTTGATGCTCTTTTTTTCTTCTTTTTTTTTTGTTCTAAAATGCATTAAAATGAGTCCCACTTTTTAGTAGACATCTTTACCTACTATGTAGACTCATTTGAAACGGTTATTGTGTACATGCATGTTTTTACTTTTATTTAAAAAATAGCAGCATTTAATTAAGGCTTTAATTAATATTTGTAATCACAGCGCTAATTATACTGTTGACCCTTCCCTTACACATTACCCGTATCCCAGCTCAGCAGCAGCAAAAGTGTTTTGCAATACAATACGAACACGTATCTACAATTGTACACAGTCCATTGTATCTAATTTATTATTTTTTCATTTACTTTTACACCCGATATAAAGTATGACCTTAAAATATGTTTACACACACACATATATATATATATATAGATATATACACATACACATATATACATACATACAATGCAATAAAATATTTGATAAATGTTTTCTGAATTTACGTGCATTTAATTTTTTTAGGGTCATAAATATCAGTCAGATACAACTGTCCTGATATCATAATTGGCAAATTATAATTTTTTAAATTTTACATAATTTTTTTCTTTTCATGTATTCAAGATTTAAAGAGTTTTTGTTTTTTTTTAACTAGTAGGTACAACATAAATTAACATTAATTTTAGACTGCACATGCAGTGTGCGTGTGTGTATTCGTTTTTTTTAAATGAAGGTTACCAATTACAAAACCTACTGTTGCAAAAATATTAACAACTAAAACCTATTGCATTCGCATTATGGTTCTCACGGTATCAAAATTCCAGTAGTCGGTACCAATACCAGTAAAAGTTTTGGAAACAGAGCAAAAACTGTTTTTACTGCCTTAAAAATGTCCAGTTTTTTCACGTCTTTTGGATATCAGCGTCAATCATCAGTTTCAGATTTAGTCTTGCATTTCAATACGGTTGTCCGTCCATAAACTTTGCATGGTAC
Organism: Rhodeus uyekii; assembly: GCA_037043235.1. NCBI lineage: Eukaryota > Metazoa > Chordata > Actinopteri > Cypriniformes > Acheilognathidae > Rhodeus > Rhodeus uyekii. Next base: position 8,778,893 of record JAWRVZ010000007.1, read on the forward strand.
TTAGGAGCATGAAAACCTAAACTGGTATTCATATTGCGAATGGCTAATAAACAGAAAGCCAGAGAAGAGCCTTCGCTTTTTAATCACAAAGACTGTCAATCTCTAAAGCACAAGTTCACAGAATTCTGCACTCATCTGAAAACTCCTGTTATAATAAAAAAGCTGTCTTAATTGTACAATGAATCCCTTATTTACACCGTGTTTACACATGTTGGCTATAATGAAAGGATTCGCAAGTGTACGCCTCATGCGTTTTCAGCTGCAGTAAGCAGATTCTGACTAGCACCTCTGATAGGCCATTGCATCCATGCGCTCAATAGATATGATTGCGACGCTCGACGATTGTAAATAGAAACCTTTGATGCTCAGAGAGCATTCAACAAAAACTAATGAGAGTGTTCGAAAGCAACGTCAGTCAGAAGGTAAAAATTATAAAAAAAAAAAAATATATATATATATATATATATATATGTGTGTGTATGTATATATAATTCTTAAATTTTTTTAATAATGACTGATTATTATTTTACATTATGACGTGAATCCTATTTTACCTAAGATGTTACAGGTTAAATGTTATTTTGTACTTGGTGGTTCGATGTGACATTTTTAAATTAAACATTCAATTATTGTTATTTCTTTTTAATTATTTGACAAATGTGCTTTAGACTGGATTTCTAACCATTTTATTCTCCTTCTGTGTCATTTAACCTTTTTTGCCTAATTTTGATAGCGGGTACACCATTGTGTGTAAATATCTGCTGTTTGAGTGCTGTAAGTGGGATAATGCAGAGTCAGACGGTCAGTTATACAGTTTATCTGTCATTATCCAAAAATATCTGACCACAGAACGTCTACATTGCCAGATCAGAATCAGGTATTCCGGAGAGCCATGTAATAATTTGCAGTAACATGGTGTGTGGAGTGTTTGTGCCCGTGTCTCTGTTCACTTGGTTAGACAGCAGTGTCTCCTGCACCTACATGTCTCTGAGGTAATGTGAGGTCATGTTGCCTCTAGCAGCAGCTCTCCCATGGGCCTGTCTTTTTGTCTCTGTCTGTCTGTCTCTCTCTCTTGCTTTCTCCATCATTTCACTCCACGTACATAGATAAGACTCAGAACAATGTGCTCACCTCCCAAACCAAAGCGTTCTCCCGAATGTTATGCTCATATCAAAGTTTACTTTACATCTCAGAATTCGCACAGCAGTCACCCTGCGTATCCTTTCGATGTTTTGGCTCAGAATGGGAATAGAGGCGTTTAAAACATTAAAATAGTGCTTTTCACGCGCGCTAGTTGAAACACGAGGGAGCGTCGTGCTGTAAGTAAGTGTTTGGTTAGTCATTATCAGATAAAAGAGTCACTCTAATCTCCTCACACAGGTGCAGACTAAGAGTCCAGTCAAAACAGTAAAACGCACTCATAGACGTCACACTGACATGTTTTGCCCTTTGTGTAAATGGAGAAAAAAATAGCTTTACTGTGCCGGCCCATACCACAAATATGCCTCGGATAGACACGACTACTCTCACACCTCCTCAACATACCTTTCTGATAAAATTATAGAGATGGAAATGTCAAGGCTCTTAACTCGGTGTCTGTGAGAGCATTAGAGTTGTTTTTTCAGAGGATGGTTGCTAAAAAAGGTGTTGTTCAGGCTAAATCTGATTAGCGCTTGATATGTTTGACATGAAACTATTACTCTGCAGACTGAGCCTTTGCTTTGATATTATGAAAACGTGTCAACCACTACATATTTGGCTGTACCGTTTATACCGCGGCACGAGTTTATGTGACGTTTGGTAGGCGTTTCATATTGTTATTATTTATTCTTATTTATATATATGAGAGTGACGCATAACATAATAAAAAATGCAGAGCTGGACATGCCCTGAAAAATGTAAATGAAGAATAAAAGTGAACAGAAAACACAGTTTAGTTGTTCATAGTTCATAGCAAGAGTATGTAATTGGTGATTTTTGAAGTGACACAAAATGCTTTTAAAAATATATATTTTTATTTGAGTAATTTTAAAGGAGGATATACAAAGAGAGACATTCATCCATGGGCCATGGCTATTAATTATATATTTAAAAAAAAAAAAACTATATTGTGGTATATGTAATTCTGAATTGCTAAATTACCCATTCTATGTTTTTTTTTATTCATAACACCTCCCTATTGTCCCTACTGGTTTTTGGTTGTTGTTTGTTTGGACCGATACAGAAGCGTTTCTCACACATTAACCGCACAATGTAATTCGAATGCTAGTTTATGTTAGGGCACTTCAGAATGTTGAAAATGTTCTCCTAGCATCCCTGCTCTGCTCTTGGTACATAATCAATCGTAAGTTCAGTCACTGGCTCTCAGTAAATGTGTAGCTAAATGGCTTATCAGCGTAATCTCTCTTCGCAGTTGCACTTGTGTCAAACATGGGTTTAAGTGATTTATTGAGTCGCTGTGAGGTTATATATTGACCTGGTCCTGGGTCAGTCCCTATAGCTGCTAGTTACGTACTGAAGTCAAACATTACACTAACCCTCACGTTTGATTGCTGATGCAAATTCTGTTCGCTCCAATACAGAGACCTAATTTGACAGGGGCCCGTTAAAGTTAAAAACGGCCCGTCGTGCTTAGCCATGTCCAACTAGATTGCTAATAATATTATATCTTTTTTTTTTTTTTTTTTACTTGCAGTAATCACTTCAGGGAGCTGATATTTTTCTTATTATTGATTTTCATACTTTTAGATTTGGCCTTGATTTAGTGAGCGACAGTTTGGGGAAAAAAAGTCTACTTCTAAAAACTATAATTCTGTGTCCGAAAGAGTTTTTAAAAAATTTATGGATTATTTCTTTCTATATGTTTATTGTTTTGTTTTGTTTTATTCTTTTCTTCTTATATTCCCTTTATTCTTCACATAACATATTTCTTATAAAATGTTTTTTTTTTTTTTTTAGAAAATAGAAAGAAATGAATGAGTGCAGTTTACTCCTCCCCTCTCCTGCATCTGTCTGTGGCGCTTTTTGATGACACGGTCCACATCACTCCTGCTGTGCGCTTGAGAGGATGTCCCTCTCCCGGCTGATAAGGCCCTCACTGTTTATGAATTCCTCTGGCTCGATCCAGTCACCCAGCCCTGGAATTCAGTGGGGGAAAAGTTTGTGTGCCAGAGTACGTCTCTCTGCTCCCAGCTGAGCGTGTAAAACCACAAATGTTCTGCGACTGGCCATTTTGACCGCGTATCTTTACCGTAACGTGTTAAGTACACACATCCACATCTGAGCTAGAGTTTTTTTAGTGTGTGTTTGTGCGTGGGGATGCACAATGAGGGCTTGGAATGACTGAAATACATTTTTGGCTGTGCAATTGAATTGCACGCATGCTGCACATGAGTGTAACAGTTGGGTAAGTGGTCTGAACATACAGCTGTCCCACTGACTCTCTCAAATCACTCTTTCAACATCTTAACAAATTATTTGCGCAAAATGATAGATGCATAGATCGCACTAATATTATTATGTTTCATAGTTCATACATTTGGATTCCGTTTTAAAGCTGCTCTCGATTTTTCACTATTCCTCTGTTGTGTTTTTATTGTACGCTAAGGGGGAAAACAATCTGTTATACCTCTGGTTATGTTTGTGTGTGTGTGTGTTTGGTGTGTTTGGGACTGCTGTGTGTTTGCTTATCTCTCCATCGTGACACAGGGAACTGCGCTACATTAATACCTGCGATAGGGACTGTCTGCCTCGCACCTCTCTACAATGCAGATAAGCTTCAGCTCTGGAGGATTATCAACAGAGCCCGTGCTCTCTCTCTCACACACACACACACACACACACACACACACATATACACACATGCTTTATTTATTGTTTGGAGGTGCTGCAAGAAAGGAGAGTGTAGAAGTGGTAGTGGAAAAAACCATGAGACTAGGGAGAAGATGGTATCAAGCAAAAATTGGCAAACTTTAGAGTCTTTTTTTATCTTCCCTGATACACACATACTCACACAAAGATTTGTTCAGGAAGAAGGGAGTGTTCATGCTGTCTGTCTTTGTCTTGCAGGCTTTTTATTCCACTGAAGTGAAGGGTGGTGACGTTTTTTTTTTTTTTTTGTTTAAGTTATTGTTATAATGATACACTATGTGATCTTGATTATTGAATTAGTTTGGCAAAACAAAATAAAATAATTACATTTATTAGTATTAATCCAAACGTCAAAGGACACACAGTTAGTCGACATGCTCTGACATATCAAGCTCAGAAGTTCATATGCAGTTTAATTCCAGCATGCGTCATATCCTGATCCTGCACTTCCTGTCCTCCCTTTGCAGTCATATACTTTATAAAATGGCAAAATTAAAATGAATAAAAATGACTAAAGTCCTCTTAATCCTTAAAACTGTCCTTGAGCTGATTTTTTTTGTTTTCCATAAGCAATTTCTTTTCTTTTTTAGTTCGGCTTCCAAAGCAGGTGTTTTAGAACATCTGTGACATTTAGAGTTCATCATCCTCTCGGTAGTAGAGGGAGGTGTTGTGTGTGTGTGTGTGTGTGTGTGTGTTTCTCTAGTGTTCGTGCCTCTGATTATTTCTGGAGACCATAACCATACATGTGCAGTATTCACTGAATTTATGATTGTTTTTTTTTCTAAGGCAACACTGTGGTTCTTCATAGCCATTCGTAGTGTGCAGCATCGTCTGAGCTGCAGGTTATTGCAGGAACCGTAGTTTTTGTTTGTAGCTGTGAGTTGTGTGCTGAGTGTGTGTGTCGTATTGATTGTATTGTGGTGTTATTGTGAGGTTCATGGCCATGGCGCGGTTCTCTAAGCTCCCCTGTGGAGTTCCATCCTGCAAACACAATGCTAGGTGGTAACTCTTCCTCATCCTTACTGCATTCACAACAGACACACTGATTAGCTTTTGTGTGTGTGTGTGTGTGTGCGTGTGTATGAATTTATCCACTGTGTGTTCTTGATGTGAATGTTTTGTAAATTAATCACACTGAGGAAAAGATGCAATATTTCACATACGCATATGGAAGCAAACGTTTACTCTAACACACACACTCACTCGCACAGACTTTCACTTTAATTGGGTATGGAGAGGTTAATGATCTTCCCAAGCATAAGCCCTGAGGGTGTGTGTATGTGAGTGTGTGTGTGTGTGTTTAAATGGCAGTTTAAAGGAGCTTGTACATCTAAACATCTAAATATGAGCCTTTAGTTCTTTGACGCACTTTCTCAAACACGCATACACGTAGACAGAGGGGCGGTTTTAACGCTCTGCGTTTTCTGGGATCGCTCTTTGGCCTGTTTCATTTGTGTTCGTTTGTCGTTGTGTGATAATGAGATAATTAAATGTGGCGTCCCTCTTCCTGCTATATTTCATTCCCCCCCTTTTGGAGCCGTGGAACAGGCCAGGCCTTTGAAATGGATACTCTATCAGTTCCCAGCCCAGATCAGTGGCCCTGCGGCCCCTAGGACTCAATGGGGAGGGGAGGAGAAGGCCCTGCGGCACTCGACCAATCAGAAAGCGGCCCCCACTAAGAGGTGTTGATGGCTACAGAGCACTAGCTATCCATCATTCACTGTGATTTTAGGAATAACTTGTCTGTAATGCAATATCAAAGTAAATGAATGCCCTTTTAGAACGAATGCCATTTTAAAAGATCTAGAGTTGCATTTTAATTTCAGTCGTGCAATAAATCATAGAAAGACAAACAGAATAATCAAAGTTTTATTCCAAATAAGAGCTCAGGTTTTGAAATATCAAATTAGGCAGAAAATATGCAGGATGCAATCTGACACCGACGGAAACAAAGCTCATTGAAGAGTTCTGAAAATTGATTGATATGCAGCACTTTGGTTTCTCATCACTAAAACAGATCCCAGAGTTTAATGCATTTTAATAATAAAAAAAAAATCTATATAATAATAATTTGGATCATTTATTCAGTGAAATGTATATACATACATTTTTTTTTCAAAAGTACATTCTCTCTCTCTCTCTCTCTGTGTGTGTGTGTTATTCAGCAGCCCCACTGTCTGGATTGGTGGTGTCTTAATTGCACATCCTGTTTACATCCTATTGTGTTTCATTTAGGCACGTAGCACACAAGCGAGTTTCTTCCCCTCTTAACTTTCTTCTTTACATGCAGAATATAGATGTTTCTCTATAATTGACAAATGTAAGAGGGAGAATGGCAGAACATATAGATAGTGAAATATTGGCTCCATAGCATCACGGTGGCCTAGTCACAAAGTAAAGGTCTGCGGCTGTGCCGGGACGGTTATAACGAGAGCCGTTCTCTCGTTAACAGTGCAAGCCTGTAAAAAGAGTGAACAGGGTCCTCTGCCCTGGGCCCCAGTTTTATGAGCTGAGAGAATGTTCTGCCAGAGCCGTGTCTGCTTATCTGGACAAAAGAAGCTAGTTTCAAGCCTCACTTTCACACACACACTGAGAAAAATGTGCCATTTACAACATTATAAGCCGTCCATTCAGTGACTCTTTACCTTTCGGCATCTTATCTTTGTGTTCCTGTTGTTGTCGTCGTCCTCTGGCTATTCCCAGAGATTAAAACGAAAGAAATAAAGTAAATACTTCTCTGGTAGACCACCAACATATTTCCCCACCCTTATTAAGTATGTGATATTAAGATCTTAAATCTGTTGTCGGCCTCAGCGGGTGTGTGTATGTGTGTGTCTCTCTGCGGAGGGGCTGTGATAGCTTGTTTTCTTATTGCATCATTAGTTGAGGGGGTTGTGTGTTTACCAGGGCAGGCTGAACATTGTGGACATTAATGTGTCCTCCTGTGGTTTACGAGCCATTCAAAACACGTGCACGCGCACACACACACACACACACGTGCGATCGACAGTTCACGTGACAATATACTGTACAGTTGAAGGAATCTGCAGACAAACTATTCCCTACCCTAAAGCCACATCTTTTTTTTTTTCTTCAGTAAAAAGAGGTCAAATGTGTTGTATGGGTTCTTTGCTCTACTTCCACACACAGCTGTGTGAATGTGGCTCTTAGCTATAGGTCTAAAATTAACACAAATGGCATATGCGACTCACAGGGTTAAAGGCTCGTTAGGTGGCCGGCTGTGTTGTTGGCAGAGTTTTAATGTTATTTACGAGCATCCCAAAGAAAAGCTTCATTCTTGTCCTCTGCTTTTCACTAATATTCAGAAATAATATCCAAAACAAGCACATTAGCCCTTAGCAGCTGCAACAAGATGACACATACATGTCGACACATACCAAAAATGAGCGAATCCAAAACACAATGTCATTTCTCTCTGCCAAAACCCAGAGACCATCTCTCCCTCTCTCTCTGAATATGCATTTATAAAATCTTCTGGTCATTTGAGATAAACAAATAATGTTCACAAGAATCAGGATGCTGTTAGTTTCCAGTCATGCATTGATAGGGTTACCATACATGTTTAAATAAAATAAAACGAGTCATTAGAAAAGCCATGCTTCTTGAGATCTCAGATTTGCTTTCTAACTACACCTCCAGAACGACAAACGTGACCCCAGCCCCGTGACCATGGGCGGCAGTGAACGGCTACACTGCTGTAAGCAGAGTGTCTCTCTCACTGGCTATTTTCACAAGGGGGTGGGGGGTTGTCGAGGGTGGAAGGAGGGGGGCTGGGTGCACATCACTTTTTATTAGCTTAATAAATCACCTTTGTTGTCAATCAAGGCACAGAGAATAATTGGATATGGTTGAAGCCTTGCGTGATGGATTATAAATCATTCCAGATTAAATTAAAAGATAATGCACAAACTTAATGGTTTGTGTTTTGCAGTCTAAATTGCCTCCGAGCAGTGTTGTTTTCTCGCTTTATTGTGTGCCGTTTTTCTCGTCTCTAAAACCCTGCACGTTCGCCTGCCTTTTACCGTCGTCCTGCCTCCACCGAGCTCAAGTGTTTGTCTCCTCTCGTGGCATTGCGTGTAATTTCCTTCATCTTCTATGATGTGTTCGTGCGCCGGTGTGTTGTTTCTACGTCTGGTTTTGTTTAGATTATGTGTCTGTTTCCATGTACGCCCATAGCCCGAGCGTGGACCTCTCGAGCGCGGCACGAGCAATATCATAGACAATCAGTCCCCTCCCAGCTCATCTACACCCTCTGCCCTGTCTCCCTCCAAATCAGAATAAGGCAAATCTCTTTCTGTTTGCCTCCGCAGCCCGACTCGATGCTAACAGATTAACCCTGACATCCTCAACAAGCAGGGCTTGCTTCTCAGGTGCCATCCAATGAGAGGAGCAGGAGAGAGAGAGGGAGAAAAGTCGACCCAATAAAGAGCGAAGCAGGAACTAAGGCGGCGGAGGCAGAGAGGCTATATCCTGCGTATTAGCGGTGTGGCTGCCCTGTCCGTTTACGTGCTGACAGATCCACTATTATCATAATCGGCCCGAGAACATGACGGGACGCTGAAGCGATGATGTCGTTTTATTTACGGGTGAGGCAGCCCCCTCCCGCCCCGAGCTCGTGGGCCACGTACCCCGGCTGGCCGGCACGAGCGGGCGAGTAGGTCAAATGACATCTTTTGATCAGAGCTGTCCAAAGAGATCAGAGGAGAGTGGCAGGTAATGGATACCCAGTGACACGCTGAATGGAGAGAGTCAGCGACTAGATGACTGCATGTCTCCCATTAGGAGCATCTCGCTCTCTCGATCTCACTCGTCTTTGCTTTGCTGGCCCACTCTCTGTGTATCTACATCCCCCTCCTTCTCCCGCTCTCTCTCTCTTCCAAGGCCTTCAGATTGACGTCTCGACGTAGTACCTAAATCAGTGGACTGCCACCGGCTAACACTCTGCATTATGGGTTGGAAAATGCCTATTATTTTGCTGCCTAACGTATCTGCCAAGTTCAGGGCTTGTGTATGTGGGAGAGACACAGCGACTTTTTTCGTTTCAAATCAGAGATCTTGTCTATTTTCTGTCTTTGTGCGTTTACGGGGGGAATGGGTCACGATTGTCGCTTGTTGGATGACTTGTCCGTAAGTGAGGTTGAGCTTTTTTTGTTGGTTTTAGATATTTCTGGTTTGATGTTTTTAGCACCTGTGCTTTATTTAGCATGCTAGGGACACAGTAAAGTAGCACTGCTACGGTTCCACATTCAGATGGACGTCTTGTGCTGAGCGTCCCATCATTACATGTCAAATTAAGAGTAGTATAACTATTAAAAATGCAAGAGAATGTATTATGTAAATGTTCTCTAACGACATTTCTTAAAGGGATAGTTCATTCAATAATGAAATTCATGCTATTCTAAACATGTATGACTTTCTTTCTGCAGAACGTAAGAGACGATATTTTGAACAATGTTCGTAATCAAACCGTTTTGGTTACTATCAACTTCCATTGAACCGACCAAAACAAAAACAGACAGTTCAACAAATATTTTCTGGAAGAAAGAAAGTAGGCCTAGTTTTCATTTTCAGACCGACTAACTAGTCCTTCAGGAACCCACAACAGGGACAATTCCATATCCGTCTTTTAGTCACATGTTTTGTTTTTTTGCACACACATAACCATGTTTATATTGCGGTGTTAATATGTGTTTTGTGTGTGCGTGTGTGGTAGTCGAGCCGAGTGAGGCCCTGGGGATCACAGCAAGGCAGATCTGTTCTCTCCCATTACCCAGCAACCCTCTCTAATGGGAGACTGACACACTCCTGTGATTCTGAGTGGGACAGAGGGAGAGAGAGAGGGAGGGAAAGACACGATAGGGGAGGGATTACTGAAAGAGGAAGAGGAACAACACAGAGGAAAAACTGTGAGTTTCTCAGTAAGACGCACATGTAAACTCATTCAAAGACACACACCCCTCCCTCTCTCTTTCGGCCTCTTGGGAGTTCCAAGTGTTTGTGTAGATGTGTCTGACCTCCGGTTGCCCCGCGCTTTAGGAATGTGACTTCTCCAAGTGGAGCGCATCTGAATAACAAAGGCAGGCGGGTGGATCATTTGCTGGAGATCATCTTCCTCCTGCTTTATAATTGTTTGTGGTGTCTGTTTGAGAGCTGCTTCAGACAACAAAGCCACACACACACACACACACACACACACACACACATTAGACTTATTATTAACTAACCAGAGTTCATATTTGGGCCCATTTCTAAAATCTGTTCAGCCAGTCAAAAAAGAAATAATTAATTTAATCATAAAAGAAGAATGTTTATGTGTGTACACGCATATGAAAATAAACGAAAGATTGACGCATGTTTTCTCGTTGTTATCTGATCTGCACAACTTACAGCTCCGTTCAGCATCTTTTTCGTACAGGAAACACCTGCTGCAGACGCAGATCTTGCAGTTTGTCCTCAAAACATTCACTCATCAATCAAAGAACGGCCTTAGTAACCACTGATTTTCAGTGTGACGTCCTGAAATATAGATCATAGACCTGATTGAGTCAATGCTAATTACACATCATGGTTTCCACAAAAATATTAAGCAGCACAACTGTTTTCAACTTTTATAATATAGGGAATGTTTCTTGAGTACTAAATCAGCATTATAGATTGATCTCTGAATAATCATGTGACACTTAAAAAAAAAGTATGCTAAATAGTGATATTTCATAATATAGGAGTTTGTGGTAAACAAAAAAATGAATGTGGTCTTGGTGGGCAAAAGAGACTTCTTTCAAAAACTTTCATGAAAAACTACCAAGCCCAAACTTTTGAGCAGTAAACTATTAAATTCCCTTTGCATTTATTAAATATTTTGACTATTTTTTTTATAGCTACAAATACAAGTGTAGTGCAAAATAATGAATACAGATCTTGTAAACTAAAAATGTGCTTCATGTAGTTAAATTTAAAATGAATAGATTTTTTTAGAAAAAATAGCTTTTTTACTTCACTAGTAAATATAGACTTAAAGATATCAGTAAAAGGTACACACACACACATACACATATACATATATATATTTTTATATATATTATTATTATTATATATTTATTTATATATATATATATATATATATATATATTTATTTTTGTATGTGTGTGTGTGTGTGTGTATATATATATATATATATATATATATATATATTAGTATTATATAAAAATAATACTAATCGAGCTTAAGCTACACCATGCAGGTATATCTGTATAACAATCAGCTATATATTATTATCATCATCCTTTCACTCTCTTAGAAATGTTGCCTGTTTCTGATATGCATTTGTGTTTTTTTTTTTTTTTGCTATAAACTGCATTATATTATTTGTCTTTTGGATATTTAAGCAACTAGCAATTGTGGGCAAGCCCTTGGAAGAAGCACTGGCCGGAATCATGGGAGAGATTCAGTGTAGACAATAGTGTTCGTTAGCAGCTTAAAGCATTTTGGAAGAGGTGGAGCATGTTTTTACTCCTAAGAACGTCCATGCTGTGCTGTTTTAACCTCTTAGTTCAAATTTCTGAAGGAATAGATCTAAAAAACATGTAGGCTTTTTATTCTTTTTTATTGGAGGGGTCTCAAGAGGATGCGGCTCCAGAACGATTTTGTCAACAGAACGCTATACATCACTGAAATCAATGAATAAAGGATATTTTAGTTCAGCAGTTAAGTGTAATAATCAGTGCGAAAACACGCTCATCAGAGGTTAAAGACTCCCTCTACATTTTCTTAGCAAGGGGTTTCTAAATGCCTGCATCAGCACCAAGCTGTTTTCTGAATATAAATCAACTTTTTGTTTGTACGTTATTGTTGCGCACAGGATCATTTGTATGACTGAGCGCTCACGTGTGTGTTCGAGGCTGTCGAATCTTGATGCCGTGTAGGAGTGTTAACTCCAGTGGAGGTGCTATGGCAGCAGGGGGAAGTTCTGTTCTCCAGCGTGGTTACCGGTTGCTGTGCACATGCAGGGGGGGGAGGCGGGGGGAGAGCGGGGGTGTGTAAACATACACACACATACACACACTGTCAGGGGCTCTCCCGCTGAGTGGCATGAGCGGGCGATTAGCCGTGCTAGCGTCTGTGTTTACCAGCTCTCTCTCTCAGTTCTGCCAGTGCCGATGCACCTCCAGCCCTGTTTCTTTTCTTTAATCCACACCAGCTTGCTCTTTCTCTCGCTCTCTCTCACACTCTTCCACCACCTTATATTTTCCCATTATTATAACAAAAGATTAGTATTTTAAAGGTTTTAAGTGCTTGTGATTCATTGTTAACAATTTTTTCAAGGTTTTTGATATCACAGTAGCTATAATTCTTCTTAAAATGAGTATTAAATAATCACAGTGAATTTATTTGATTTATTATTGCATGTTCCTGGTCCGTGAATGTTGTTTAAATATACATGCATACATACGCACACACACACACACACACACACACACACACACACACACACACACACACACACACACACACACACACACACACACACACATACACATACACACATACACACATAAACATACATACATAATATATATATATATGTGTATGTGTATTTGTACTTGTATAAATACGTGGTGTGTGTGTTGCTAACCTTTAATATTTTAGTTTAAACTCGTTTTTTCAACAATTTGAGTTTTTTGCTATTGTCGTCCATATTTAACAAACGTTTTCACAATCCAATCAGTTTTTATAGATGGGATCCTGCTCCATTTTTTTTCCCCAATTAAATGTCCTGTTTCACTCGTAAATACGGAAGTAAAATTGGCTGCAAATGACAATTTACATTAAAGAAATATTTTAGGAATATTATTCATAGTTTAATGTCAGTGCACTGCATCTGTGGCATCAGTTATTGCAGACAATAATTCAAACTGCTTTCAGCAATGCACTGGCAGTAGAAGCCTAGCAGGCAAGTGTACGGCATCACAAATAAACATTTAAAATATGCAGCTATCAACATTGCAATTAAACTCACAGATGCCACAGATGCTGTCCATAAACATTTAAGTTGTAAATAATCCAGAATATTCCTTTAATGTTTTCATAAATTAAAATACCTCTGGTTTTCATCTGGTTGCCGAGACAATGCAGGGAAACAAAACTTGATACAGTTATAGCCATGGTAACCATCACTTAGTAACAGCCATGCATTCTATAAACAAAACAGCAATTATTCCATAGGTAGAACTAAAACCCTCTTATCTGCGTCTGCCATTTTCATTCTGATTTTCTCTCTCTGTTACGCTCCTCTGTCCATCCAATCCATCTCAATGTGCCGTTTGTGGGCAGGGCAGGCCAAGCTGGCGAAAGTGGTCTCGGTGCGCTTTCTTTTTCTCTCCAGCTAGCCTTGGAGCAGGGCCTCCATCAGTCAGTAGGCCTGGTCGATGGGGCGTCTCTCTGGAATCGATGGCACGCCTGTCTGCTTCGTCCATCCTTCTCTCTCTGCCTCCGCTGTCCAGCCGTGCCCTCTCGCCCACCCTGGAGCTGGACACACATACTTACATCTCCTCTAACGTACACATGCATGCATACACGTCTGGCCTCCTCACCAATTTGTCTGTGCTTGTCAAATTGCAATAATTAAGCATTATTGATCTTGGATTCAATTAACTTCATTAACACGGGTCATGATAGCCGAGGAGAGATGGAGGGGAGGTGAGGAAAGGAGTGAGGGCGGAGGACGAGAGGAAAGAAGAGAAGAGAAGTGGATTGGTGCTATCTCATATTCTCCAGCCGCACACAGACAGCCTGTCTGCTTAAGGCTACAAACCATTTTCCTCCTAATGATATCACATTGCAGATAGTGGCATATTAGAGAGAGATACCTCCCATTATAAATGTGGGCTTTAGGGGCTATATATAGCAGCTTTAATTACCAACTACTTACTCGTTCACTCTCTCCAGCTCATCCGCACACCCAGAAGTATTGGACCGGGCTGCCGACTTCAACTTCTGTCTGTAGAAATGAGGCCGAATGCAAACGAGAACAAATGGCAGCAGCTTGAGGGGTGTTTAACTTGGTTCACACACCTATATAGCTGTACATTGTCCATGTGTAGGATTAAACACATCAAAAACACCATTATTATCAAATTGATAATACAGTGGAATCCGGTTATGTCAACGGCCTCTGGGGTTGCAAAAAAGCGTTGAGATAACCGATGATCCAGATATCCAAAAGCCAATATGGCAATTTGTTTGATGAAGCGATCGGCAGTAGAGCGGTAGTTGCAACGCGAAAAAAAGTTACAACGCGAACTCGCCGCATGCACAGTGAACTAGGTACGATCTTTAGTCACGGGATCGAGATAACCCATGTGAAGTGGCGAATTTGTCCCTCTTTTGTGCTCGAGATATTAGGGTTCGGCAACATAAACCAATCGACATTATCCATAAGGAAATGCTAAGACAATGAGAGAGTTTGGCGGTTCCACTTCAAAAACGTCGACATAATAGGATTGGCGAGTAAACCGAGGTCGAGATAAGTGAACTCCACTGTTATAGGATATGTTACTTGAGCACCAAATCAGCATATTAGAATGATCTCTGATGGATCATGTCACATGTAAGATTGGAGTAATGGCTATACATACTGTAAAATATATTAAAATTAGACAAAAATGTAATCATATTTTACAGTGATTTACTGACTTATTTCAAAAAGATTTTAAAGAATTGTACATTAGTGGCGTCTAATAGTCATGTTATACTGGCCATATAGAAAATCCACATTTGTTAATCCTAGTGGACAGAGTAAAGCGTTTTTGCCACAATGAATAAATTTGACTTTTACTTCTGCATTTTGTTTTGATTCAAAAGTGCACCTTAAGGGCCAGTCACACAGCGAAAACGCATGAATCAAGCATGAATTACGCACAGATTTTCGTTTTTCAAAAGCCTGCGTGCGTCGTATGCGTAATTCGTCGGTGGAACGAACGTGGACCATCAGTGATTGTAAGTGGATGTGCATCGAAGGCGGTTTGTGCGTGATTTTGAGTTTTGAACGGTTCAAAATTTTGTGGCCGTCAGTGCTTATGTGTCGGAACTGGTTCGAAACCGCGCACGTCCACTGACGCCCCACCTTCATATCACGCATGAACCGCGCACGTATAACGTTTTTTCCACTGAAATCCATTGACAATGTGGATTCTGGAAGTGCTTGTTCTTGGAACGTTCGCAAGCGTGCGTGTTTGGACGCACTCTGTCAGTGATTCATGCGTCGGGCGTGCGTCGAATGTTCGTGGAATATTTTGGCCAATTTCTCGACACACAAGCACGCACAAACCCAATCTGTGCGTGATTTGTGAGTGATTCGTGCGTAATCGGCTGTGTGACTGGCCCTTTAGTTCATTAGTACATAAGTTCACTTAATCATTCAAATAACACTATCACACGTTTTTGAAAAAGAGTCAGATTTGCATAACATATTTAACATTTAATCTTGTTCAGGTGTTGAAAGTTAACACTCTTAGATGTATTAAGGTTTTCCACTTACTCAGATATTTTTTGAAAACAGTGTGTGCTCTAATAGTCCAGACTCAGACGGCCCTCTAAGTTTGCAAGGTTACGCTCTCCACTGCCTTAGAAAACTGCATTCTCTGCTGGTCATCTCCCTGGGTGTCTGAGTGTAAATTAGATCAAGCTCTTTTTCCAATCTGATGCCAAATCATTGGGAGGTCACTCTCATTTTACCCCTGCCTTACCACTCTTGGATCCAAGCATCCTGTTTTCTAATTAAAACAGCACCTGTGTGGTGTGGGTAGGCCTGGACTGGAGCACTGGCTTCTGAAGATCCAGGGATGAAATCTCAATATTGTTCCCAGCCAGATCACACAGACTCTAGGTACACTGGGGGCTTGGGAACCTGGAATACAGCCAGGACATGCACCAACACTCTGTGTGTAAGCCGCAGATTGCCGGGCCTCTCTCTCGTTAGCCCTTGCCTCTGCTTTCTTCTTGTCTTTCTCCGTCCTGCTCATGTTTCCTTGGGGCTTATGGCCGATTGTTGTGTTGTCAAGCAGTGCTAATTCTGTGTTTGCTGTCGGAAAAATATTTTTTAACAAAACGGATATATACAGAACCGTACACGCTTCTCCCTCAGATTTGCTGTAGGGCGACCGCCTACTCACTGGCAATACTCATTCTGTGCTCTCCATATAGTCAAGTTCAGGTCAAGGTTACAGTGAGACAGGTTTGCTTGTTCTTGAAGTGATGAGCAAATGCTCTCTCTCTCTCTCTCTCTCTCTCTCTCTCTCTTTACCCACTGGCACATTCACCCTTCTTTTTGACTTTAATTACCAATCATTTTGTGTAATTATGTTCAAGGTTGACCTTACATTTTACATGTATAGTTGGTTGAGTTGAGTTGAGCTAAAGATTTCATGCTAAAACCTCCACCTTTGTGTGTGTGTGTTTGGGTGCACATGCGTGTTGCAATCATTGTGAGGAAGTTTAAAGTGTATGTATTTGAAGGAACCTGGTTTTTACCTTGCTATTTGGCCTTGATGTAAAGCTTGACTTCTCCTGCTTCCTGAACGAAGGCATTGTTCTCTTAAACAGCTGTCGTTTTGGCTGATTCAGAACAGATGGCTGTGTGTAAGCGTGTGCATTTGAGTTTCTGTGAGAGTTTGTGTGTGCTGCACGATCACAGTTGGTTGTGATTTGTGTAGGGGGTGATTCGATTTCACAGACTGGCTGTGATGTGTGTGAGAAGATGGATCCTAATAATAATGCTGTAAAAAAATCACTATTGAATGCTCCTTTCCTTTGTTCTTATGTCTACTTGGAGTGAAGTTATCTTAACATTACTTGTTTAGTTTATTAATATTGTCCCATTTAATTTCAGATTCAAACATACACGCATACAAAATCAAATCGAAATTTGAGATTTATGGTTTAAGAAATTGGAAGGATAAAAATCAGATTACATAAATCTTTGATGTATCAGTTCATATTTATTCTGATAATTAAAAAAATGATAGTAATGTTAACAAAAATAATGGTGTATTATACGTAATAATATGACTACATTTAAAAAAAAATTTGAGGTTATTGCAACAACACTGAATGCCTAAAGCCGTGAGGTACGCGCATTACAACTACAAACTAAAAAACGTTTTTTGTCAGTCCCTTGGCATTTATTCTGCCAAGGGCTACAAAATGACTGGGATAGGCTGTTGATGGCATTTTGTTGTTGATACACAATCATCATAGCTGCATTGCAGAAGTGTTGTTGTGTTAAGCAATGAAATATCTTCACTAACCAAAAAAAATAAAAAATAAGGAGATGATTCATAAAATTCTAATTCTGTGCAGACTTGAGGAAACCCTGGAATGTTCCTTGTATACAATTTGACATATTGTATTTAGAATTAAATCTTTATGCTGTGTGTTGAAGTTGTTGTATGACTAGTTTGACATTTGTGGTATTTAGACATGATTGAATATGTTCGCAGAAAACCAGTGTGTCAAATGGAGTGTCCTCTCTCTCCATTGTTTACATACCTGGTCAAAAGTGTGATTAACTAACACAGTTAGGAATGCATGGAATTATTTCTCTCTGTGTCTCTTTCTTTTTTCTGCCTTTCATTCTGCATCACTAGCACTGGAAATTAAAAAGAGTATATATATTTTTTGTTTCCTATTTTTCAGCCTGGCTTGCACAAAACATGGCCAAGTTGTTCATAAGCATTTGCATTTTTCATGCTAAACTGTAAATAATAACTTTACACTTTTTAAATACATTTCTTAATTTACATGATTTGTGCAGGGATTTGTATGTAGGAAACGTCAAACATACTATAATTTTTATTTACCAGCAGGCAACCCTTTGCTGTGTAATGAGTGAGAATGCTTTCTTAATTTAAATGGTGAGTGTGTCTGTTTGGGAATGCATTAGGTGCTGCTGAAGAAGCGTAAGACATATTAATTGACAGACAGGAACTGCTGTCTCTGAGGTTGATACAAGTAATTTATTACTTTAGAAACGAATGCCACCTCCAGAATGTGCTTCATTAATTTCAAATTTAGTTTTAATTTCAAGCTGTTGCCCCTTGAGAAGAATAAGGTGGCAACTTCAGTTTGAAGAGTCATTTTTTCCGTTCTTTTAACGTCTCTTTTTTTTAACCACACTTTCTTTTCAGAAAGAAAAAGAGAAACATAACTTCATTCCATGTGGCAATGTAATGCAATTGGAAAGCAGAGAAGGAATTACTGCAACACTTTATAATACAAAAAGTCTGACTGATTGATTTTCACTACTGGAGAAAACACACTGATGTCTGACATTTCATCAGCTGTCTATTCACCATACAAGTTATTGTAGGAATGCAATGTGTCAAATCATCATTGGACAATGTGATAATGTATTTTCTTTTTGTTTCTTTTATGTCTTTTTTTTTTTTTTTTTTTGCTGCAGCATATGTGCCGGAGGAGCTAAAGGAGGCTGCCTTACTAGATGAGGATGTCGAGGGAGAGGATTCAGCTGTGGAGGAGGAACCTGCCATGAAGTATGTGTGCCAGGACAAGGACTTACTCCTTAAAGACAGACCAGGCTTTCATGACTCTCCACCAGCCGATTTCTCCAGCCATGAGATGGACAGCGAGTCACACCTGAGTGAATCCAGTGACCGCATGTCAGACTTTGAGAGTGCCTCGGTGAAGAATGAAGAAGAAATCTCAGCCAAGGAGCCCCTCACATCTCTTTCTTCAACTTCGTCAATGATGATGACAACAACGGCCACACCAAGCAGTGAGGAGGTGACACAATTAGGGCCAGACAGCCTGGAGCAGATGAAAGCTATCTACACTAGCTTTCTGACCAACTCTTACTGGTCATCGCTGAACTTGAATATGTCTCAGCAACCAGCAGAAAAGCCCCCACGTAGCCACAGTAGTAGTAGCAGCAGTAGTAGCAGTAGCAGTAGCTGTGGTAGTGGTGGTTACGACTGGCACCAGACAGCCATGGCCAAGACCTTGCAGAATGTTTCACAGAACCAGAGTAGACTGCTGCACCCAGCCTCTGAGCCAAACCTTTTCAGTACTGTGCAGCTTTATCGGCAGAGCACCAAACTTTATGGCTCCATCTTCACTGGTGCAAGCAAGTTCCGGTGCAAAGATTGCAGTGCCGCCTATGACACTCTGGTCGAGCTCACTGTGCACATGAATGAGACTGGCCACTACCGGGATGACAACCATGAGACAGACAGTGAAGGTGCCAAACGCTGGTCAAAGCCTCGCAAGCGTTCCCTCCTGGAGATGGAAGGAAAAGAAGATGCCCAGAAAGTTCTTAAGTGCATGTACTGTGGACATTCCTTTGAGTCACTGCAGGACCTTAGTGTTCACATGATCAAGACGAAACATTACCAGAAAGTGCCTCTTAAGGAACCTGTAACTCCTGTGGCAGCCAAGATTATATCCTCAGCTCGTAAAAGAGCCCCTATTGAGCTAGAACTCCCCAGCTCACCAGATTCCAATGGTGGCACCCCCAAGCCTTCTTTATCTGACCCCAATGACCTTTTGCAAAAGACGCCTAATCCCTACATTACACCCAACAATCGGTATGGACACCAGAACGGTGCTAGTTATGCGTGGCAGTTTGAGTCACGGAAATCCCAGATCCTGAAATGCATGGAGTGTGGAAGCTCGCATGACACTCTGCAGGAGCTGACGGCCCATATGATGGTCACAGGACACTTCATCAAGGTCACTAACTCTGCCATCAAGAAAGGTAAACCTATCATGGAGTCGATGTCCACAACTGCTCCTAACACCATACCTACCAATGAAGACAAGGTACAGTCAGTGCCATTGGCTGCCACTGCATTTTCTCCACCACCACCCGCACCTCCTCCCCCTAGTATCTCCCCTGCCATCACACCCATGGAGATTAAAAAGGAGGAAAAGGAAGTGGAGTGTACCAAGGAGACAAATAATAGCAAAGACAAGAAGGCAACAGAAAGTGAAACTGACGAGAAGTTTGAAGTTTCATCCAAATATCCATATTTGACAGAGGAAGATCTCGAAGAAAGCCCTAAGGGGGGGTTTGACATATTGAAGTCTCTTGAGAATACAGTAACATCTGCCATCAACAAAGCACAGAATGGCACACCCAGCTGGGGAGGCTACCCAAGTATTCACGCTGCCTACCAGCTTCCAAATATTATGAAACTGTCCCTGCGCAATTCAGGAAAAAGTTCTCCTCTGAAGTATATGTTTTCTGGAGAAGAGATCCTTTCTCCTATCAAAAGCCAATCTCTTATTTCTCCATCTAGTTGCCAAACATCCCCTTTGCCCAAAAACAACTTCCATGCCATGGAGGAGCTTGTCAAAAAAGTTACAGAAAAAGTGGCCAAAGTAGAGGAGAAAATGAGGGATCCTGGAGTCAGGTCCTCCCCAATTAGGCGAACCACACCTTCTCCTTGTAGTAGTGATGCAGGGGAATCTGCAAGGGGGGATTCCCCCAAGGAAAGGAGAGGAGCCAAAACCCCTGAAACTAATGGGGGTGGAAATACTCACAAAGATTCAAATGGTGATTCTCTCACAAAAGAGTCTCTGGAGAATGGTACTGACCATCCCGTCAAAACCCCTGTATCTACCTTATGCAGCAGCACTGCTATTATAACCGACCATCCTCCAGAACAGCCATTTGTCAACCCCTTAAGTGCGCTTCAGTCTGTCATGAATGTTCACCTAGGCAAAGCTGCCAAACCTGCTCTGCCATCTCTTGACCCTATGAGCATGCTCTTCAAGATGAGCAACAGCCTGGCAGAGAAGGCAGCTGTAGCTGCCTCCACTCCATCACAGACCAAAAAAACCAATGAACATCTAGATCGCTATTTCTACCACATCAACAATGACCAACCTATTGATCTGACCAAAGGAAAGAGCGATAAGAGCACCTCCCTGGGATCTGCTGCCCTGTCCTCCTCCACTTCTACTCCCACCTCAATTTCACCATCATCAACCATCACCATGGCCAAAGCCTCATCTGCTGTAGTTTCCTTCATGTCCAACTCACCTCTGCGTGAAAATGCCCTTTCTGACATCTCTGATATGCTGCGCAACCTAACAGAGAGCCATGCATCCAAATCCTCAACACCAACAAGTCTTTCAGAGCGCTCGGATATAGATGGATCGACTCCTGAGGAATCAGAGGAGATTTCTCCTGCTCAGAAACGAAAGGGCCGGCAGTCCAACTGGAATCCTCAGCATCTACTTATCCTTCAGGCACAGTTTGCCTCCAGTTTGCGGCAAACGGGTGACGGCAAGTACATTATGTCGGACCTTAGTCCACAGGAGCGCATGCATATTTCTCGCTTTACTGGCCTCTCAATGACCACCATCAGTCACTGGCTGGCCAACGTCAAATACCAGCTGAGGCGGACAGGCGGCACAAAGTTCTTGAAAAATCTAGACTCTGGCCACCCTGTCTTCTTCTGCAGTGACTGTGCATCACAGATCCGTTCCCCCTCTACCTATGTCAGCCATCTTGAGTCGCATCTGGGTTTCCGGCTCAGGGACCTGGCTAAGTTATCTGGAGAGCATCTTATTAGCCAGATCTCACGCCACTCTAAGGGGCTCTCTGAGAAACTTCTTTCAGCCCAAGCACATTCTTTGGCCCATTCAATCCCCAACCCCAGTCCTCATTCACTCTCCCCCTCCCCTTCCCCAGATGAGGAGGCAAATGGCACCTCATATCAGTGTAAACTCTGTAACCGGACTTTTGCCAGCAAGCACGCTGTCAAGCTTCATCTGAGTAAGACTCATGGTAAATCCCCCGAGGACCATCTTATGTATGTTAGTGAACTTGAGAAACCTTAGCGATGGCCAAGGACAAAAACTCTCTCATCTCTTTATCTCCTGTCCTTTTTTTCAAGCCTTCAGACTAACGTTTCTTAAGGGGGAAAAAATATTAAAAGAACTGAAAGTAATTAACGAAGAAATAACTGCACATAGATGCCAGAAAACTGCTGTTTAGTTTTGGCACATCATTTGAAGTTTTCCTCTGGGGAACACTCATTCGGCCCTAGAGACATTAATTTTCTGCTTTTTTAGTTCACAATGGAAAACAGAGAAAATGATGACAATTGATAATTTTCTAACTGTGCAGTGACAAGGTCACTGGTAAAATATGAAGGTAAATTAAAAAAAATACTTAAAATGAAGTTGTATGTATTGAAAGTTGTGTAAATTGATTATTATTATTTTTTGGGCATCATTGAGATGCAGTAAGCTGCATGCATTAATGAAATGGTTTAGTTCAATATTTGATAACTAAATCTGGGCTTTTCTTTCTCTCTCTCTATCTCTCTCTCTGTCTCTCTCTCTCTTTCTCTTCTTTTTTTATTTTATTTAATTTTTATTTTTTACATGACCCAAGTATGCTGGTGTCAGCAGAAAAAAATTTAACCCTCTGAGTACGCCTAAATACTTCTATGAATACCCCCACCCCGAAAAAAAGTAAATTATATATATATATAAAGAGAGAAATTAGAGATTGGGAAATTTCAAGGGTATTTTGTCTACCCACTAAAAATATCATTGTCTGATATATCACCTCGTATACAGCTTGCAGTGCAGAAATATATGTGAATCCAAAATAGCAGTTTTTTAGTTTGCTCAAATCAGGGGCCTTTATGAATTCAGGTCAGTGTAAAAATGTGTACATAAATACATAAACTAATTTCTGTCTAAATTATGCATCATTTTATATTTTTTAATTTAAGATGAGTATGACTATCTACTGGTGCACAATATATGAAGACATTAATGAAATTGTTTTGCACAATAGTTTTATAAATGTTATTTAATCAGAAGATATGAAAATGAGAAGAAAAAAAATCATGTTTTATTTCCACCTCGTGCTCAAAGGGTTAAACTTCTTGTACAAGACAGTACTTGTTCCATCATTTCAATTAAATTGTTGTATAAAAAGATGCTACTTTATAATGTAAGGAGGAATTCCACAATGTAACCTTTTATTTATAAACACTCTTGGTTGTTGTTTCATATTGTAGAATGCCTTTTTGATTGGTATCTTTTATTTTGTTGTTCTGTCTTAATTATTCTTCCATAAAATCACACTGCAGCTTCATCATTTTTGGGGATATGAAAGGTAACCATGGTTACCTTACCTCCAATTGACAGTTCTGCTACGTTTTGGCAGTTAATTTACTGAAGTAACTGACAGCTGCCAGTGAATGGAAATCTTATGTGTAAAATATTGGCATGTTAACAGCACAGGCACTGTTATGCATTCTGTGCTGTTTCTTTTTTTGTTGTTGTTGACAATGAAGCACTCATTATATGACTTCATATAACCTTTTTTCTACTGCAGCATTAAATTGAAATTGTTTTGGTTTTTTGCAATAACTTGATGTGTCGTGGCTCACAAGTCTGTCGGGCGCCGGGGGATAAGACATGAGCAGATTAAACAGAACTGCTGTCAGTTAAATAGCAGTCGACAAGTGTGTGAAAAGACGTTTGTGTGGCAGTAGGGGTAGACCACCGGACCTCTGACGGGCATGAGCATATTAAAATCAGCCAGGTGGCTTGTCTGGGTGTGCGTGTCTTGTGTAGGTGTGTGTGTGTGTTTGTTTTTGTGTCTCTGTGTGTGTGCGTGTGTGTGCGAGCATTCAAGCATAGACCCTTGCTGTTGGTCTCACAAACATTAAGTGTTTATCTCTGATGCGGCAGACTTTAGTGGTGTCATATATTTTTGGCAGATCTATCCCATCACTCCTCTCATCTAATTCCCTGCCTGGTGACACATCGGCTCACAACGTCTCCTAATATGGTTTAACTAGGGAAGCATCAGGCGGTGTGAAGAGCGATGCGCCATTCCCTATCTACAAAGGAATGTAGCAGATAATTGCTTTGGCATTAACTGTCTCTTTTTCACCATTTTCACTGTTGTAATTAGCTCAGGTTTCCATTTTGCAGGGACAAATTTGTTTGGGCCTCATCCAGGATGACAACAGAATCGCATTTAGAGTTTGACTACAATATTCTACTTTAACGGAAAGAAAATGTAAATGACATATGTGCTGATTCCTGGCTTGGTGTTTGTGTATGTGTGTGAGAAAGAACCTTTCTGAACAGATATATCTCATAATGGTGGGACGCTTTCTCAAAAATGGTTTACTCTGTTTAGTTACTGAATATGTTCTTCGTCAGATCTGTCAGAGAGCGTTCAGCATGCGCACACACACACACTCAGACGTCATGAGCCAAGCAGAGGGGACATCATGTGTGGTGACAAGGTGCTGCTGTGTGTGAAAATGTCAGCCTTCACAAGCTTCCCTGAAGTTTGGCGCCATATTTAAGGTGCTCATTAGTCGCAAAAAAGATGTGAAATTGAAAGCATTTTCTATCCTCTCTCCCAGCCTGGTGAGCCACCAAACCTGGGGTTATTAAGGTTGAAAACAACTGCACACGGAGAATCGCCTACACATTCCCACACATGCAAATAAACAATATCCCTCTCCGCCCTGATGCTAATTGCATCTTTTTAAAGTTACCCAAGATTTAAATGCTATCTGCGTACAGGACACCATGTGCCGTATCAGTCTTGAGATTGCGTTGAGCTTTGATTTTGACCCAGTTCACGACGGGGTGTAAACAAATTGTAAACAGACGCACACATGCACAGCCAAAGGTGTGTTTGTGTAGAAAAGGCCCACATAATTGCTTTGAGCCTAAATACCTGAACAATGAGTATATTTCCCAGGATGTGAGGAGCGTAATTGGTCTGTATACATAATCTGCTCAGAACGAGAGGTTTACGTGTGCAGGAACGAACCACACACTGGAGGCTTTATCTCATTGCGCCACTACAAAAGAGCAGAGTGTCTAAAGCTCAGAGAAACTCTCCAACCAGCCTTCTCCAACGCAAATGAATGCTGTGTTGTAATGCTATTGAGCTACTGAGGGACTTTATGTATTGCTGGACTTTTCAGATAAACTAAATTGCGGATTACGCTTGGCGGCAATGGAAATGTATCTGTGTTCGCACTATCGCAAACAAACACACCCCGACGGTTTTCACGGGCCTTTACTATAAGCAGGCATCGGCGCGTCCCACCGCAGCAAATTACAATGATGCAAGCAACATGCATCCACTCCTCCACAATCGGGCCTGATTGATTCACTGCTGCGCTGACCCAAGGCTTCACTTTGTCTGTGGACGCCTTTGAAGCGAGCTGTCTCTCTTAACCTGTGTAATTTACATGCGCTGTAATTCACTCACCATCTGCAATTTCACCTTGGAATCACTCCCATTACAAATGCTAATTTAGAGCACCTTATAAATTCTCTCAATCACATGCTAACAATATACACAGACACACACACACACATGGAAAAAGTGGATATAAGCACAAAGAAAAGAAAAAATCATGGATGTCTCAGTGACCCCAACATTACCCTAAGGAGTAATGAAGAGAAAGACCTGGAGGCGTCGTAGCGTTTTGTAATGCACCACCATAGATCTCCGAGCTGTCGCGTTCCCAAAGTATCTTAAAATAATGCGTGTGATGAATGTGCGATTTCCCTAATTTACGGGGCCTTGGTGTGCTCCCGGCTACGTGCTGGATAGAAATCTTAAATGGGGCTTGAACGGTGCTCTGCACAACAAGAAATCAATATGCCACACATATTAGGGAACCAGGAGTTAGAGCGAGTTTAATGTCTACTTAAAAGCACTAAACACACACCTGTAGTCTCAGAATCATCTCACATACATGGTTGTGTGTATGCGTTTGTCATTTATACCTCTTGTCTCCAAGAGGCAGTTGGCTGTCAGTGGCTCAGTAAGATGACAAAGGGCATAATGGCGTTGTGCAGCAGTGTGCCATTACAAATGTGATCACCAATCACTCGAGACACAACACACTCCACGCAGGAAGAGGTAATAAGGTCTCAGTGAGCGCACAGTCACTCCCTCCTAACCCGCTCACGTTCCCACGTGGGCCTGCTGCACGTCTATACCGGGGGGGAGAATTATCTACAGTGCAAAAGCAGTTAGTTGCTACAATACAAATGCACACGTACGCCAAAGTATTCATCACAAACAGCAGACATTAAAGCCCACCAACACAGATGAATGAAAAAGCTTCTATAAAATGCATATAAAAGACACTGATGGTGAATCTTTAGTGCATGTAACACAATAAAATCTCTCAGATGGTTGGGAGTTGTTAAGCCTGCAACGTGTTTTCATTTATATACTAATTCATTTTAATTTTCCTTCAAAACAGCATTACTTCTGTTTGGACTGCACCTATGCCCTAGAGACAGACTGAAATTATGCATTTTAAATAGTGTCATGCTCAGTACAGTGTGTTCATGGTATTTAGATACCACAAAGCTGTTTGTTTGCTAAATGTGTGAATATGAAAGGGTCACATACTTCACATAACACTTAAAAAATTATACACTTAAGATAATCAGAATGAGATTAAAATATTTAGGTCAGGCAAAGAAAAACATGTCTGTCTGTCCTTTAGCCAAATGGTCAGTTTGCCTCTGTATGTGTGTCTTTATCATTGCAACTAATGTGGTGACATCACCATTGGTTGAAGAGTTAAATAAACATGGCCCTGTTGTCCTGTCACTCACCTCTAACCTTTGACACGCTCATTGGGGTGAATGACAGGCTACTGAAGTTGAATGTATCCACAACCTCTGCATCAGTGTTTCAAAGTAAAATTTAGCAGAAAGTGATTCAAACAAATAAAGAATTAATATTGTAAAAGTTTCATTTCATACGACAAGAAGGAATTTGTTTAAAAAAAGTGTACTGTAATTTTTAAAAACAGGTGATTTTTTTGTGATGTTTGGCAATGGTTTGTTAATACAGTAATCCCTCGCCACTTCGAAGTTCAAGTTTCGCGGCCTCAGTGCATTGTGGATTTTTCAAAAATATTTATCGACAAATTTATTTTCAAAAATACTGCCATATTGGTAGCCGTATTGCAGAAAGCAGCGTTGCTTCATCGTGATGCGAGATAAATGGTTTCCCAGGATGCCAGACAAAGAGAGAAACTCTCTCAGAGGCTTTGTACACACCCACGGTACTCAGAAAAGACACGTGATTGGTTCCCGGCGCGAGATCGACGAATAAGAGCACGAGTGGATGTATCCTGTGAGCTGATTTTCAGCTATTGCGGAGGGTTCCACTCCACATTAACTGTGATAAACGAGAGGATCACTGAATATGAATATATTTTGATTAAGAAAAAATAGTTATGAATTAACAACATTGACACATGTTCTTTGCATCCTAGTTGGGTTAGCTTACTGTTTATTCAGACAAGACATATTTAGTTATAAATACTGATATTTAGCTATCAACCTCCTTTGTTTCCACTTGGCCTGTCAACACCAATTCATAGCTTTCGTCTTGACAGTTATTTGAGATCTGATGTTTCATACGGTTTGTTAATTTATTCTTTGGTTTGGTTTGGTTCTGTTTGAAAAGGAAAGGCTACAGAAGTTGAATTAAATCTCTGCAAGTAAACTTTTTACATAGAATTTGTTATGAAATAAACAGTTTTGGAAGGGAAGGTAAGGAAAGGAAAGCTCAGTGAGTGTCGCTTGAGGGCAGTCAGGGAAGTGATGTGAGCTGATTGTCTTTGTTTGGCTTGCTGATGTCGCTGAGGGTTTGTTGCCCTGGGGCTCAGACTAAAGAAGACCTCTCAGAAAGTTCAGGGGTGAATCTTCTAAAGCATGATGATAAGGGAAAGTGCTTAGCACCATTTGACCTGAACACCTCTTACTGCTCTATAAACACACACACAAATTAAATTTTACCCTCACCTCTAATAGAATAACAGAATTAAGAGGTCAGTATGACCTAACTATATGATTGCAGGGGCAGTGATTTGTTTTTGTTTTCTACAGTTTTTTTGCTTATTAACTTATGAACAATAGCTTGGGAAAAAAAGACACTACTGTGTGAATACTTCATTAATAAGCAATGAATGATGTATTTTATTAATATATTACATTTTATATATGTATTTATTCTATATTTTAATTGATTTATTAAAAGATAATCTCTATATTTTAGCTTGATTTATGTGTATTTGCGATCTCTAATATAAGGATGACATTTAGTTTACAGTTGCACGCTTAAATCCCCACACAGAAGCTGAGAACAAGTTAACATGAACCTTGTTTATGATTGGTTGATTGCTACCTGTCTGTCAGCATTGGGCTACGAAAAGTAGGTGGAGCCTATTAGACAGCGCTGTGTGTCAGTGCCTGGACTCCAAAGACAGTTATCTTGTTCGAGTCCCCTCTCAAAACTCATTATCACACTCAAATTATTTCCACCCACAAGCTGCTTAATTAACACGCATGTCCAGACTCACGTCAGCTCACATATATTGATTACAACATCAGGCACTCGTGTCTGCCAAAGCTTTGAGGTAGAAAAAGAGAGAGGAAAGGAAAGGAGGCCAGGAGCGAGTAAGAGAAATGTAGGTATCATATCGACTCCATTTTGTTCCTTTCTTCCTAATGAATTATGGGTAAGCGAACTAATGAATGGCGACCCTGAACAATGGGCGTGCAGTAATCTCCTTTCTCGCTCACAGCAGTCGGGTAATTCTGGGTAATTTCAGGCTTGGCCTCAATCAGTGGCATTAGCCATCATCTCAGTCCTGAAGGGGTTAATTAGGGCCGAGAGAAAAGCCCAAATTAATTGGCTCTCGTCCGGATGAAGGGTAAAGTAAAAAAAGACAGAGAGAAAAAAACCGGGCTTTTTAATACATTAAGAGCAGCTGACAGCAGTTAATTGCCATGGACATAAATAGTGTAATGACCAAAAGAGACGCAAAAATAGGCATAAAGTAACTTCAAAAAATGTTTTCCTGTGGAAAAAAAGAGTGACGTTTAATCTGTCAGCCGAAAGGTCAGATGTTTGGACAGGGCACAAAAGGCAAACAGCCAGACAGACACGCAGAAAGGGGTCTAGAGAATGTGTGCATGGGATAGAGGGGAGCACTGTTTGGAGACAAGCCCTCTGTGTTGTGGGATATGTGTTTTCTCTCATTTCTCTTTTTCTCCTCTCTCTGTATTTTAAGTGATGGTATGGCGACGGGCATCACGCATCGGTGAGCATGAAACGGAGTCGGCGAAAGCGCTGAAGGAGTGCTCTCCTCCTGGAAGCCTCATCAGGACTTGTCATCGCTCTAATGAATATCATTTAAATTGCTTTGTATATGAGAGTGAGTTTGGATGTCGATTTAATTTGCGCATGTGTTTGAGTTCTTCTGCTTGGCTAGGCGAATAGAGACAGATAGAGAACGGGAGGGAAGCTAAGAGAGAAAGAGAGGGAGGCAGACTAATGAAAAGCGAGCTCGGGTGACAGCGTGATGAGACTCGACCCGATCAGATGAGTTTGAAAGGAAATTCTGACAGGGCTGGAGAATAAAAAATGCGCACTCATGTGCACATACACACTCAGGCACGTGGAGACGCCAACTACACACATGCTGCATCTCAGGAAGTGGCTGCAAAGTGGTTTACGTTATCAAGTCTACTGTTGAATCGCGAAGGGGGAGGGGAGCACCTGTTCTCATTTGCTGATATCCCCTGTCGTAGAGGGATCGCTAATGACGGCTGAGGAAGCGTCCGGAGGCTTTGTGTATATGTAAAATAAATAAACCCGCTCGTCCTCCGTGCGCATGGGAGCCTCCTCGGCTTTTAAGCGTGGCCTTATCAAAATAAAATTACAATATATGCTGATACTGTATTTCAACCCTCCTCCTCGTCCCCCTCCAGCACTCATTCTGAACACCCGCACAGTACTGAGTCGCACTCTGTGCCGTGCGCCGTGAAATATTACAACCTTTCCTGAAGCAAAAGATATAAATCCGCATTGAGGAATTGCAAAAACAGCACAAAGCATTCCCGGCCCGGCGCTATCTAGTGAGGCGCTGATGATTTAGCATTGCAGGTGCATCAAGACCCCAAGCTCTGCAGACAAAGCCCAACCCTGCAAGCTTTTCGCTTTCTCTCTCTCTCTCTCTCTCTCTCTCTCTCTCTCGCTTGCTTTCTTTTTTTTATTCCGATGGTAATAAATGCGTCATTTGTAATTCATTTCAATTACTCAGGCTTTTTAATTGAGTCGGATCCAATTATGCCCTGGCAATTAGTATAATCAATTACGCTTTGATTACGCAGGTTTTCATGCTTGTCACTGCAGGATTCGGCACAGATGGGGGAAGTGTGGTGTGATTTTAGCCCATCGTGGTAGCTATATCTGTCCCAACGGAGGAGACGGGCCAGGTAGGTATTGGGATGTTTTTCAACTGCGCCTCTGATGTGGGATCCAGGGAGATGTGCTGATATGCTTGTCAAAGTCAGCATTCTGACTGCCACAATTCATATGAAAGTTCCACGCACTCACTTTAAGCAGCACCTTTCTGCCATTCTTGGGATTTATAGTAAGCGATAAAATTTGAGCTGCAAGAAGATGGGTTTCAGCATCGTTAAAGAAAGCACTTTTAAAGGAAAGTGCGTCAAAACGCCCTACACAGAGTCGTGAGGCCTTTAAAAATCTCATATGGCATCTGAAGGGTGGCCACATTTGAGTCATTATCATGTTATTCCAGCAATATCAGCGAAGCATGCTGGGCATTTATATCCTTGATCTCATGAAGGGGGTGAACAGACTTAAGACATAGTGAGCTAGTTTACATTGAATCTACTCACACAATCTGATCTTCTTGTTTTGTGTTGTCTACCGTACCATGTTCAAACTTAAAGGGCTGTACAACACTGAGCCAAGTACTGTGATATCACCAATCTATATTTGATCAGCGTTCCAGTACCTCAACATGGGTTTGATTCCCTGGAAACACAATGAAAAAAAAAAGTAGCCTGAATGCACTCAGTCACTTTGGATTAAAGCATCTGCCAAAAGTGAATGTAAATGTGTACCTATATCAAGAGCTTCATTACACCATAATGTAACATCAACTGACTGTTTATGACTGAAAGAAATTCATGTCACTTAGCAACAACTTAATTCATAAAGAACAATTAGCAAGACAAATCAGCAATTGTGATATTATCCAAACTTATGTAGGTATGCGAGCATGAAGATTAAGTATTTGGACACTTTCTGGTTGTGAAGTTAGTGGAAGATGAACATGCGTTTATAAGTTCACTCAAATTATTTCACAAAAGTAGCATTGTTTATTTTATTGTATCAGTTGTTGTTTTTTTGCAAATGCCACTAAATATGTAGTATTAAATTCTGACATTGCGACATTACTAATATGTGACTTGAGTAACCAAATCTTTTTATATGAAAACAAGTTGTTTAAATGTATTCATGTAGTAGACAGTATTATCAAACATTTACAACAGTATCTAAGGATGTGACTCTGAGCTACTTAACTAATAATGTTGACTGAAATGTTCATTAAAATAAAGGTGGGTTTGGAGTGGTGGAGGAATGCCAAAAGAGTTGTCACAGTAGTGTGGTAAGTGACCATTTATATTCAGTCCCTTTGTGTCGCGATTGACAGGATTGGATAGACTTTTCTTGCTTATCCTAAGAACTTGTCTAATGTGAAGAGCATTTACATGAACAAATGTGAATTAATACACTTAGATACTCAAATGAGAACATTAGAACATGTTGGTCTAAAGAAAGATATTTGTCCCACCACTGCTAGTCAGTCTCTGTAAGAATCCACACTCTGCTAAAAGTAACCTTTTCCAATAGACAGTGAGAGTAAAACACAAATAATAGGATATTAAACTTTAACTACCCCATATTCATTCCAATCATCTGGGAAAGAAATGGCTAAAATTTCATGCTTACAATTTCATTTGTATCACATCAGAAAAGTGGAATTTATTAGTCTTTTTAAAAAAAAGGTATCTATGGCACATACTAAAAAGTTGTCCCTCTCTCACTTTGGCTTTTTTCATCTCGAACTCTAGCTCTCTCTCTCTTTCATTCTGACTCCATGACATACATCTTCATTTGAAAGGCTTCAGTTCATGCCAGGTTGGAACTTTTATAGGCTGGGCTCTGTTTCCCCTGGAGGGCTATAAACTGTTGCACAGAGAAAAAAAAAGGGGAAAAAAAGATCCCTCTTAATACTGAGAGTGATTTTATTACATGAGTGTTGAACAGAATTGGAGTTGTGGAACTGCAAGACTTGCCAGCCAAAAATGGCACAGTTAGAAAAGCGTCTGTCAGAAGACTCGATGTCTCTTGATTTTCTTGTCTTCACAATGCCATTTTTCTGCATCTGGTACATTTATGACCATAATACATTGCTATTTTCATCTTATTTGAACATCAAAGTAGACATATTTATAATACAAACTCTGAGATATATTAAACGAAACAAAATGTACAACTAGAATGTTTTAATTCTTACTTCATGGTTGCATGCAGGTCTGATAACATTGTTTTGCAATGAGTACAATTAATTGCTCTGGGTATGTTTTTATTTTTATAATCCATCATTTATTCACCCTCATGTCATAACTTTTCTTCAACAGAATTTTTGAAGAGTAACTTGGCCACTCTAAAGGTGATCCAAATGACTCATGTGTTAAATTACAGGTCTTCTGAAGCCATATTATAGATTTAATTGAGGGAAAGTTGAATTTTTTTCATCCAAAAAACATGATGTCTCAATTTGTGAATGAGTTGAACCTCATCAATGAATTGGTTGATCAAGTTCAAAAACAGCCCAAATGTTTTGTCTATAAACTGGACTAACAGTTATGAAGATCTCTGACTCAATGATCCAAATAGACAAGATCATTAGATAAATCTTTGGGTCTATTCATCACATGATATGGCGCTTCTAAATAATATGAGTTATATGAATTGCTACTTATGTTTTTTCCTGGAAACAGCACAGTTGTCTTTTTTCGTTTATGTTTTAGTAAAATCAATGTTCATATTTGGGTGAACTATTTCTTTCATCTCACCAAGATTCATAGTAAGGACTCCTACCTGTCCCCAAGTTCTCTCCCGCTGTTTATTCTACTAACAGAGTAGCAATCAAATGTTCTCCCACTTATGGATCTCCCACTTCATGACTGAGAAAGGGGGAAGAAAAAAAGCTGTTGGAATCAGTGCGGAAGAAACTGAATCTCATTTTCGAGGATCTCCCGGGCAGCTGATGTTTTGATGAGGCGAGCAGTTGTCACGGCAAGGGCCATGAGATTTCTTCTCTTAACTAACCTGCATCTTGACAAGGCAATCAAGAGGCACGGGAGAGTAATTAAATGATAAGTTCATATTTGAGGGACAATCGAGTGGCACAGGCACTCTTGTCATGGCTCCTGGCCGTCATGATGAATACCCTTATTAGCAGCCGCGCTGCTCCCTGTCACAGGGGCCAAGCCTGACAGCAGGGCCTGTGACAGAGCCCCTCAGCACCCCTGCTGAGATGGCTGCAGATAGCCCTCTGTAAGGACACCTGGAAGTACATAATGTAGGACAGTGAAGGGCTAAAACGTGGACGTGAAAGTCAACAGGGGGATGGAGATAAGTCATGAGCGGGAAGTGCCAGGAAGAGCATGTTAACAACTTGAGTCTGAGCAGGTATCAAGAGGAAATGGGGGGAGAAACTGCACGACTTACTGTTTTGATGCTCCATAATTGAACGTGGCAACCACTTCACTGCTGACTATGAGATATGATGTTTGTTTGGATGTGTCTCACTGATCTCCAGTGCATACTTTGGTTCAATCATGAGGTGGGAGGAAAAAACAAGAGCCACATTCGATATTTATACAACACGGCACACTTCCCTCAAAGCTTTATTCAGCTTAAACATTTGGGTCACCACTAGGAGTGAAGGAAGCATCTCTTGAGCTCCGCTTGTGATGCATCAGATTGCAGTGGATCCCCCCCCCTCCACCCCATCTGCAGTGTTTTAAGTCCCACTTGCTGTAATCCCACGTTGTGTGCTACTGGCTCGGCAGGATGCCATTGTGATCCTCTCCCCATTGTGTCGGCGGCATAAAGCATCCTCTGTTGTCTCGCCAACTTCCTCCTTCAAACACAGCTTGTGTTTTCAATGCTTACATCCCCCGTGCAAAGGAAAATAAACCTGGGCCCTTTGACTGGATCTATAACAGTGTTGTGTGAATATAAAGGGTGGGGAGTGTTTGTGAGAGAGAAAGTGGGAGGGTGTGAGGCTGAGGTGAGTGAGCATTTGTAAGCGAAACCCTTAGCCAAAGAAAACCTTGGGTGAGAACCTGGAGATATGAGTCACTGCGATGATTGCATTTCAATATACATCGCATGTACTTTTCCCTTTTAAACTGACGTAGTCTGCACTTATGGCCACGTTTGAGTTTAGGGATCGCTATAAAGAAATAATGAAATAATAATATGGTAATATCAAGAGTCTGAAATGGCAAAGGCCCCCGTACGTCCTGCAGCAGAGCATGGGGCAATAAAGTATGCTCCACTTCAGATTTCATGTTAATAAATCTGAACTCCAGAGAGTCTGCTTAAATTGCACCTTTATATAACTTCTAAGTAAAGGTCACTCTTCTTTTTAAGGGAATTTAAAGATCAAAATGGCTTCTGTCAGTGTTTCCATATTATACACCTCCATCTTGCTCGCACCCTTAAGCAGCATGAGGTGATATTTTTTAATAATTTGTGCAATACGTGAATATATCCAACTGAATACTCCTTCTCCAGACTGGGCTGAATCCAGATCTACATAAAAACGGATGTCATATTTTCCATCTCACCCTTTGTTCTTTATAGTTGAACAGCAGGACTCGGAGATCAGCTAATCACTGTATGGTTCCTGTATTAAAGCACTATGCATGGAAATTGTGGATTTCCAGGTTATTAGAGGGAAGGCTGGATCTATATAAAGCTTTCAGCAGGGAGTGCGATACTTGAAGGTTGTACTTGAGTTAATCCTGAAAACAAAAATAGCAGTTATTATTTTTTGTATTAAAGTTGATATAAAATATTACTATACACAGTTGCCAGAGGGCATTTTTCTACAGTTAGACTACAAATATGAACAAAGAAACGTCGAGACGCATATGCTGATCATCTGGATGAATGATTGAAAGAAGTCAACCTGGAAAGAGTTTAAAAATAAAAACCTTCTCACACAATCTCACATCCTCATCAGCACGAGGAATACTATAAAAAGGCCTGCTGCTGAAATTCTTCCTTCCTGCTCCTCTCTCTCCCTCCCTGTCTCTCTGCTCTTAGCCCCACGGAGAGAGCCGTCAGATGCAGTTTGTCTTGACGGCTGATGGATCGGCCAAAGACACTCGTCTCTGGGCACTTCTCTATGTATCGTTAATTTAATGCATGATGACGTGACCAATTACAGGGCGGCTGCACGCTCAAATAGCATGTCAAAACCTGTGTATCAATCTATTAGATCCTGTCTCTTCGTGGCATGAGTAGGCACCTTAAAGCAGTGGTGAGACACAGGGGAAAGAGAGAAAGTGCTGACCTCATGGGGATCCGGCCTCTGATCTCACACAGAATGAAAAAAAAAATGCCTTAACAAGATACGCTAGCAGGTGAGCTCATAGCTTCTGTCTGAATGGGGCTCTCATGTGATGTCCAATGAACTAAAAGTCAAGTAATGTCGAATATTGCCAAATATTCACTACTTTTCAAAAATGTGGGATCGGTGATTTTCAAGAAATCAATATTTTTAATGCAGCATGGATGCATTCAAATGATCAAAAGTGACAGTAAAAACATTATTAACGTTACAAAAAAGGTTAATTTAAAATAAATGCTGTTAGGATGATTTCTGATGGATCATGTGACACTGAATACTGAATTACTGCCTGCTGAAAATTTGTTTTGCCATCAAAGGAATACATTACAGTTTTAGATATATTTAAAGGAAACAATGTTATGTGAATTGTATATATTGTATACATATTAAAAATAAAATCATCAAGTATTTTGTTAAAAATGATTAAAATTAAGAAATTCCAAAAAATGCGATTGAAGGCACAAAATGTATTAAATAAATGTACAAAATGTTGCTTAATCTAGTGTTCTACCATACCTGTCCTTGGCATAAGGGCACAGGCTCCAGGACTCTGGCACAGTTAAGCCCCCTAAGAAGACTGGCATCTCGCCCCGCTGTCATTCCACACGGACGCTCACACCATATCGGGGAGTGATGCCCCTCTGTCACACTGATGAAAGTTTTTAATAACTCCAGCTTGGGCTGATGAGATACTGTTGACTGAGGTTGATCCCACAAGCACATCTTGAGATGGAAGCTCTCAGTGACTAGGATGAATTATTCAACCTTCAGTGTGCATTTATTTTATAAGATTTTAGACTTTACCTATCTATCTATCTACCTATCTACAGAGGGAGAGACAGACAGACAGACAGATAGATAGATAGATAGATAGATAGATAGATAGATAGATAGATAGATAGATAGATAGATAGACACACAGACAGACAGACA
Organism: Rhodeus uyekii; assembly: GCA_037043235.1. Taxonomy (NCBI): domain Eukaryota; kingdom Metazoa; phylum Chordata; class Actinopteri; order Cypriniformes; family Acheilognathidae; genus Rhodeus; species Rhodeus uyekii. The sequence goes on from JAWRVZ010000007.1 coordinate 8,815,303, forward strand.
GAGAGATAGATACCAACACACATAAATTCATACATACATACATAGACTGATTGATTGATTGATTGATTGATTGATTGATTGATTGATTGATGGATTGATAATCAGGTGTCTATACGGGCCTGATGTCTGCATGTTCAAATTCAGAAGTTTGTCCCACAATAACCCTTAAGCTCTCAGCTCTTTTCTCACTCTCTCGCTCTCTCTCTCTAGTCTTTCTTTCCGCCCTCTCTCTTGGGATTTCATATCTGATGGAGAGGCTGTAAAGTTTGTCTGCTTTAGCTCACTCTTTGATGCTGTCACATTTGATTGGCTCAGAAGTTCTAGCCGATCAACTGCTTGCAAATTAGAAACCCTTGTACATGGAGTAACTATTGTGCAGCTGACGGCGTATTGTTTTATACCCACCACAAATGGTTTGGCTGCCCAAACTATTTCCTGGTACCATTTTTTTTTTGACAGTCACCTAGACTCAGCTATATAAGTCATTTCAACTTAAATTACTTTAAACTTACTTGTATAATTGTATTGATCATATCATTTTTTACAGTTTAACTCCAATCTGTTTAATAACCAAGGTAATTTCAGACAGATATTTTTCAAATTGTTTTTCTAAAAACCCCGGCTAGCAACTATGTTTTGTTTTAGATACTAGACCCTAGATGTTGGTGTTCAAAAATGTTCAATAAATGCTGGTCTAAGCAGGGTTGTGCACAGTTCAGAATTTTCTTGAGAATGCCAACTGAATTGGAATTGAGGTAGCAAACATTATGTAAAATTGTAGTTCAAATTTGAATATAAGGGATTCAAATTCCAAGACATTTACATAACTGAAATGTTGGCTTTTTTTAAAAATAACAACAAAATAACCTGAAATGTATTGACTGATAAATACTTACTGTCATTCTGATTCAACTTTGTGTAAAGCTTAACCAATTCAATTTATATTAACTCTCATGAACTGAAATAGAGTCAATTATTTCATTCTAAATTGAACACAACCCTGATTCTAAACTCGTCTAGATATTTAATCCTGATTCTATATTGGAAAAAGGTATACATGAGTTCTATCCATCTATCCATCTATCTATCTATCTATCTATCTATCTATCTATCTATCTATCTATCTATCTATCTATCTATCTATCTATCTATCTATCTATCTATCTATCTATCTATCTATCTATCTATCTATCTATCTGTCTGTCTGTCTGTCTGTCTGTCTGTCTGTCTATCCACAAATGTTGAGAAAAGCAGTATACTACACTCAAAAATGGCTGAGGGACTTGTTCTAAATATGTGATGTTTGAAGAAAAAAAAATCACATGATTGCAGATTATAAAGCGCAAATTGCAGTCTAGAACCATGAAACCTTCAGGAAACCTTCCTAAGCTTCCACTCGTTTTTTATCCACAGCGAGACTTCTGTCTTTTCCCCCAGTCCTAGAAACCCGTTTGCATACAGTGCTTGTAGCAGTGGCTCTTTTCCTCAATCTTGTTGCATTAGCATATGCTCGTGACAGCTCTGGACGCCAGTGGGTGGATCTCTGCACCTCTAGTGTGAGGTAGAGTGTATCACTCGTGTTGCACTGTCTCTTATGTAAACTGTAGGCTTTAGATGGAGCTTGGCTGACGAGAGCCTCAATATGACGTGGCCCTCACCGTCTTCGAGCAAGGGAGTGGACCAGACAGGCCCTGATCGCCCGAATGACAGAACTAATCTCCAGACCCAGTGCCGTGCTCCGAACTGCGCTCTGATCAGCTCCCATTAGAACTAAACACTTTGAATGATTTGGAATGAAATCAAAATCAATTTGCGCAGCGCTCTATTCCCAGCCGTCCCCCTGGGCAACGGGCCTTGTCACATCCTGTCGTGCCGAAATTGACGTTTTGACACACGCATGCAGGGGAAAAAAGCATGAGAGTAAGCGGGTGGGGGGTAGACGAATGAGTGAAGATGAGAAAAGGCGAAGCCCGATGAAGACGAGGCACCGGTAGTTTAGGAGTACTCCAACGTGTCACTGCCGAGGAAGGACAATCATGAGCTGTCAGTCAACTAATTTGCAGGACTGGAAGCCTTTAGCTTGGTAGAGAGCTTTCTTGACTCGTGGGCTTTGCGTTCATGCTCTTGTGCAACTTGTGTTTTAGCTCTGTTGGCTGAGATTGACAGAGTGACAGGAGACATGTAACCATATGGACAGGTCTGTGATGTGAGGTTTGAATGACGGGAGTTGTCACAAGGATGGACATGGTGAAATGTGATTGTCAGGCCTGCTTTTGCTTGAGAACGCAACTTTTTTCCTTCCCTCTGCCTGTGACATTGTACATCTGCCAGAGACATGCACGCCTAGGCAACAAGATGGCAGAGAGAGACAGAACAAGAGATTTGTTGTGTGTGTCTCTGCGTATCTGCACGAGATGCGCGCCCGTGTTTGTATACGCTCACGTTCGAGCATATATTTGCGAGTGTGTGCGTGTGTACATCGAATCAGGTCACCGTGAGGTGAGTGCCCTTATCAGGCACGCACAGAAGATGTCGTCCATTTGCAATGACACGGGCTGCGATATCAGGGCTCGGCTTGCAGGGGAGATGTACTGTTTGTCGTTTTGACAGTTTTGGGTGGGCTCAGTGCATTTCACGGTGCACACAGTGTGAACTTTGCTGAAGAACCGTCAGTCTCTTGCTGTCTTATGGGGATTTCAATCTTAACAGGGAGAGAGTAGAAGAGCGTGGATATCACATATAGGATCCTTTAATCAGCCCCAGTATTGTATCACTACAAAACGCAGATTTTTTTTCTGCGTCTGTATTGGAGATGTTATTACTTCACAATTGTTCAAAATAACTTCATAGATTGTGGGGAAATTAATTGAAGCTGACACCCACGGGCAGACGTGCGGTTAGCTGCCACCTCTGTTGTTGCTCGAACACGAACATACGAATAATAACAATGATGTTGTTTACATACCCATGCGCTTGGGCTGAAAATAAGTAGAGTGTCTTGGAACCACCTTGGTTTAATTAAATTATTTTTGGTTGACTTTACTCACATGATATAATTAGTCTGTGTTGTAATGATAATTAATTACTCCATAATTAAAGGTCCATCAATGAACATTAATATAAAGTGCTGTCTAATTAATCTTTTCTTTGAAGATTGCACCTGGATATGTGGTTTTCCTTAAGCAGATGTGCAGCTCGTGTCCAACCAGAGCAGAAACATCTGGAGCAGCTTCACGTGTGTTATGATGCTTCCACTGGTCAGTAGCCAAATGGTGATATGACACTCTCGCTAAACAGGCGAGTCGGATATGTCAGTTCATTGTATACATGCTGACATTGAGGGCTATGCTGACAGGTTTGGGGGTCTGCATGTCACTTTTGACCCTGTGGAGGCATGAGGCCTTCGTTGTGATTAGTCATGGATGCACGTTTGACTTTAATATCCACTGAGAGGCAGAAATGTTGCTCTGACTGATCAAAATTGTTGAATACCGTGGAACATCTTTATTAATTGTACAGCAGTCAAGAAGAACACATGAGTTTACAATTAGATGCAAGGTTCATATGCTAATGTCAGCCACTGGTCAGAAGGGAAACTTTACAAGCCAGATATATAAGCAAAGTTTCCATCAACATGCTGATAAAATTATAAAAATAATCTATGTATTATTGCCATCTGTCTATCTTTAGATATGACATTATCTGAGGACATTACACAGCCACTCAACTTCACATACATATACTGACCCGTAAATTGGTGTCAGAAAATCACTATGAACAAACAGTTTAAGTACAGTTGTAGCAGCATATATTGTGCAAGGAAAGAAGGCTGGAAATGTGAAGATATGACATATTTGCATGCAATGCAGCACGATGTAAAAGGTGATGTTGAGAAGGGGGGAGGGGGGATGGGTGTAATCTGCAATGAGTCCCTTGAGATGAAATGAGATGAAATCAGTCACTTTTCTTTTGCTAATGTTTACATGTTTCAGCTACAATGGGCAGGTGATTAGACAGGATGGAGGACAGTGGCAGCGGAGACCTCTCTCTCTCGCTCTCATCGCTAATGACGAGTCACATGTGTGCAGCTCTCCAGCTTTGACAGACACAGTGTCAATCATCACCACGGAAACAGACCCCATGATGTCACCCAGCTGGCCCTGCTCGACAGCTGATGGGCATCAGAGAAAGAGCTGATTCCTTCTTTGCACTCTGATTGGCTGGATTATTCTGCTGCAGTGCTAATGACCGTGGTGCAAAATGGCTGTAATCTCATTATGGCAAGCAAAAAAAAAAAAAAAAAAAACACCACACAGGATTTATTCCTCTAACATGTACATGCTCCAAAATGTTTTTGAGTTTATTCCATGATTTTTAAAGCAATTTCATTTTGAGTATTGTTCTGTTATTGCATTTTTCTTTTTGTATGCATTTGTTATAGATACCTTTTTTGTTTTCTCCATCATTTCAATCTTGCGGGTAAACCTACAGAAAGACAAAGGCACACACAATCCTACACAAACTTAATTCTTGGAATATAAACAATTCAGCTGACAAGTACTGCTGAATGTCAGGAGGCTGTAGTCAAGCAGAGAGGAGGAGAAGGGAGATGGGTGTACAATAGACTGCAACCTTCCATGGGTGTAATCTTGCTTTGTTTACGCTACCAGAGTGTTATCTTAGTTGTCTGTTTGGACCACAGTGTGTGACGTGGATGTGGATACACTGGCTGTAAAATGGGTTGGCTGACCAACTTAAAGGTCTGTGACAGATGAAAGATTTCACTCACAAAAAACATATGCATAGCAATATGCATACCATGCAATGTACTCATATACACAGTCATTATACTATGATTGCAGAGATCGTATTTTAGAAAAGTACTGTTATAACAGTAGTGAACCGTGACTCTTGAATCATGACGCTCTCACCTACTTCCCATGCCAGGACACAAGTACACTCAGCCTAGTGTCATCTTCTATAATTCTGCATGTTACATGTGACAAGAAATGCCACCAGCAAACATCAGAGGGGGCATGAGAGTTATCACCAAAATTAAACAAAAAGTAATATAACGCATATCATCATTACAAATATTTGTGTTAACACAAAATCACTATATGTATTTCAGCGGAATATGGTGACAACTAGCAAGAAAGAAAACCAACAAAATGTAATGTTAGCCAACACATCATGGAAGCGATTAGACCAAAGCACATTAGTGACAAACACTTCCGAATCACAGAGAGTGAACAGCAATCATGGCATTCTGGAATCCATCACCACAAACAAGCAATGTTTATAATAAATCATACCATTAGATTGGCACAACAGCCAATTAAATGTATGTAATAGACCGTATTAAACGTATAATTTGGGAAAAATGTAACAGTGATGCAAATATGCATGGTTGGGAAATTTACAGACTGACTACTAATTCTACAAAATACGTTTTCTCACATAAAGCATATAACATAAAACATATATACATATATATAAAACAGTGGTAGCGGTTATTTTAGCGGGTAGCGGTGAACAATGGTTGAAGCTCTTACAGTACACCTTTCTGAGATATTTACAAAGGGCTTTGAAGTAGCATAATGAATTGTATGAAATGCACAGGTTTGTTGGTTAACACAATGCAAACACAAAATTGCAGGTCTCCACTTGCAAAAGCATCACTCAAGCTGAAAGCATGCTTCAGTGTTAGCTGAAAGCAGGGATTTGTATATAGCTACTCTCGCTCCTGGGTGGGAACCTGGACTAATAGAATATATTACAAGATTATATTTAACAAAGTGTCCATCTCAAATATGGTCCATTTTTCATGTGACAACCATTCCAGGGAGGCCCAGAGAGGAAGAGAGAGACAGGGGAAAAGATGGCTGTCTGAAAAGGCTGGTTTGAGATTGGCTTGGTATCCATTAAAGTGTGGAGCATGGTGCATATTTTCATTATTCACACAAAGGTACGTGTCAGCTAATCACGGCGAAATCGCAAGCGTTTAAAAAGCCAACAGACAGACTCCATCCATTACGTCAATTATGAATTAGCACCTCTCCGCCATCTCACTGCACGGAAATGTCTAGTGCTGTCTTAATTAGCCAAACACAGGGCATCAATTCCTCCCAGCCAATGCTGTCTCCTCCTGCGCACACACGCACACTGAGCCGAGATTTGAAATGGCGCATGGGGACATTTAATGAGACAAGCGCTCGTGTTTGTCATGCTTTGACGATACATTACTGATCTGATATCCTCGCCCGTTTCAAGTGTAAAATACATCAGCTGTACTTGTCCTGAGCCAGATTTCAGAGGAAAACTTAACAGCCAGACACAATATATCACATCAATGCACACCTGCTGCAATCCCATTCTTCATACCTGTAATAAATTACAAAAAAAAGAGAAACTGTCACAAACTATACCTTGCAATAACGAATCAGGTATAAAGTCAACAAATATAGCAGCACGATTTGCATGTACGGGTTCTCTCCATTGTCCAGCTTCAACCATGTCGCTGTCTCTTTAAAGTAGCCCCTCCCTGTCCCTCCCGCTGCCACAGCTACAGCCAACGAGAATTGTGAAGTGTGACATGATCATGCTCACTTTCCGTAGTTAAGCCCTCGCCGGGGGTCGGCCTCTCCAGCTGCTCAATGAGTCATTTGATTGTCATCCACCTAGTGCACTCACAGAGAGAGGAGAGAAAGAGAGGCAGACAGTGAACGAGACGGAGGGAGGGAAGAAGAAAGAGGGAGATATGGAGGGAGGGGACATTGGAGGCAATGGGAGAGAGTGAGAGGAAAGAAGGGGAGTGAGAAAGAGGAAGAAAGACAGAAGTCAGTTTGAGAGAAGGAGAGAGAAATGGAGCCCGGAGCGTCGTCTGCCGAGGATGACAAGCAGTCACAGAGTCTAAACCCCCGTGCAGAAATAAGTGAGTTAGAACAGGGCTTCTGGCTCTGTAATAAACCGTTTAATGGACAGACAGCCTCTCCTTTCCTTCCTCGGGGTAACACTAAATCCCTCTTTATTGTAGTTTGCACAGATGTTAGTGAGTTATCCATTTCTCTAATCACACTGGATGCTGGCACATCCATCTCGGGTTGAAAAATAACCCCTCGCCTGTTCTCACACAAACATCGTGCAATTCCTCTCTCTTGCTCCGTCTCTCTCCCCCTTTAATGTCGGCATTGAGTCATATAAGGGTCAGTTGCACCAATACAAATAGAATTCAAACAATATTGTGTCCCGATCCAAGGCTTCATGCGATTAGGAACAGCCTGCGGTCAGGTTTGTTTTATAGGTTATGGTACCGTTTCAGGGGTGCGGCATCTGGACATGATATTGCCGAGCGCCTCGTCATAAAGACAGACATTGTCCCGAGGCCTAGTCGCAATAACGCGATTCGCCACCATAGAGCAGAGACAACAATGTCAGATTGTTTTTGAACTGCACAATTTCATAACGGCCTCACAGTCTCAACCAACAGCAGCAAACACAATTAAGTCATTGATAAACCACAAAGTGTGCTAGAAAAGTAAGTTTGGATTACAGGAGTCTATGTGAAGATAAAACGATAAGCAAGAGCATATTAGATTTTACCTGATGCAATCGTGTTTATTAAAAATCGATGCAGCAAAGAAAGGACAGTCATATCTTTATCAGAACATATTTGGAGCTTTTTCTGTCTTTTAATATGGACTTTGGCTATTCTGACCTCTCGACAGTTGTTTTTGTGTGTTAATATTGGCATGTTTTGGTGGTTTCAATGGCACAATGTCCGGCCCTTCATCAGACTCTTGTGAGAGGTGGACTGTCTCTGATGCTAACCATGTGCGTTATCAAAAAGAAAGACGGAAATAAAGAAATAAAGAAAGAAAGAAAGAAAGAAAGAAGGCAGAGAAAAAAAAGAAAGAAGCGAGACCGATTCGGCATTCAACGAAACGCAGACGGGTTAAATCTGGAAGTGTGACAAAAATGTGTCCAGCCTAATGATGTCAACTAGTGTTCTCTCTGCAGAGTGTGCCTTCCTGCTTTCTTTCTCCTTCTCATTCTCCTAACTGCTGAGAAAAGCAAAGTTCTGACAAACACACTGTCATGTAAACACATCCACTCTCCTTCTTCCACCTATTACTGTAATCTCACTATCAAACACAGACATGAAAATAAACCACTTTTCCGAGAGATGAGAAGAGAGGGCGCAGAACGAATCAAGCCATACCGATTTGTTGTGTCTTTAGGCTCTAACTAGGTGCCGAGCACCGTAAGTTCTGGAGAGGAGCATGAGGGAAAGGTCACAGGGAGTTCAGAGCGAACGGATGAGTGATGGCCGTGGAGTGAGGGGCTCTGTTGCCGGGTCTTGTACTTTTCTGTGCTGGCTGATGGGCCTCACAGCAGTAGTCTGAGTCTTGATGGATTGGCAGGCAGTGAAAGGAAATGTTGCCCCCTCCCTTTTTTTTACACAAACACACACATACTCTACTCACTATCCCATCATTCCCCCTCCCATCGCTTGAGTGAGAGATTTGCCTCCTCCTGCCTCCAGCTGCCCCTGGGCAGCTCAGGAGAATCTGAGAATGAGGGGTAAAGGGTTTAAGGGGGCCGGACATCTCATGATCAGGTCAGCGCAGAACCACCCCACCCCCCAAAATAAGGCAGCCTGAATGGCTGGGGCTGAGCTTGAGCTTGTTGTACCTGGCTGGACACAAAAGGACCTGAAGCAGCAGGGGTGGGCTACTAAAATAAACATCAAAGGAGTGGAGGGGATGCATAGCGGACCCTTTTGTTGCCTGGAAATGGAGGGCTCCCCTGGGGGGTGTCGGCGCTAAATGAGATGGTCTGTCTCGGCGTGCTTCCTGGTGAAATATTTTTGATAAATAAATCACGGGACCCTCGACGCATTAACCGATTAGCGACCAACAGGCCATGAGATAATTGTAACTTTTTTCAACCCCCCTTCACCAACCCAAATTTCCCCCCACTGGAATCCTTGTCATTTGAATAACTGCTTGCAAAGCATCATACACATTCGGATTGTGTTCCACCTATTGTTTGCCGAGTTCGCTCCCCTGAAAATAACAAATCCATTCTGATGTGTGTCTCTGCCGTGTCAAAACAGAGCCCTGATAATGACATGAACCTAAACCTCAGGAGGTGTCTCTAGGGCTCCAGTGATCTTCCAGCTATTAGAATTTGTTTGCTTGTTTGTTTTCCGTGTGTAGGGTCCCCATGGATGTGTCTAATTGCTCGACGTGATTGTGTAATATATTCACAGTCAAGGAGAATAGACGGGTTATAATGTTTGTGTGTGTGTATCTCAAGTTCCTCTGTGAGCACTGGTATAAGTGTGTCTCATTTGTACCTTGTGTTCTAATAAATGTTAAGCTGTCAAGTACTGTGTCGTGCAACACAATGCACCGTGGACCTTGTGCTTAAAAGAAGTGATGCTCTACGCACCCTCTGCAACAGTGAGACAAAGACACTCAGTGAGATTTGTGTACCGTCATATGACTGTTTCCACATGCATCAGGAGTGGGAGGTTGTGCCTGTGTGTGTGCATCTGCATGTGTGCACTGCACCGATTAAAACTGCTTTGCTAGCAAACGATCGCAAGCGTGAGATTGTGTGTGCGCGTCTGCGTAAGTGTGCGTGCACTCAAGCGTTTGAGATGGTGGCGGTGAAGGGAGGGCTTCTGGGGAAGAGATGATTATGCCCATCTGTGGTGGATGCCAGGTGTGTACTCCCCACCCCCACCTCTTCCCTTCCCATTTCTCCCCTCCATCCCGGTGACGCTCCACTCCACTCATCACCCTCCATCAGCACGCTCCAGCTGCCAGCCACCATGCTAACTAGTACCAAGGGGCGCTAGCGTGCCTTCACAGATTGCACTTGCCATTGAAACCAGAGAAACGCTGCAGTCTATAAAACCGCAACTGGATGAGATGCTGTCCAAGAGGGCCTAACACCTGCTGCGGCCATGGCCTTCCTCTCAGCTCAGCTGCCCTGAGAAAACTCATAAAAAAAGACTAGTGCACTGGTATTGACCGCCACATCAGATTTTGTTGCTGTCGATTGCTTGTTGCATTCTGGTCAATTTAGATTCTCACCTCTAGAAACAGTAGCCTCTGTGTTTGGTCACAAGGGTGATTTCTGTGATCATTCCACCGGCATGCGTGTGAAAGCTGCTTGATTTGCGACAGCACCCTCCTTCTATGAGGCTGTCACCCACACAGACACACTCACGCTCACACCATGGGGCCACCCCACACAGAGAAGACGCACCTCGTAAAACACCCTGTGACGGGCTAGATTGATCCCCTGGTGAAAATGGGCAATATTCCTGCTGCATCGATATCAATAAAGCGTATCAGGCTGGAGGCTGTGCAGGCCTCCTTTTTGTTTCCCTTCTGTGGTGGGTAGAGGGAGGAAAAAATCCATAGACAATTGATGGTGTCTGGAAGAAAGGCTCTATTGGAGTATATCAAATCAGGCTATCGAAGAGAGGAAAGTTTGCCCTGTAAATTAGACTGTTTGCTCCAAGTTCAGTGATAAATAGAATGGAATAGGAATGTCCTTTTTTGGCTGTTCTCAGAATGGTGTGCATTAGAAGTCAGTCATGCAGGTTTGAAACATCACGAGGGTAAGTACATGGATGGACTCTATCCATTTAAGTAGGTTTACATGTGTAGTTACAATCAAGCTACATGAGGTTCTTAGGAAGATGAGTTAAAATTATACATGACAGAATGCATATAATGAATATGTAAAGGTTTACATCCAAGTTGTGTATCACCTGTCTTTCAAAGCATTAGTCTTATTAATGTGTATGCATACTTGCCAATGCATAACAGTATATAGTAGATTAGTGTGTGTTCGCTGAATTTAATTTGGACTAAAGGGTTTACATAACATTAAAAAGCAAGTTATTGCTTCAGTCAGGTTGAAATATAACTTTTAAAGAGCATTTAATTGCCAGATTGTTGACTGTTTTTGTAAGCAAACCTATTTCTGTTATCTCTCTTTTCTGTTTGCTGGGTTAGTGATGTGAAGGGATGGTGCCCTTCACAGAATGCTTTGTTGATGAAATCAGGCCAATCAGTAGCATAATAAGAGGTGTGTAATATGTCCCCTGAGAGAGAAGGAAGGAGAAAGAAGGGTTATCATATTGTCAGAACCTCTTAGACTCTATAATCACTCCATAGATTTCTTTGCCTTTCACTCGCACACATTGATACCCTGTACAAATGTGTTTTAATTTTCATTCACTTTTACTCTTTTTCCCCCTGCATTATTTATAGCCAAGGATGAGGCGTTTCTACACTTTTTGAATCCATCTCCTTCCTGTTCTGCTATCAGAAGTACATCTATAAGGAGGCAATCCTCATGATAATTATTCAATAGTAGTGAAAACACAGTCTAATTGTAGTCTAGTCCTAATTACACATGGCTTTGTTTTCTAGGAATGCATTTCAAAGGCACATCAAACAGTTTGGGTTAAAAGTAATATAGATTGGAACAAATGCAGACCTACTTTAGACCAAGTAAATGAATTCATTTTTGGGGTATGATAACAAGAATGGAAAAAATAGAACCAGAAAAAAAGTTATATGTGTGTGAGTCATGCTTATTATCTCTTATCTTGCATGTATTAGCATATGCATGAGATTTTTTTATACTTCAGTCCAACCAGCTTGCAAGAAATCCCTCATTGACAAGAATAAGAATTCAATATCAGCAGAATTAAAAGTTTGCAAGCTTTAATATGGAAATTATGCACTTGAGTCCAATAAAGTAGACCCCTGGATTAATACACACGCATCGATGCACTGTTCTTGACACATTTTGTTTTATTCAGGGCCGCATGTACATGTGTGTTCTATGCGTTCCGACAGGTAAAATGGTGTTCACATTCAGTAAACGAATACGTTAATTGGAGGTGACTGTCTGCTGTGAATGAGGTGATTTTAGGATTCAGCATGTGTTTCTATGTGTTAAACCACCAATAAACTCCTCCTGACCACCCACATGCATACATATACATATTCATATACATATAAGTTTTCAAATTTTACTGAATCATTACATGATGTTTTATTAACAAAGTTCGGGAGGAGCACGTTCAAATGATTAATACAATCAACACGTCATCAGCAATTACTCCTCATCCTATCAGCAGGAGAGGAAGTACGTATATATAGACACGTTTGACTCACCTACAGCTCTTTGACATTTTTCGGCATCCCTCCACCACCCCAACTCCTCACACTTAATTGTTCCTATCAAAGTCAGGATACGGGGGGAGTGCTCCAGGTTCGGGCTAACACCGAGCTCGGAGCCCTCTCCTCGGACAGCTCGCCAAATACGCTTACCATTCATTGCTCCTGAATCATTCGTAAGTGTGAACTCGTGAAAGAAAGATGTGAGACAATCTTCCAAATAATGGAAATTGGCAGACACTGAAATCTTGGGATGTGACAAAAACTAAATTTAAAAAAAAGTTACAGAAAGGTAATGTTGTAAACAAACACTGTCTCCACTAATAATATTTTGACATATCTATGCATGATACCACATTTTTAGACATTTCTAGGAAAGACACCAAAGTGCTTCAGCAACTGCCTTTCATTAAAAAACAAAAAACAAAAAAAACATAATGTCTGAAGCGACTTAATTGGATTGGGGAAGGCTGTCTATTTCCAGTTTCTGTCTCTTATTCTTGTTATTTTCTACATTCCCTCAGGAACGTGGAATCCACAACATTCACTTTTGTCTGGTGTCTGTCAAAGAATAAACATCAGATATGAAATTGGAAAGAAAAAGTGCATTCCATCACTGGAAGGATGTACTTCGCTCTTATCAGATATTTGCATCTAAATTGGAGTCTTGCTCTGCCTTTGAAAAGAGCAACATATTGAGCGCACACACGCAATGTTTTAGACTGGAACGTAACACATTGTTAAATGTCCAGTCACGAATAGTTGTAAGCTTTATCCAGACCATTCATTCTCTATGAGTAGTATGTCCTTTAACAAGACTTCTCTGATGACATTCATGGCCCGCGAAATGACCCCTTGTAGCCTTTTGAATTTACAATTTAGTTATCCATTCTGCCTTTCTTCCTTCTTCATTCTATTCTGTTCTGTAACCTACACATAGATAACTTATCTAAACTTTGGATAGAACTTTTAAGCTTCTTTCATCTGTTTTTTTATTTAATTTTTTTGGCTAGGTCTTTTTAAATTTTTGCACGTCTTATTGTATTGAAATAGCTTTATATTATTTTTAAAATGTTTTAAATTATGGCATTTACTCAGAGATTTTACTACTTTTAATGTTATAATTTCATATATTATTATATTTGAACTTTAATATTAATTTTATACTTATTTATTTGAATATTAAAAATATATACTAAATATACATTTATATACATAGGCGAGTTGAGGGAGACTTCATGAGGGAACAGATGGTGGTAGCAACCAAGGAGGAGGTGACAGGGTGAATGACTGGGTGTTGCCGACCAGGACGATAGCATACAAAGGAGTGGATGGAGGGATGACTATGATGGTGACTTTGGTGGGCATCGTCCTGGTGACGTCTGATGGACAGCCATCCGCTGGGAGAAAAGCCACTCGAGCAGACATAGAGCATGGATTTTGGTGCAAATTTTGCTGCAAAGCCATGTTTACGGCTCCGGACTTCTGTCATGCACGGGTTGCAGGAACACATGAAGAAGATAAAGATATGGTTCAAAGACTTTACTATTTCACTCGGGTAAAAACAAATACAGGTAGGCAAAAACATCGCAAGCATTGACGAGACTGGACCAGTGAGAACTGAAAAGAATTACCGTAAATACACAGCGAAAACAACAGACAGCTGTGATGATAATCAGTGACCATGGAAACTATTGGGAACTGGAAAAACAAAGACAGAAAAACCCATGACGGGTAAATACAAACTAAAAGTCCATGAAAGGCAAACTAACGGAAACGAACCGTGACACATATACTACATTCAACCATTAAACTACACATTCTGTGTTCATACTTTAGACTAACTGTAGATCATGTAGTTTCTCCAGAAATTCATGAACAGACAAAATGGATGTTTTGAGAGCAGATGCCAAATCCATCCTAACACGTTGGCCTGAAAAAGATGAAAACACTGTCAATTCAACTGTAAAATTATTTTAGTCAGTGTAATTTAAATGGAAGCAAATGCTGTGGTTCAAGTGGACAGAATGGCATATTTGGCAGCACCTCTGCTCTTCCCCTGATGGAGTTTGTGTCTGTCGTTTGTGTGCGTGTGTGTGTCTGTGTGTGCGTGCGTGAGTGTGTGTGTCCGGTCTTCCTGGTCCAGTCCTTCTTCAGATTGATTCCATCAGCGCTGCCTCTAATCCACTTACTTAATGAAATACATAATTAACATATTATAATTGCAGTAAAGATGGTTTTGACAGAAATCATTTCCCGTATCTAATACCATAGTAATTTAATCTGTTCCCCACTCCCTAACACGACCCCTCCTGATTAAGTTTTGTCCCTTCATTTTTCGATGCACAGTGAGCATGAGTCAGTGTGTGTGTGTGTGTGTGTGTGTATGTGGACGTGTGCTCTTTCCTCTGCCTAGTTTGTCATGATTATTATTCTCCATTGTCCCCGTCTTTGATTGATTGACAGGGCTGTGGTGTGCAGATGGGTCATGTGACCTGGCAGATGGCGGAGAGGAATGAGTGAGCAGTTTCCCTGCTGCATGTGTGGTCTTATGCTTCTCTTGATATGTTTCATAAACAGAGTATTACAGCAAGAGCAAACTCAGCTAGAGAGAGAGAGAGAGAGAGAGAGAGAGATAAAACAATTTAGCATTTTTCTTTAATCTTGTACTTTGCAATGAGGATGAGATAAACCCTGTGTGTTTCAATAGTAACTAAAAGTTTAGTGGTGGGTCGTAAATTGTTCGGTCAACCAAACTGTATGATATTTTGTTATGTTGCTGTCTCATTATAATTATCACAAGTTGTAATTAGACTGGATTGGAATGCCAATCATTCAACATTTTTGGATTGTTATTCAGTGAATATGATTATTATTACTACTTCAACTAATACTACTACTAATAGCAATAATAAGCATTGATGACTCAATAATTCACACCTCTGTGAGATTCTACTGAGTATTTGTATTGGAGCAACAGCAGCTGCTGTGGTGTATTGTGGAGATGCCAGAGTTCAGGCGGAGAATGAGCTTAAATCTTAAAGCACAGATAGAGTAACAATGAGTGATTATTGCTCTAAAGAGCCACAGGCTCCAGGGATGTCTGTAATGCCATTACCCACTACATCATCTATCCCGGCCAATAGGCAACTGACCCCACACTGCCCCTAGGTCACAGTGAGTTCAGGAGGTGGAAGAGCCGAGGCGTTAGGTAACACACTCATAACACGGATCCTCCAGTTCTTTCTCCTATAAACACGCACAGCACAAACACACCCCTCTCATACTTTCACTCAGCATCAGCATAAGGTCCAGCCAGCAACCTGAGACACATGATGAAATGTTGGCCTGTTCATCAAAAGGCCTGTTCTCATCTCCTCTTCATTGCACGTTTGACGGAGACTGAATGCAGTCAATAATGACATTAATCTAATCCAGTAAGGCACCAGACATGCATTAGTTACTCTTATGGAGATGCAGAACAAAAGCAGGGGACTGATAGATGGGGGGGTGGATTCGGCTCCATGCATGTGCGTCTGCTGAAACCAGAGACTTTGCTGAAGAAAAGCGAAAGAGAGAGAGAGAGAGGAGGGGAAAAAGAGTGTGTGAATGTGTGCATGTTGGTGAAAGAAAAAAAAAAGAGTAAGAGGTGGAGGGACATAGAAAGAGAGAGAGAACATGTGAGAGAAAAAGCAAGAGAGATTGTGTTGAGTAATGAGCACTGTGCTCCCAGAACAATCACGCTCTCCATTTTGTAGTGTGTTTTCACCTGATGTATTGTCTCTGTTGAGGGAGGCCTTGTAATAAGACCATTTGGGCCCCTCATTTGTCCGCATTAGAGGCAAATATCTTACAGTGCCCTTAAAAGAGCCTGGAGGCCTGGAGAAACAGCAGTCCTGATGTGCATTTGGAGCAGGTGACGTAAGGAGAATAGTTCTGATTATCTGGTAAAAACAAGAGCACATTCACCACAGGTCTCTGCATCTCCTTCATCTGTTCTATACACTCCATCAAGACTTATTTTTAGCAGGTGTGTAATTTTTGACTGCAGACTTATGAGCTGATAATCAAAGCTCTGTGATTATTACAGTATATATGATGTTCTGACGTGCATATCAGAAGTGAGAGCTGAATAAATCCCGGTAGATTTGTTGTGTCGTCTCTTCACTGACTGCCACGTACTCCTCTTTTGATTACACACGTGCTGTGCGATTGGATTGAATTGAATTCGTGTTCGTGTGTGTAAATAGGCCATCCGGGCACGTGAGGGATGTGACAAGATGAAGAGGCTTCCAGGAGTATCAGTAGATGCAGCGTGGAAAATGATTTTAATCAAACTCACACCACTTATCAGAGCCAGCAGATGGAGGAGCCAGATTCTCTTCCCTTAAGCTAAAGATGGCCACCTGAGAAAAAGATGCGTTCTGGCAAAACTTTCTTGTATGGCCAAGCGTGCTTTTGGCTATAAATATGATTTTGCAACAAAAGAGCTATTTAAACTTTTAAAATAATACAATTTAGCATGCATACAATATATGAAATAATTATATAATTACATGAAATAAATAGCACCCAACACACTTCTAATAATAAACAAGTTATCATTTGTAAAATGGCTTTTGTATTGCTGTGTTATGTATTTATTTTATTTTGTTGTCTTTCTTTTTGTGAAACACTTTGAGAAGTTTAGCTATGTGGGTCATATTTTTTGTGTGAAATCATGATAACTAGTAATTTGGCCATCTCGTACAAATTGGATGATTGGTGGATAGTTATTCTGTGAATAAATGTTCATATCAAAATAATACTATAACAACAACTGCTGAACAATATATTCTAATAATAATAAAATATTATTATTATTATTATTATTAACTAATTTAAATAAAGCTGATAAAGTTTTTTACTATTATTTTGTAGAGACAGTAAAGAGGATACAGGGTGTTAATGGGATGAATGGGTTCAGAACAACACATAGGCCTGATTCAATGTATTCAATCTATAGATAATTAAAAAACAGGGATCTGTTAATAAATGTCTTTATTGCAATATATCTTGCTCTCTGATGTGCAACTGTACATATTGTGAGTGATTTGAGCATACTGTAACTGTATGTATATATATATATATATATATATATATATATATATATATATATATATATAAACAACAACACAATAACCTACCTGTTCTCTTTCATACATGAGTCACTCTGATTCACATGCACAAATACACACATATTTACATAGCACCTCCTATGTCAGGGTCACACTGACTCTTTCTAAGAGACAGGAGGACATGTGTGAAGAGAGACGGCAGTTAAAGCAGGGGGTGGGGCGAGCAGGATAAGGATGCACTGAATGGCAAGCGTACACGAATACCGTCACATCAACTGCCAATATGTTTGGAGGCCTTGGTAACAGCATGTGGTCTCTGGGGAGAGCTGCAGCAGTTCAGGAGAATATCAGACGGAGGGGAAAACAATTTCTGGTGCCAATAATGCAGCGCAGATGAAAAATGTTTTAATATTTGCTGCTGCTTTATGGCTGCCACTGTGACAGTGATGGAGTCAATGTCAGCTTTTTCCTTTTAAATGTCATGCTCTGTCTCTGTTCTCTCTCTCTCTCTCTCTGTGTGTGTGTGAGAAAGAGAGAGACAGACAGAGCAAATTAAATAATTTTTGTGTGGCACGTGTTGAAGTGTGCTGATATGTTTGTTATTTTCACATGTGTGTTTGTGTGTGTGTGTGTGTGTGTGTGAGAGAGAGAGAGCGAGAGAGTGTGTCTGTGTGTGTATGATATCCCGGCAGCTGGCAGAGTTCACTCTTCTTCTCTCCATTGATCACACAGAGCTTTTTTTCTCCCATCATTCAGTAATAGCACACATGCCCAAATCCACAAATGTCTTTTCGTCCCTAATGAACGATTTACCCCCCAAACGCCCTCATCACCTCCATTCTCTCACACACATACACACATTTCTCAGTCGTAAAGAAGCTGCTCATCACTGTCAAAGAAGACACTCTTCTCAGCAGTGTGGTTTCAGTTTATTATTTATTTCTAATTAGTTTTATATGCGACAACGATGGAAGGAATTAATTAAGAAACACTGCACAGTTAATTATGTATACTATAAACTGTGCACATATATAATAACTAGAGCATCTAAGTAACCATATCATGTTTCAATCATTACATCACACACAAAAGGCTGTTTATGTTTAACCTCATGACCTAATTCACATTTAAATGACACATTAAAAAAGCTTTGACCCCTTCCTGAACCGTGACTCCACCCAGTCCCGCATGACCCAGACATGCACCCAGTCAGCGGGAGAAGGAGTGAATTAGTTTTCTATTGTCATTCAGCCCACAGCGCAGCACACTAAAAAGAAGCAGTCATCTCCTAATGACAGGCGGCCTAGGGAGCGGGCAGCAGCACTCTACTAAAACCACAAGGTCAGGCAGAGATCAGAGACAAATGGATTTGAGTTAACTTTCAGCATTTACATGACCCTTATCGCCAGGGGTGCAAATGTCTCAAAGCGCAATGGCTCATTCTCCACGATAGAATATCATATTTAGAAATTACAGTAACACTTTACAATAAGGTTTCATTAGTTAATATTAGTTAACATGAACTAAGAACTCATTTTAATTCATGTTAATTTCAACATTTAATAATAGATAGATAGATTTTTATTGTCCCTTAACGGGAAATTTGTTTTCAGAAACTGTCATACAGTACACACTACTGGCAAAACATATATACACAAAAAGCAAAACATATATACAAAAAAAAAAAAAGAAATAAAAAGTGAAAGTTCAGTTTTGTAACCTGTTAAGAATAGAAATGGCAGATGGTACAAAACTCTTTTTGAAGCGAGCCCTTCATGTCAGGGTCCTGTACATACATTAATAATACATTATTCAAATAAAATTTTTTATCTGTTAACATTACTGTGAACTAGAATGAACAAACTATAAACAGCTGGATTTTCCTTAACTAACTTTAACAAAGATAAATAAAGAATGTAACAAATGTGTTGCTCATTGTCAGTTCATGTAAGGTAATACATTCATGTTTTACCTTCAATGAGACCTCATTGTAAAGTGTTACCAAAACTATATATAGAAATGAATCAGTCACAATATACCAGTTTCTGCATGAATATATAAGCTAATTGTCAAATCGACAGTCAAAGTTTTTTTTTTTTTTTTTTTTTTGTGGATATAGATCTGACAGATACATATAGTACACAGACTTTTTGGACCCAGCAACTTAAGACATACAGTTTAGAGCTGGTTTGCAACTGGTTCAAATTGCTTCACCATGTCTAACTTGACCAAGATGGTCTACCAGCTTGTCTTCAGCCACATCGTCTGGCAGTGCAACTGATTAATCATCTAGAACAGCTTGGACCAGCTAATTACCACAAATGACCTGCTTGCTTCAGCTGGTAATAACATAATTATATAATTAGATGCAGGTTTTAGCTGGACTTTCCTAGGGTGCAAAATGATTTCTCACAATAGCTTACTAATAAAAATATATAAAATACATAATACACACCTGCATTGTGGTGTTACATAGAATAGGAACGGGACAAATATACTACCGTATGTAATCTCATGTTTGTGTTTTTAGCAGGCTGATATCTAGACTTTAAATATTGTTAAATATGTTAACCCATGATTATGATTAATTAATAAAATCCATAATAACAGTTTAAAGAAAACCTTTTTTAGACCAATCTGAGCTGAAATAATAATAATAAACTGATTTTCAACAGAATTCAACTTTTTTCAGTAAATGTCCAAAGTTTTCTTATTGCATTAAATAACCATAATCATATTATTTGTTAAAATGAACTAAATTACTAAACTAGAGAGAGCTAGGCATACAGTGACATCTCTGTTTTCTTCACATACAAGTACAGCAGATTAACATTTTAAAAGAATATAAGGGGGTAAAAGAAGCTAATTTTGGAATTTCTAATATTACTTTACATGTATATCATTGGGATCTCATAAGCATGCGGGTTGAATAGTTTTATGCTGGTAAATTCTATTCTTTATAAAGTAATATCATTAAGAGCATTTCCTTTTGTGACTGGATTTTTCAGGTGCTGATTAGAAGATGAAGCATCCCATATACTTGCGACAAAGATGGCAGGCAAATTAAAACATTTTCCTAATGACAAAGACCCTTGTGATAATTACTAATGACTGTTACATTTGATTGTCTCCTGATATTTATAGGGCAATCAATCATGAAACATATTTGTCACACTTTACCTGATTTCCCACTTTGCTGAACTCCCTTAATAACTTTCATTAAGAAGTCGTTAGCAATCATTATGTTATTCCTATGAGATTATTAGTTCATGTACATTCAAATATGAATGCATATTTAATAAAGGTTTGTGAATAAACTTTCATCAAATTCATAACTATTTGAATATATCTTTATATCATGATCTAAGCATCATATAATGTAATAATGTTTATTTTATGAAAGCATATTACAAACAGTTTGATTATACAATTTTACTATTATTAAACATGTTGTCAAGTATATTTCCTTTGTTTCTGGTTGTATTGCATCATGGTCCATCTAAAAACATGAACCCTCAAAAATAACTAAAAGAAAATGGTTGTTTTTCTAAACTTCAGCCCTGTCTTCACCCTTTTCTTCTGAGCCCAATTAAGAGCCTTAATCAGCTAACGACTTTGGCGCGGCCCGTTAGAGGGGAATTAAGCAGGTAGAAATGATAGGGTGCGGAGGAAGTCAAAATGCTGAGGAGACTGTTTGAGCATCTCTTGAGTAAAATTAAAAAAGAAAGAAAAAGCGATTAAAAGAGAACATGCTGGAGCAGAATGAGGGCTAGCACTCTTCTGAGGCACTGAATTAGCCAATCATACACACACGCACCTTCTAAAATTAATATAGTGGAGCTCCTTAAAGTAGCAATATTAAAACTGGCCCGTATATCAGAGCAACAGAACGCGAATTAATGCATGAATGAATGAGAGAGTCAGGAAGTGGGTGAGTGAGTGAAGGAAGAAAGGCATGTCTTGTTTTTGGGGATTGTTTTCTTTTAAGACTGTTTAAATTTCGCTAATATTTATTTCCCTCCCTCCTAACATATGACCTCAAATTCATTTGATTAAGAATTTCTCTTGTGCTCACCCGAACCTCTTCACCCTAACAGGAACCATTTTCTTGTAACTTGAATGCAGATCTCATGAGCAGATTAAGCAACAATGTCATAATCACCACTGCATAAACAACACAAAAAAAGACTGACATTAATTAACACACACAAAGAAACACACTAAAACAGAAGAAAAAGGCAAAGTGTGGTACATTCTAGTCTGACAAGTTTTTTTTTTTTGATCTCCACATACACACTGACACTAATGAGAATGTGGTCAACATGCACAGCTATGTTATGAGTGAATGAATGTCAATCAAGCAATTCTGTGACTTCTGTGTATCATAAAGCCAATTAAAGACATAAAGAATTCTGTAAAATTCTTAAGCACACATACAACACCCAATGCTGCTCAAAAACAATGCTTGAAGTATAAGCTTTAACCCATAGAGAATATAGTTTATAATTTTACTGTTTTTATAACACCATTACATACTAAGAATATTAATTTCACAACATACTGTCTGCAATAGTAATTTCTGTGCATTTATGCAGCATTAAACGATCTGTGTAAATGCACCTCAAGATATCTGAAGGCATTTGACAAAATAAAGCATATCTTCTTTTGAACACAACTGATATTTCATGGGAATTGTGTTAGTTGTCATCTTTCCGTGTGTGCGGTTTTATATTCTGTAGAATTCTGTTATGCTCACAACCCTGTTATGAAGACTTTAATGCATTGACGACGAGTGTAACTAACCCGTTTTCTTCCCTCTCAGGCTCGTCTTTCTTGCGTGTTTGCGAGCAGGAGGAGGCATGGGGCTGCTGGAGTTTGCTGAGAGTAGCTTTAACTTTTGCCAGAGGCTTTAGCAGCCATAAAACCGGGCCTGGGTTAAAGCAGCGGCTGGCTAATCTCTTCATATCTGGTGAGGCCCATTCTGCCCGACGCCGTGGGGTGCCACGCTCTCATTCTCATGCTCTGTATTTCACCTTTTTTTTCTCTTTTCTCTATTTCTTAGCCTCTCTTTTCCATCTATTGGATGGCTCCCAAAACAAATCAGGCTCATCTTCTGGTGACTGCATGGGAGAGGAAGCGAGAAGAGGGTGTTATGCAGGAGCTCTGTGCCTCTCTCTCTGTCTCTAGGCCTCAAGCAGTCAGCATCTGGTGGCCCCCGAAAGGGGCGAGCGTGTGTGTGGGGCCTTGAGCTCAGGACACACACTGGCAGCGTTTGAACGACAATAAAGACGCACAGCCTCACACACACACACTAGCTTGCAGTGTAGCGCTCTCTGAGTGATGGCTAAAGAGACAGCTGGTGTGTACTCAGCCAAAGTTCCTCAGCCAAACATAAGCTTGTCCGACCTTCAGAGGTCTGGCAGAGGAACCTGCGTTCTGGGCATTCTTTACTGACAACTCGCAAAGACAGCTCCGAGCACTCACCTATGCTATAATAACTCAAACCATTACTCTCCCTGGATCTATCTTGTCCTGATGAGGTTTATGGCAACTTTGTTTATTTCTCTGGATATGTTTGTATGTTTGTCATCATATTCTCCATCTCAGTTCATCAAGTTTCAACAGCACTGAGGAGACAGGTAGGCTACGTTTGTAAATCAGCGAGTGTGTGTGGGTGTGTGTTTGTGAATATGTGTGTTCTTTCATGTCAAAGCGAGTATGAGGTTGTGAATGTGTATGTGTGCTCATGTCCAGGTGTGTGTGTGTATGCGACATTGCGAACGCTGAGAAGGGCTGAGTGTTTTCTGACGCCTGTCGGACTGGGCTTGTCACAGTGGAACAGGAAGGTGTCATCAGCCCAGGCCTCAGAGCCGGAGCCCGTCAGCCAGCCGGACCTGAACACCCTGATGAGCTGACAGCCGGCACAGCACAGGCCTGTCTCAGGCCTCCCAGAGAGAGAAAGCACCTGCAACCAGCCATCTACCTGTCTGTCTGACTGACTGTGGGATACACTTGATACAATGTATCCACAACTAACCGCGGCCCTCTTTGAGTTTTCCGACTGTCTATGTGTGTGTATGTCTCGGCTTCCATATCTTCTCAAGTTCCACGGTGCTCTGAACTTCAAAATACCCAATATGTCAAACTACATTTATAATTGCTTAAGCATTTTATTATATTTTGGACACTTGAAATGTATAAATATCATTCGATTAGAAATCCTGAGGAATATGCAAACAAATAATGAGCTTTTGTAGAACTTCAGAGTGTTTCAGAGGATTTTTTTCTCCAGCTGAGCCCACATATATGTTTGTGAATATAATATAATAATATGCTCGTTTTATTTTGGAATGAGATTTTATCATTCAATACCACATAAGATTGTTTTTTATTGTTTTTTGCAATGATTTGCTAACCTAGGCTCCAAGGTCACTTTAATGGATACAACATATGAATATAATATTATTTATTTAATGCTTAAAGCTCAATTAGTTCCTTTTTTAAACCCAATGCTTTTATTTAAAAGCAAGTTTTATCCTTAAAAATAAAGAATATGTTTTGGGATGACTAAAGAAAAATACAGCATTTGAACGTTACCTGACAATTTCACATGTTGCAAAAACCTCAGGGTGTTTTGTAGCTTTGATGACTGAAATTGTCACATTACAGATGTTCAAGCCCATTGAGATCACACATGCATGGCATTTTCTGTTCTACAAGCCAGCAAAGTCAAAATTTAGGAATCAAAAATGCTTTATGGCACCGTCGCGTTAAATTATCAAACAAGACGCTTTCTCTCACCGCAGCCACGTTCCCTTGGGTCTTTGTTAAAACTGACATTACCCACAACACTCAGCATTGCTGCCTCGCCTCGACTGTATACACTCATTTTCTGGGTGGCAATAAATATTAGAATAAACTGCGGCAAAACGAAGCTGGTCAGGGCCTCTGTTCCCTGTCTGCTCTGGTTGCCACGGCAGCTGAGTGACAGACAAGCCTAGGGGGGCTAGATTAGATGAGGTGACAGAGGGTAAGAAACCAAAGGCACACCCCCAACCGTCACCTTTTTTCTCTTTTTCCCTCGTCAAGTAAATTTAGCCTGAGGAAGGATGAACATCATAAAGCTGAGAGTGGAGGAGAGAGGCCCTCTACGATTGTTGACGCCTGCCAATAAATCAGATGTTTAATTATCGGACACATGACACACGAGCAGTGACAACGTGCTTTGCCCCACCTAAGAGACTCCTTCCAGCCGTAGTCACAGAGAAGAAAACTGACACCATATAAAAATACCTCTGCATTATCACACCCTCTTCACCTCCTCGGCCACAGAAACACGCCAAAGACAAGTGCTAAACAAACACTTACAAGTGAAATCACGTGCAGTACCATGGCCGGTGAACAATAACCGGAAGCAAGAGACCTTTTGAACCAAGTGCATGCTGGGAGGGGCACTGCAGGACACAAGCATGGGGAGAAACTATGCTTCATGATCAGTGAGAGAACATGCATTTGACATTTATTCCCATATGTCTATTGATTATGTGACAGCAGCAATTTGTTTTCCCTGGGGAATTTCATTACTAACCATGATATTGGCTAAATCCAAGGAAATGTGGTTTTAGACTGTAAGCTAGCAGCAAATATGATCTCGGCTGCACAAGCTTTACATCAGAATTTGTTGCTCCCGCAAGCGGGGGGTTCAACATCTACACCGACCGGAATGTGAATTTTATGTAAGTCATTCTGTGTAGATTCAATAACTCTTGTAAAAGCCCATTGGCTTGCCATTTCATCTATTACACTGTGGAAAATAAGCTATATTTGCCACAAGTTTAAAACCACAACACGGAGAAACATTTGGCTGTTGAATAGCATCCAGGTATCTGTCACGAGCCACATGTGTTTGTGTTTTTTGTTCAGTTTTACATTAACTCCTTAAGAAAAGCTTATCATGTGGTGCATGTGCAGTTATGTCATATCAAAGTAATGTCTTCTCAAATGCAGACATGTCCTCATGTAGACGTCTTTGTAAAGAGCAGCATCTATCACTAATCGGGGAGCAGATTTCAAACAGAAATAGTCCATTAATCTAAGTGTGCTGTAAGTGTCTAGTCTTCACCACAACAATCTAATATCTTCTGCAGTGTAGCCACTAAAACTTAATGAATCAAGCAATGTTCGAACCACAGACATCATTGCATGTGTTTTTTTTATATACATTTATCATTCTGGTTGATTCTGTTTCACACTGAAATCAATATAAATAACTGTGTTTGAGTTCCCTTCGACTGATGAGCTGCCACTGTCAATAAACACTCCCTCAAAGCTCTCAAAGTTACATCAAATTTTTTGCCACAGTTCCATAATGTGCAAAATAATGTTGTAAAATAATAAAAAAAATGTGTAGTAGTCTATCGGTTTCATCACAACAGTTTTGCTCCTGACATTAAAACTATAATCATATGTACACGTTGAATCATCTGCTTAATGTAGAATCAACAAAAAGAAAATTGTTACGGCACCGATACTCAGACAAGGTGTTAGAATTTACAAGGGATTTATTGAAGTGCAAGATAAGTTCAGAGTTCAACTCGATAGTAATGGTTTATGGATGATGATGAATAATGAGCAGGGATTTCTTATAGGAGGCTGTGGAACTAGGGAGATGTGAAAGATGATGTTGAGTCGGGGAGTAGAGGAGAGGAGACACGTTGGAGACACTTTGGAGAAGACAAGGAGTGGACGTAGGAGCAGATAGGTCCTATAAGGAGTGAGACTGGACTCAGGGGAGTGAGTTTCATGCATGACGTGAGACTGGACAATGACTGAAGAGAGGAGAGAGTACTTACATTTATATTTATGTATTTGGCAGACGATTTTATCCAAAGCAACTTTCATTGCATTCAAGATACACGTTAACATTCTAATGCCTGCAGTGTATGTGATGAGAAAACAATTACAGAATAAGATCAATCTTTTCCCATACACTACTTTTAGACATTCTTTTGACTATAAGAAATGTTGAACCTAAATGCCAATTGACTCTCTTTAGAGCATTAATGGTTAACCAAGGAAATTCTTTAAACATTTTGTCACAATTTCTCAATCGAGGTCATGAACCTTTAAATACTTTGCAGCTGAAATAATTGATGTATTTTTTTATTTTTTTTTACGTCAGATTATATTTAAGGATATTTAAATTTACATTTTGCATTTGGCAGACACATTTATTCAAATACACTGCAGCACTGAAGGTTTACATTTGTTATCAGTTCAAGAATGTTAATATCATTGTGAATCGGATGCATAATTTTGGCATTGATAGTGCCATGCTCTACTGTTTGAGCTTCAAAAAAGCACAAAAATAAAACAAAACATTTAAAATACTAATAAAAAAGTTGTTGAATGCAGTTTTTTTCACAATGCTCTCACACTAGATCACCTTCCTGGATTTCCCCCGATGCTGACAGCACATCACTTCAACAGTCCACCCATAGATCCCCCTCCTCTTTTTCCTTCGCCCACCCCATAGTGAAGTCCATGTTTTTTCTTTTGTGCTCAGATCCACAGGAAGAGAGAGCTATAGGCGCTGTGATTTATGAGTGCTTAGCTCACACATTTTTGCCGGCCTGAGCTGGAGTCATGCATGTTTTGTTAGCAAAGGTGTTGCTAGTGTTGTATGCCTGGACACTCTGTACATGACACTTTTCTTACAGTCCCTTCTTCTCTCCCAGCACTAATTTATGGACAAATTCAGCCATCCTCAGATACAGTAATCCTGACTACAGCAGTGGCAGACATAATCCATATACTATGATATACACTAAGATAAAGTTACACAACAGGATGAGAAGGGGCTTTTCCACAAGTGTTTCCTAAATATAACCTGGATAAGGTTGCTTTGGAATAAAGAGTAAGAGTAAAGTTCAAAAGAACAGAATTGATTTGAAATATAAATCTTTTGTAACAACTAAAACATTTTTACTGTCACTTTTGATCATTGCCAATGCAAGTATACTTTTTTTTCCTTATCTTTCTTAAATATGTATTACCTGCCATCACAACTTGCACACATAATGGTCTTAATTTTAGTTTTAAAGTTTAAATTGTACGCCACCACTACAATTCATTAGTCCTGTAGGGGGCGACAGGCCTGTTTTTGGTGGGTGATGTTTTTTAATTTAAAATCATATAAAAACAACAACAACAACAACAAAAACACACCCTTACATATCATATTCAGAAGTCAAATTAAAAGCAGTTCTATATATCTATGGAATCAACCATTGACTTACAAGTCTGTTAGGAGAGAAGTCCACGTCAGTGCAACAAATCGTGAGTGTTTTTGATCAGCACTCGAGAAGCTTAAGTAGATAAGACATGCTTTAGCAGACTTGGACGGAGTCCAGCAGCCATAGATGAGACAGAGGGAAAAACAAAGAACTAGTTAGACAGAGAGAGATGGAGACGAGAGAGAGAGACAGAATAAGACATAATGTGAGTCATAATTTTCCAAAACAGAACATAAAAAAACATCCCTAACATATGTCCCGCGAGCCAGGCGAAAGAGGGCACATTATAAATGCGCTTTTGTCCGTGATTCCCATCTCAGAATTTAAAGGGACATAAGATAATTCTCTACAATCAACTGGATAACCTTTTAGGATCAGACCATTACGGCCTGATTTATCAGCAATGATTAGCATTTATCAATATCAATGAGATCAGCCCTGTCATGATTTATTATGAAATCAAATCTATTTATATAGTTGGTTCTATTTTGATTATACATTATGTCAGGATGTCATGCTGACAGGAGCGCCATCCCTATTCATTAAAGTTGAAAACAATGGAAAGACAAAAGAAGAATCAGTCTCTCAGTCTGTCACGGCTACCTTTAATGGAGTGTGTTGATGTGCGGCGCAATAGCTGAGCTGTTATGGTGGAGTAAGGCCCACGGTGATGGTACCGGTCCCTCTCAGGAGTTGAGCGGCTCTGGAAATATGGACGTCGGGAGAGAATGTGGCAGATGGCTGACAAGGCATTTTTACCCATAACGCCCCAGTAAAACTTTAACTCCCGAGATTTAGTGCTAGCGCTCTGCACTTAGCAAGCTGCAGCCAGGGTCATATTTTTTCAAAAGTCCCAAACTGATGGTTCTGCAAGGTTTGCATAAACATGCTTTATTGATCACGTTGTTAAAAGATTCAAAGGGTCAGTATCATTTAGCTAAAGACAGTTTTAGAGGACAAATAAAAGCTAGAAATTGCTAAATGTTTGGGTGGGGAATATTGATTTTTTTTTTTTGTGGGTGTTGAGGAAGAGGTAATTAAATTGTTCATTCTGTTATAATTATGAATGATGTCGGCATTAGGGATTCATTTCAGAAAAAAATAAAAATTTGGTGCTGGCACGGTTTTAATTTAAAGAACCCTAGTCGACTGCAAAACCCAATGACTGCTTAAAATAATATGTTAAAAGTAAAAATAAAAAAGCCCAAATCGCTTGAACTGAAATATCGTTTGACATGTTCATTCTCCTCATGACAGCCTCGGCAGAAACTAACAGCCGGCTTTGTCTTCATTGTAGCAAGTTTATGAAAACATTTCACTTCGACAGTCATTTGTATTCGACTATGCAAAACAAGCTCCCTGATAGGATGTGTCATCCTAATTGGGCCCATGATGCCAGTAGGCCAGGAATTATGGGAAGGGGCTGATGTGGAGACGGGCTGAGCGGAGGAAGGGATGTGCCGAGAGAGTCATCCCTCTTAACACGACAGACGCCAGCCTAGTCTGAGAGGCACACAAGGGGGGCTGATGAGAGGGGGTATGTGGGGGCATTACGAGGCACAGGTGACAGAGTCTCACATCTGCAGCTGCCAGCATTTGGGTTGACTTGTTTGCTATAGTTTGAATGGATAGGGGGTGGGGTTGCTGAGGCCATGGAGAGTTGGTGAGAGGGTAAAAGGGAATTTTGTTTATGGTACACAGCTGCTTGTGTCACTTCTAGGGACCCGTAAAAGCAAAAAGGAAGAACAGTCGAAAACGAGCAAAGAAAACAGGAAGCTCACTTTGTCTTTCTCCCTCAACTTAATTCCTCTGTGAGATTCACAAGTCACATGAAGTCTGAAAGCATATTTAACAGTTTGTTTCAGCAAGTTTGTTGATTTGAACATTGTTTC
Source organism: Rhodeus uyekii (assembly GCA_037043235.1). Taxonomy (NCBI): domain Eukaryota; kingdom Metazoa; phylum Chordata; class Actinopteri; order Cypriniformes; family Acheilognathidae; genus Rhodeus; species Rhodeus uyekii. Next base: position 8,844,822 of record JAWRVZ010000007.1, read on the forward strand.
ATGATTACTTGTGTACAGATACAGTTTCTCTGTTTGTATCACTCTGGAAAGTCTGTGTATTATTCGTGGAGATGTGTCAGTTACTGTTTCTACAAGTTACATCATTATTCCCGTAGGTGGTGACAAGTAACTGTCTTTGAGTGAGTAATTGATGCATTCACTCTTGTGATTTGTGCAAAAACTCTTATTCATTCAGGGGGAAAAAAAGAAGTGACTGTATTTATTAGTGAGTCATTGAATCATTCACTCAACTGATTAAAAAACTAACAAAAAATTCACTCAAAATTAAACAAGTGACTGTAGTTATGAGCGAGTCAAATGATTTGTTCGAAACATTGACTCATTCAATGAGTTAGTTTATTTATGAATGAGTTGCCATATCATTCACTTCAATTACTTATTTAAAACACTGATTCATTCAGGAATAAAACAAGAGACTATTTTAAGAGTGAGATGTCGAATCATTCAGTCAACTAATTTTGTTCCTAGACCTTTTCTAAAAACTAATATAGAGGAATTATATCCAATGTTACCCCTAGACCATCAGGTAACACAATAATAATACATAATAAAATCAATAGTTTATACACTGACCACAATCAGCAACAACTGTGACACATGGAATCATGAAGTTATCAAATAAAATGTCATATATTAAATGTCAAAATATGTCAAATAAGTACATACGAGCACTTCAGTGGGCCAGAAAGAATAATTGCTGTCTCAAATCAGTGTGTAGCTTGTTTTGTGTTGACAGCCAGAACATTTACAATTTTAAATGGTAATGCTACTGTTTGTACATTTGTTACTGTACATTAACTTTTATATTCAGAAATAAGCAAATTTGACTAAAACCCTACTGAATTCCTGATGGTGTGACACCGCTTAAAAACACAACACACTTTTAACTAAAATAGCTAATAACAGTAAAAACCTTGAGATGAAATTTACACAGACATCTGACAGTCAGTTTTTGAGGGATTTTGCTTCATTAGCAAACTCACCATTGGTATTAATTCTCACCCAGCTTAGTTTCCACCCACCGCTCATGGTTCTATTATCATCTCAATAGGGCATTGGTCCAGTGTAGGCACGTTCCTGACATCTACACCCAGGAACAGCACCATCCGTTAACCATGAGGACATAGAAAAATGGGGCAACTGCGCACGGGCCTGAGAGAACCACTGAGGTGGACACTGGTGGGACTAGCTCAGTTTATCTTCCAGCATTAACATGATGGAAAATATGAATACTTGAATCTTATCGCAGGTGTGCTTTATAACAACATTCATCATAAGACATATTATGTTTTTATCAAGTCGGGGGGAAAGAGATGGGAAGCCACTGATTCCATTTCCACTCTGGTCAGCACAGGATCCTGCTTGCCTCTATTATCCTGATTTTAAGAGAGAGAAATAAAAAAAGTGTAGGGAAAAGATTATAAATCCTGCTTAGGCTTTTTTCACCCCCAGTCTTTGTTGCCAACTGTCTTGAAATTAACTCAGGATCTGCGGGCCCAGGGCTTTAATAGCAGAAAATAATAAAACAGACATCGGCGGGATCCGGTACATTTATATATTAAAGGCTAGAGAGGGTGTGATGCACTGGCCGATAAATGTAAAGAAATCCTTCAAGTCTTTCTCTTTTAATAATTCTGTCAGCCTTACAAACCATCTGACCATTGTGCTTTTAAAGTCATTTTTTAGGTAAAAAAGAAGAAATATCATCAGTCATTATTATCATTTAATATATCTTTTTGTGCTCTTTTACTTTCCTGCTTTGACTCAGAACCAGAACCAAATGCATATCTACCCGTGTTGCAGAAATCCATTAAAACTGAGAGCAGGGGAATGGGAAGTTTGCCACCGAACAGTAGGAAAGAGATGCGATGATGGCTGCCTGTTTTACTGAGTCTGTGGGGAATTTACAGATGGTGGATCTGTATCATTAATTCACTGTGGCTGGAACTGAACTGAACTGATTCATTGTCTGTGGCACAAGTGAGAGTTAATGATAGTTTATTCATAGTTTTAAAATGTCTTTAGTCAGAATATGGCTGTCCACTTAAATCTGAATTAATACATCAGATTTCTATGTAGCATACCCGAGTATTTTTTATGACTATTTGATTCAGGGTACAAAAGTGCCGCACCGTGCTTTTCAGTGTCAATCAGGCCGTGACAATCTGAATACCATCAATGTCACAGCTCTTGTCAGAAATAATTTGCTTTAGACTCTCTAAAATAATGCCTTCCGAAAACTTACTACAATTAAAATGTAAAGCTTAAAGAGATTTGAGACAGGGGTGACTAGAGATTATTGTATAAAACTGTCAGAAATTAGGTATGCAACCACTTTGAATTTAAGTAAATGGATGAAATCATGTCCATCATCCTTCAATTGTTTAAATGTATATACAGTACTGTTATTTTTTTTAAATAATGAAAATAACTCTTATTCAGCAAGGACATGTTACACAAATCAATTAACTTTAAAGACCTGCTATTTTAAATTAAAACAAATAATATTAATAATTATATCATGAGTAGGGGCTATTCATTAGAAAATGTATCATGTTTTCCACAAAAATAGTTTTCAACATTGATACAAAAAAATAAATAAAAAAAATAAAAAGGTTTATTGAGCAGCAATTTGGCATATTAGATTGATTTTTGAAGGATCGTGTGACAATGAAGTCAATGACTGCAGAAAATTCAGCTTTGCCAGCACAGGAATAAATTACATTTAAAATAAGTTTAAACAGAAAAATGGTTTAAATTTTAAACAGTGTTTTTTACAGTTTAATTGTTTTTAAATAAATGCAGCTTTGATGAGCATAAGAGACTGCTTTCAACAACTTTGTTACCAACCTCAAACCTTTGAATGGAAATGTTTAATATTAATTTGAAATTTTCATCTAACAAAATATATATTATGTTTGAGCATATGAGAATGGTTGCAAAACTTCTTCCGCTTGACTCAGAAAGATTGAAAATAGCTGACATTTGCCAAAATCGTGACACTAACAAAAACAAAATATGTACTGTCGTTTTTAATTTTTAATTGTTAGCCAAACGTTTTATGAATTTATACAATAATGATCTTCCAGTTTAAAATAAATGTAAAAAATATTTAAGGAAAATGTTTTACAACAATTCCTAGACTCCTCTTATATTACCAAAAACTGCACCACAATAGGTCAATGTGTGACCTAATACGCTATACTTACTTTTTTGATACACAGGAAAAAATGGAGGTAAGCCATTCTCACAGAAGTAATGATTTAGCTTACTGGGCTAAACCTGCGTTTCAAACAAAAGTGAATAAAACACACTTACAATATAAGCTCATATTGTATCCCCCCTTGGTTTAATTGTGCTAGCTAAATGCATGGGACTTAATCAAGCTTAAAAATAACAAACAAACAAATAAAAGAGGTCCTCGGAGAACTCATTAGAGGCCTTGTCAAACTCCAAGAGACCACATAATTACTAACCAAAATAAAAATGCAAAGCTATTTTGTTTGTATTCCCTTCTTCTTTATGATTAATGCTGAACTAAGGTCATTGAAAGCCAAAGTTTCACTTTTGTGAAAAATTTGATTGAGTAATGGAAACTGTGGCATTTATGATCATTATACTAAAAAGAGAATGTATTTTATTCTCAAAAACAATGTATACATCTCAAACAGAATATGAACAACCACTTAGGCTATGCCTGATGCTCTAGTTCTCACTGTGAGCAAAAAGAACGGAAAATTACTTTTGCTGACTTCTCTCATTAAAGCAGAAACCTAGGCCTGCTGACAGCGAAGGGAGAAGTTAAACATAATTTCTATAAATAAATCTTTTTTTGTCATTTTAATTACTGGATCAACGGTGCCTCAGATGAATGGTCATCCCATCAATCTTTAATTAAAGTCACGCATTGCAGATTTAGCACGATGTTGTGGCTGATTGAAAAATAAGGGAATGATATTTCTATTAGAGACTGTTTTATTAATAACATGTCAGGGCTCTAAAACACCAATCCAACAGAGAGTCAATCAAAAGGAAATGACAGACAGTCTATACGTCAGGGACAGCATATTGCACATGCCTTTTCTCCTTTTTTTTCTCCTTATGTGTCTGCTATCACTTTTTTTGTGCAGATGTCGAGTCTTTCTTCAACTGTCAGGTCTGGAGAGACATGTCATTATACATTAATCTCAACAAACAAATGACGACTGTAAACATTACTTACACCACAGAAACCTTTGAAAATGTGAATTCTAACTCAAAGCAACAGCTTTAAAATCATATAGAAGCAGGGTGACCAGATTTGTCATGGTGGAATATGGGACGGGATGGACAGGCACCCCTTCAGGAATGCTTCACGTCTGACTCAATCTCCTCCTGCCTTCACTAACTGCAAGTTAATCACAAATTGCGATTGTGTGGTAATTTTGTTCTCCAAAATATACGACAAGATTGGCTATCTTTGATTAGGCCATTCTTGCGTGACAGAAGACTACTACTGGTTTTTACATTATCAACTAGCAAAGGCAATTCAGAAAAGAAAAAATATGGGACAAAACATAGTCAGGACAGTAAAAATAAAGCTGAAATACGGGACTCTCTTCTCTCTTCTCTTCTTTCTCTACCGACCCTCCCTCGCAGACTAAAACCAGTTATATTTCAGAAGAACAGCTTCCTACTGTCAGTCCCACATTCAACATGTACAATCACTACCTTCCTGTTGTGTATAAATACTAAAATGTAATTTAGGCTAGTTGTAATTAATCATTCATTTATATATAAATTTAGAAATTAAAGTATAAAATATAGAATAATTATTGTAAATATTGTATTAATGTATATAAATATAATGAATATTTTAGACACTATTAATATCTATACATTTTTCAAACTTCTATAAATCCATGCACGCTTTAATCCAAGAACATTGAGATGGCGTTTATTTTTTTGATGTGATTGCATCAGCCCGAGGAAAGTTTTATAACTTTTCCCACTTTCCAAAGTTTTATTTCTCTGTCCCTGTTTTAATCTTTAATGCTTCCTCGAGCGAAGAGAGAAACAGTCAGGAAACTCATGCTATGCTCTTGACCCCAATGCTACATGTTTGTTGTGTTGGGTAATTCTTCTTCCTTCCCTCCCAAGATGAGCCCTCCGGTTTATTTTTAAGTCATCAATTACTCAAACTTCAGCCCAACTATCTCTCCCCCACCATCTGGGTTCCATACCATGGTCTTAAATGCAGCCCGGATAATGACAACCTTCTCCTGACTGTTAATTTACGAGGCCGGGGAGTCGTATTTCATGTGTTATCATGCCTCTCCATTTGATCTCGCGTATCTTTTTCCCTCTGCATCTGTGCGCCCGCGTGCATAAATCTCTTCGTCTCACACCTTGTCACCAGGCCAAAAGATGCTCAAGGCACAAGGAACCCTGTATTTGTTCTTTGAAACTAAAAAAGAGACCGGGTAGAAGAAAGAACAAAGAAGGAGAAGGAAAAAAGGCACAGAACGGAAAAGTGGCCGCAGGTATATTAAGAGCCGATTCAGATGTGACATAACCTGGCGTGCGATCTGATGAATACGTTTCTGCCTCCACTAATCTCAATAAACAAAATAAATAAAATGACTGGATTCACTGCATGCATAACAATCCCTTCTTGGAGTTCAAATCTATCTTTATAATCATTTTTATATTTTAAACAGCTTGTCATTTCTCTATGCTTTAGTTTAACTTTTATGCTTGAAACTGAACGTAAAACACAATGTTCTGCTCTAGTTTGGGAGATTTGCTACTTTTGTTTATCTCAACTGTCTTTCTTAAGTATTTCTTTCTTGCTACACTTTCCATAGTCTATTTTCATCTTCATTGTACTGTTATTTTCACCCCTAATGAAATCACACGCAAATCGCCCAAAGTGCTGACGGAGGCTGCGGGCGTTAAAAGCCAATCCTCTGCGGGCCTCGTTTAGAAAGCAACCATTTTATTTATTGCGTGTCTCATCTCCTCCTCCTCCTCCTCTTTCTCTTCTCCTCTGGACTCCAAAATGTCCTTGCATTTCTTAAAGCTCACTGGCCACAACAAACTAAGAGGGCTTACCCTAATCCCAGCAGAAAATATTATTATTAATAATAATAATATTATAGTGAAAATATCCAACACACATGTACATATGCTTTGCACAGTCTCACAAAGTTCTTTGTATCTTTCTTTGAATGACGAGCCCCATATTTCCTCTATGAAATGACACTTTAATTAACAAATTACTCTAGTGAGGATAGAGGAACCGTCAAGAGCTTGATAAGGCTGTGGAGATAAACCCTTATTGAGAATGTTTATCAAAGACGCTGGGATCTAAACCTTTAATAGGTAATACCGAGATAAGTAAGCCTTTGTGATGTTACTAGCGCAGGGATATTTTCAGAGGGGCTTATGGAAGAGGGTAAAAGAAAGGGAGGAAATGTTGTGAGAACGAGTCAGTGCTTAAGAAAAATAGCGGACGATCACATCCTCACCCTATTCACAGCTCTTTTGTGCGAGGGACTTAGATTTCAGGAAGCAAGAGTCAAAAATACAGCACACGCTATTATGACTTCCTCAATAGCCAAGCTTGTTTTATAAGACTATTAGCAATTTTCATGGATTCGTTTTTGAGGAAAGATTTATAGGTGAGAATTGTATTAGTATTTCTTTAACTAAAACTTTTCATTTTGATTTTTAATACATATTGTGACGTCACTTTTATTTAGCGTGTGTATATTAAACTGAGAAACCCACTTCACTGATGCTGAAGGAAATGTTTGTTATTCGACATCTCATAGGATTCAACTGTGTGAACAATTAAATGACCTCACGTCATTTTTCTATATGTGTGGCCAATTTAAAAAATATTTGTATATCCATGGGTTATCAGACCATGTATACACATTTCCAGCAATCAGCATTTTTAAAAAGTCTGTAATCAAGTCCTTACAAAAAGTAAAAAAGTAAATCCTTTTCATCTCTCTGATTATTTTACCACTGTTATGGGACAACACCTCGTAGATGGATCACATAGTTAAGGATATCCACAGAAATGACTCCAAGACAAGCAAAGATGATGTAATGTAATGTCTATCTAACAAATACACATACAATGAAAACCCTAAGATCCTCATCCTGCCGTCTACCTTGTAATTGCATGCTTTCTCGCTTTTCTCTCTCACTATCTCTTATAGATACTCACTTTCCCTTTCTCTGATCTACATGTGGTTTAGGTTATGCACGCGTGTTATACTGCGGTGTGGAGAGATTACTGTGACATTACTGTACGACCAGTGAAGGAGTGAATGAAAGATAGACACAGAGAAAAATAAAAAGCTGGTTGGCTGTGAGGAGGTAGTGCTACAGCAGCACCCAGGCCTCGCTCTACAGAAAGTCATAAAAACCTTACAGGCACCCAGCTGGGCGACCGTGTAGAAGAGCCACAGATCACTTCCTTTTACATACTTCAGCACTCATGTTTCTCTGCAGGAGGAGGCCTACGCTTTCCCAGAATTCCTGTGCAGGGTTCAGGGACCACCGTGGTGTGTGTGTGCTGTCTGTGCATAGTTACAGCTAATAATGTGTTTCTGAGAGAGAGCAGGGTGTATGCTGTGTATTGCGTCCTCTAACTGTCTCTTGAGGTAATGTTCAACAGCTGTCCGGTAGTATGGTGTCTTATGGCTATTTTTTGTTAAAATATTACAAGCACAGATCATATATTTTGATATGTTTAATAAACACACACTTATCAAACAGAAAATGTACTTGACATGCATCAATTTCTACACACCAAATCTCTGGATTTGGTTCAATCCTGTCTCATTTACACTTTACATTTATTCAACTAGCAGATACTTTTATCCAAATCAACTTACAACCTGAGGAATGAAGAAAGCTGTTCGTCATGAAGAGACAACAGTACCCAAAAAGTACTAACAATACAAAGTTTCAAACATTGCTTAGAGAAGCATAAGCCAGGAAAATGGAGGGACTAAAGGAAAGTGAAAGTATAGTTAGGTGCTTACGAAGAGATGAGTTTTCAGCTGTCATTTGAATATTGACAGGGATTCTGCATTCTGGATGAAGGCTGGAAGATCATTGAACCAGCAAGGAACAATGAACGGAAATGATCTAGAGAGTGATTTTGAGCCGCTCTGTGATGGTACCATGAGACATCTCTCATTTACCGATCGTAGGTTTTTGTAAGGTGTGTAGATCTGTGGCTTCTTGCTTGCTCGGTTAGGAAAGGCCTGTCTCACCTCAAATTTATCCAGCAATTAAAATCATACCTGCCTGGTGTAACAGACCAGGCTTAAACTAGTCCCAAACTACAATGCATGCTTGAACTTTTAACTGAAAGTAATTTGCACTGACAGATCTTTCTAATATGTTAGTGCCACTTTTTTTGTTCATGTTTACAAAAGCTACTTAAATGTTCTAATTCAACTAATGGTCCTACTGTAATAATTTTCACATGTAATCTTAGAATTAATATTCAAATTAAACAATGTAAAAACTGTGTATTTATATTTTTGTCCTACATTCTTGCCACAGCCACAGTAGTGCTGTATGACAGATGTATCGCTTTTATTTATTTTTATTTTCAAAATATTCACAAACTTGTTGGCTACGTCATCAACTACCTGATATTCCGATTCTCAAATATGTGAGGTGAATGTGTTTTGTAGATTACAAACTTTTATAATGATCATATTAGTTGTTCTATGATGCGTGATGGGTTCCACCATGTTAGTTTGCGCCACAGAACCTGAGAATCTGACCTTTCGGATTTGCAACACGTCAATTCATTCACTTCTCACGAAATACATGACAGTAAGTGGTGGGAGAAGAATTGAGGGAACTTTATAGTTACCAATGCAATATGTATCTGATATGAATAGCTTGTCAATTTATAATTGAACCGATTGTTACATCCACTTCCATGGACATCGGTGTGCATTTTTTCAAAGTATAAATGTATTGTTTTTCTACTACTTAGGAGTATTTAAATGTCTGAATCCCAAAATAAACATTATGGGGTTGAAAACAGTGAAAAACTTTGATAAATGACAAACACTGAGTGCGTCCGTCTCTGGATCAGCTCCACATGTTTGAACTTGAAGCACTGAGATAATCTAATCGGCGGTCATACACTCATACACTCCAGGGGCCAGCCAAGACTGAAAAACAATACACAACGTATGTGTCAAAGGGTTAACACACTTTTGTTTAAGGTGCAATTCTCACCATTACTAACTAATAATTAACTATGGATTTTGCCTCAATTTACATTTCTTCAGTTGGTAGATGCTTTCATCTAAAGTGACTTGCATTGCATTCAAGGTACACATTGACATTATAATGTAACATATGTAATATAACAATGTAATATAACATTATATTCTCTTATTCTCTTATATTATATTATATTCTCGAACCCATGACCTTGGTGTTGCAAGTACCATTCTCCACTGTTTGAAAACTTATACAGGGAAGCTTGGTAAACTCCAAACTCCTCAGTTAACTGTTAATTAGGTAGTCGTTAATTTCAGGTATTGGGGACATATTGGGTTGGGATGCAGAACATATTTACAGAACAACCTATACATTTTACAGTATAAAATTGTAATTTACAATGAAACATAAAACAAAAAATAATGCAATTCAAACCGGAAAATCCAACAATACACACTGCTACAAAAATATACTGTTTTAATGTCTAACGACAACCACCATAATAAAGCAGATGATAAAAGAGGAAGACACATGAAGAAAAATGAACAAGTTTGTCACAAGTAAACCTTTCCACAAGCTGAATTCAATTAGTATATAGAGTCCTACATGTAAACACAAAACATCATCATTATAATGGACATGACTCTAAAATAAGGCAATAAACAACAGAAGATGTAACATAAAACATAAATGTGCATAACATAACATTAAAAATAAACTGTTAAGAAAAATAACTTTTTAAACAAAATACTTTCAATTGTGAAGTTTACAGATTTTCATGATAAATTATAATAAATTATAATTTGATTTTTTTTTTTTTTTTACTTCTAAAAAGTGTAAATGTAAATGTAAGTCTCCTATACATAGTATGTGTACTTTCTGTTAACCTACAAAGTTGTTTTTCCCATAGCATTTTAAAAATATCTTACAGGTAAATTCACACTCATTTTGGAACCACAGACAATTGGAACCTAAACTAAAGTGTTACCGCAATCTCAAATATTGTAATATACAATTATTTTACATATCTATAATAGTATATTTAATATGAAGAGTGAAGTGACAGTCAAGTATGTTAATCCATACTCTAAATTCGTCCCATTTAACCCATCCAAGTTAGTGCACACGTTTTAGGAATAGTGAACACACACTACAAACCGTGGACACGTTTGGGCTTGCTCAAGGGAACCTCAGAATCTAAACTGTAACCTTGAGGTTAGGCAGTTAAATGTACAATTCTATTGAATAATTTATTCAAAAATTATATCACTTACTATATAACTTTTATAACATTTGACTGTTTAATGCTTATTGGAAATACAAATCAGGGTTTTTACAAAATAGAAAATAAATAAGAAAAACGTTTCATCTGAACTAAAGAAGAAGAATCTCCTTTCACTGAAGATTTTTAGAGTAAAAATTGTACACTATTAATGGAAAATATTGTACACTGTTCATGTTTTTAAGGATTTGTCTTTGTCTTAAATCCTTTCTTTCACTCAAAATTGTTTTACAATGGTTACATATGTGAAATACTACAGTCATAACAACACAGACCTTTACGTTTTCTTTTTTTCTCTTTACCAAAAAAGAGTAAATGAAAGAAATGAGTTTATCATCATTATAGATGAGCAAGATGAGCAAGATGATGCTTTGAGAAGAAGCGTGGAAGGGGAAAAAAGAGAACTCTCTTCATCAATATCGGTCTAAACCTCTGTTAGATCTCAGCCTGTCACTTACCTGAAGCTGCCACTTCTCCTTAGCATAAGCAAGCGTGAAATGTTTACTTGAACACATTTCGGCGGGAAAGCGTGGAATAGAAGATGGCACGAGCGGCATAGGAGGTATAGGTATGTGACAGATATATAAGACAGTGAGAGAGGGAATGAGGGGTAGAAAAACAGAGAGAGAGAGAAGGAAGGAAGAAGAAGAGAGAGGGCTGACACTTGTTATTGCGGCAATGCTCATCTGAGGTGTATCTTTTCTGAGGAGGATAAATTCAACGTGATGTGCCCGTCCTTTTGCCTTCAAAGCACTGACATTGGCATGCAGTTCACGTCATGGGACAGACACACATTAGCTGTCAAACACTTCTTTCATCTTCTGACTTCAAAGGGACCGATTGATTAGTCTAAATGGCCATTACCAAACATCCTCCACTGCAGCATGAAGCAGCAAGCGTGACAAAGAGGAATACAAAATCAACGGCTGCCGAATATGATAGAGGAAGAGGTAGAGAGAGGGGGATGAAGACGGGAAGAGTGCTGCAACAAAAGAACAAAAACATGCTTTCTGTCTAATTTGCGGAGGGAGATGCTCTTTTCTCCTGTAATCCGCAGAGATTAGCTGCAGATTATAAACGTTCTTCACTGTGTCACTAGCTTTCCAATATAAAGAGCTTTGTTGCTGCTGTCATCTCTTCAGAGCGTGAGTTGTGTTTTGCACACTACGAAAGTGATCTGATCGTTTCGATATAAAGGACTGACGCTGACAACAGCCTGCTAACTGTTACTAGTAATATAGGCAGTTAGGGGTACACTTAGTAATATTATACATGTTTTTTTTTTTTTCTGGCAGATATTGCATTCATCTTTGACTAACACCTGGTGCTGATTTGTCTGGTCATGTGATCTTGATAAGTCGGACCCAATGAGGCAAGACTTCAATTTTATGAGGCCAATCATGATGACTTTTTCACTTATATGTAAAACATTTTATTGATCATGAGAATTACTGAATGCACCTTTAAACGTATGCTGCATAGCCATGTCTCAGGAAGACAAAACTCAATTTTAAGAAATATTGAGCAGAAAAACTTCAATCTTAACACATTTGAGCTGGTTAGTGTCTGGCAAATATAAATCTTAACCTTGTCATTTGACTCATCAATAGATATGGCTAAAAACGTTTGTTATTTGAGCATTTAGTTTAGTGCTTTTCATTTTATCGATAAAAGCAATGCACACGAAGGTCAAGGTTTAATTTTAATTTAATTTCTTTAATTTTCATTTTCTATTAAATTATTTTTGTTTGTTTACATATTATTTTGATAATCCACATTATACATTTGATTAACTATAAGTAACTTTGCGACTATATGTCAACATCAGATTATTTTAGATTTAGGATAGTATGATAAGTTGCCACATAGCTGGAAAGTTACTTATAGTTAGCAGAATGTATAAAGTGGACCATCGGAATACATTTGTTACATTTGTTTGTTTGTTTGCCATGATTTTCTTAGATTTTGCTTTGTTAAAAAATCCAGACTAGAGTTAGCAAAAATAAATAATTTCATGATTTTCAAGACCCACAAACCTCAAAGAAGCTTGTGTTGACGGCCGCTTGTTGATCCTTGCATTGTGTCTCTGATGTATATTTCACAAACAGCAACAGAGGATGATATTAATTAATTTGCCATTATTTTTAGCATTACCGTGCTAATGGTTTCACTTCCTAATCAAAACATTTCCCCAGCCTATCCCTGCTCAACATATGGCTACATGCACGCTTCCTCCTACACACAGAGACGCACACACACACACAAAATCACAGCAATGAAAAATTAAATCAAAAGCTATGCCCTCATAAAAGTGGAATAAAGCCCCTGTTTCCTTGAAGACGGCATGTGCGTCTTGCTGGAGACAGATGGTGGTGTTGCTGGATATATTTTACCTCTCTTCTCCCCTCACACTGAAGCCGGGGACACTAAAAAGCCCATAAAACTCAAAGATGAGCGGATAGAGCTAATAATATAATCATTGGAAACACCTGCAAAAGGCGCAGATGGGCCATCTCGGCCTGCCTCTCCATCAACGGTGCAAGGGTCCGCCTCCCCATATGGAACCGAGGGGTCTGCACATACACGGCCTCTCACTCAGTTGCATCTGTATCTCTCTAACTCATTCACTTTCTTTCGCTTTTTTTCTCCACCCAAGAGAAGAGCATATGCAGGCTTTTTATAGCGCGGGGCTGGGCTGCCGGGTGTCACAGTCAATCCTGTCCCTCTGCAGAATTGGTGTGCTGCTCTGTGAGGAGGTTTTGAGCTGCGCGATGCCAAGGATGTGTCACCCGTACACTTCTTTAGATGCACACACACGCACACACACACACTTCCCAGACACACTCTTCCTCACGCTTTGTCTTTCTAACTGTATTTCGAATGCCCTATGAGTAGCACATTCTCTTTATATTGAAAGCATCATTCTAATGGGCAGGTCACAAAAATGCATCTTGTTGACATCTAGGACATTGGAGGCTGCTGATAGGAGCTGAGCATTGATGAGTATGTTACTGTAATGGCTTTACAGCAGATAATGGCTAAAGACACCCTTTTTTCTGAGTGGGGAAAATCTGATCCCAAATCAGTGGTTCAGCGTAACTCCTCTTTCCTCTGATCTCTGCCTGAATTTCATTAATCTTGAAAATAGGAGCTACTGCTCTCTGACAGTCTTTAGTCTACAAGCCCTTTATAATAAGTCCGAGACTGGCTCACACAGGTTCTTGCATCAGAGTGTCTGAGTTATATCTTTAGTTAATCATCTTTTAGAAAGAAACCAGCTGTATGTTTTTCCTCTAGTGTACGTATACATTCACACACACACACACACACACACACACACACACACACACACACACACACACACACACACACACACACACACACACACACACACACACACACACACACACACACACACACACACACACACACACACACACACACACACACACACACACACACACACACACACACACACACACACACACACAAACAAGCAACAGAGTCAAAATCGCTTTCCCTTTCTGTGCAGTGAAGCAGCATTCCTTTGAAGATATTAGAAAAAAGTGAACACAACTCAACGGCGTCATCAATTTTACTGCGCAGCGATATTTTGTTTAAAGAGTCGAAAAAGAGGAGACAGTCCTGGCTGTTGCTGTCATGATGTGATAACTTTGCAGAGCTCTCTTAAAGTGTCTGACACTGAGGCACTCTTTAAAGGAAGGATTGGGCTATTTACTCTTCTCACTGTTACTGCCTCTTGGCTCTGTTTAAAGAGGCCTGCTGATGCCCCAAAAATTACTCGATCATGTTGGTCAATGATGTGAGAATCAGCTGTTTTTATTTCAAAATACATTGAAAATACAATTCAGAAATGCAATTTTATTTAAAAAAATTTAAATTTTACAATTTTATCTGTCCAGTTGAAGTCATCATACAAAAACATTTGAAAAAAAGAATTAATATCATAGAGAGGACACCTGCATAGCCTCAAGACTTTCTGTAAGGGTCCATAAAGACTTTAGATTTGCTGAAGTATTTAAAAAGTTCATATAATTTGTTTTTATGGAGAATAATGACTGATATTTTTCTTGATAATGCCATATGAAAGCAACATGAATACAATTGTTTCCCCTATCTATATCGTGTCCACTCATATCCGTCATTGACCCATATGCCATTTTACATGCCTAAAGGTGAAATTTAACAATGCACATACTAAAATATACACATACTGCTATTTGTTAAGCATCAATATCATACATTTTTAGATATCAACAGAAGAATCAACATGTTAATATCGGCCCCCTCCCTCTGCATAGATCGGCGAGATATAGTGGCACATCAGTCCTTTACAACACAGTGGGCGGCACACACCCACACAATTCTCCTTCATTAACTCACTTGCCGTTGTCTCTGTGTAAGGCAAGAGGGAGTTGATTAGTACCTGCTAGCAGGTTTGATTTCTATATTATTTTTACCCTGTTTTTGACAAGGGGAATTTGAGGATACGATGTGACTTGGCCCTGTCATTCACGGCTGGCTGACAGGTGTACTTGTCAAGGACGGGCCTGTCTCTGCCCATTAAGTGACACGTAAATCCTGGGAGGGTGGAGAACAGCTATTTCGGAGGGCTTGGGCTTGACATAAATCCAGTGTGGAAAAGCTTCCATCTCCTGCCTTCCTACCCGTCAAACATACTGATGCCTCTCAAAAAAAATGTCCAACCTGTGTGCACACACACAAACTTCACAGCAGACTCACAATCATACAATTAAACAGACTGGGAAAGGCCAATAACTACTTACATACTTTTAATCATTCATACATACATACAAATTCAAAAGTTTGAGGTCCGTATTTTTTTTTAAATTCTTTCGAAAGAAGTCCCTTATACGACAAATACATATTTAAAATACACCTTTAATGCAGTTATGTTTCAGGTCCAATAGGTCAGGACTTTCATTGTCTTCTCTGTATAAAATTAACCATGGTTATCATGCATGAATGAATGAATAAATGAATGAATGAATTAATGAATTAATGAATGAATGAATACAATGAGTGGAAGATTTGTGACTTTCTCCGTCACTCTGGGCAACCGTGTCACCAACTGATGATGAGATGCCATGCGTTTTGCCATCTGTGATGTCACTTGTGATATGCAGTGATGTTCTGGTGTTCTCAAGCATCATTTCAACACAGCTGGCTGAAACATTACTCTCCTACTCAACAAGGACAGGACCCGTCTCAGGACCTTTAATTCTTTCCACAAATATGCAGTGTATCACTAAATTATAACATTATATTATTACAGTCTTGATTGCACTACATCCACTAGCTAAAACTAAAGGTTTCAAATTATGTTTTAATCTAACATCCAGTGCTTTTTGAGCTTTATATTCTGTACAAAAAAATCCTTACCCACTTTAAAACAAAGTGTAATGCACAAATTATTGTGGCATATTGCTTTTGCAATATGCTGCATATGTTACTCTGACCACTGATTTCATAGGCTTGTCCATTTCTAGGATATTCAATAAATCAATAAATAAAATACATATGGTGAAATCATGAACGAATAATTCAAAATTAATAATTCAATTACCTCATACAAATCAAAAATGGAATAAAAACGCCAGCCTTTGTTTATAGTTAATATGCAGATGTTAATCAAGCTGTTGTGAATGAAACTATTGTTGCAAAATAATTAAGTCTGAGGCAGAATTATACAATATGCCTTCACAAATTATAGCACATAGGATTGAAAATAACATGAGAAAAAAGTAAATGACTTTCTGAGAAACAATAAATTAAACCTGACTTCTATTTAAAGTTTCATTTCAAAAGTTTGTAAATATTGTTACCCGCTTAGCTGTAATATGGAAAAAATTACCTCTTGTGACAATTTACGCAATTCATTGTAATCAGACAGAAAGGCAGCCATCATAATGTTTAAAATTAGACTTTAATATTTCATGGCATCAGAAGGTTGGTTCTTATTAAATATGTGGGCTTTTTCTCAAAGCCTAAATGTCATCAGGAGGAATCTGTAAAGATTATGTTTGCTGAACTATCCGCCTCTATGCAGACACAGTCCAGCTATCATAAATTTGTCACATCAGCTGAATGATTTAGACGTTATAATGCATGTGTATTTATTTAAATGGAGCCATTTCTATGAAAGCAGCACACCAGATATTATGCACACACACACACACACACACACACACACATTATATATATATATATATATATATATATATATATATATATATATATATATATATATATATATATATATATATCAGTTACATTTCCAAACATTCATTTAGCTATTAATTGTAATAATTCAGTGAAATTTTTTTTGTATTCACAAGGAGTCTGACAACAGCTGGTGCTCCACAAGGAGATCTGATCTCCACATAATTGAGTCTGTCTGTGATTGCATGAAGAAACAGAAAAAAAGAGACACACTCAATTCAGAAGAACGTCTAGGCTACTATTGTAACCTGAAGGAGGGAACAGCAACGTTACATTAGAACGACTGACACATTGGGATCCCTACCAAGGTCCTACTATCACTTTCCCTTCCAGTGCCTTGGGTAAGCCTCCTGATCCCCCCACACCATAGGGCCGGAGGATGGGACTGGGGTTGATGCAGGAAGTACTCAGTGAGACTTGGATAACACTGAGAAAGCATACCCCAAGAGGGGGAACGCTATGGAGGCTACATCCCACCCACAGGGGGATAATATGTGGAATTTACATATATAGACTGGCCATCTGGGCAGTGCTACATATGGAATGTCTCTGTATTAGATCCAGCCAAGTAAGGGTGGAGACAACACCATGCAGAAACGGCAGAGTTCTGCCAGGGAAAGACATGGGCTCACCAAGAGAGGAACTGTACCGTGGGAAAATACGCATTTGAGGTCACCGTAGGAATTACAACATATGGGCACCTAGCCTACCACAGAAAAAAAAAAACATCACTAGGTACTAGGCACTAGGGACTAGGCCTAAGGTCGGACGTCTCCAACATATCTGACTCTTGCTGGTGCCGGAGGAACTCCAAACAGGGTTCACCAGCTAACGGTAGGACACTGATTCTACATGAAGGTTATAGAACCTTTCAAAAGTGTAAGCCCATCTACAGATGTCTGCCAGTGAGGTGCTGTGTGACAGAGCTCAAGAGGAAGCAACACTTCTGGTGGAATGCACCAGAGGACGCTGAGGTCCTGAAACTCTGCGCTTGGTTCATATACAGGTGCAAAGCAGCGCAAAGCAACGGACAGGACAGAGCAGAGCAAGGACTGGGTCTGCCTCTACCGAGGGCATCGCTTTTAGGTTCAACACCTGATCCCTGAAAGGCGTGGGAGGAACCTTGGGCATATATCCTGGAATTCTAGACACAATTCGTCAACTGACAGTTCCAGCAGGTCCCCAAACCTCTTGATGAAATTGTGTGCAGTCAGTAGCACTGTCTTTGATGACAGGAACTTCAGCTCAACTGAGTGCAGAGGTTCAAATGGGGCTCACTGCAGGGCAGACAGCACAAGATAGAGATCCCAAGAGAGTACAAAGTGGGGGTGTGGGGGATTTAATCTCCTAGCGCCCCTCACAAACCCGAAGACCAGGTTGTGCTTACCCACAGACCTGCTGTGATGTGTGGTTGTAGCAGCAACATACACCTTCAGAATGGATGGATGGATGGAGAGAGCCTTCGCTCCAACCCTTCTTGCAGGGAAAGCACACCCCTGATTGGGCATTTCTGCGGCTCTTCTTGGTGAGAAGAACACTATTCAAGGAACAGGTTCCACTTCAAGGCGCATGCAAGCCTAGTAGAGGACGCTCTTGCCGAAATGATGGTGTCTACCACCGCTTGAGGTAGGACATCTAGGACCTCCACATCCCATCCAGAGGTTCTAGAGATCTGGATGTGGGTGCCAGAGGGTGTCCCATCTCTGAAAAACAGGTCCTTCCTCAGAGGAATGCGCTAGGCTGTTGCGAGGAGCATAAGTCCAGGGAACCAGGTCCGGTTAGGCCAGTAAGGCGCAACTAGCAATACCTTCTCCTCATCCTCTCTGCTTTGCATAGTGTCTGTGACTGTCATCAGAGCTCATCATGCATGATTGAGCTTGCCCGGGAAGTGAATGGCGCAAAGCGATGTCAAATGCTTCTGACTACATAGGAGGAGATGGCGGGGCGAGTTGCAACATGTGACAGGTGTGTAGGCCACCTTGATGATTGATGAACGCTGCGGTCGCAGTGCTGTCTGTACAGAATAGTATGTGTCTGCCAAGTAGCTGCGATCTGAAGCGGCACAGTAAGAGATGTACTACTAACAATTGATATGCCAATGCAGACGGGGTCCCGTCCAAACCCCTGCATGCTCATTGTATGTGGCATACCAGCAGAGGCATCTGTTGAGACAACCGCATGCCTGGACGTTTTGTAAAGAGAAACACTTGTGTTTACCTAAACCCCTTAACCAATCCACATCTTTAAAAAAAGGGGGGCTTTTATGGGGACTTTCCAAGGACATAATGATTTTTATACCATACAAACTGTATATTCTATCCCCCTACACTAATTCTACCTCTAATCCTACCCATCACAGAAAACATTCTGCATTTATCAAAAAACATAATTTAGTCTGATTTATAAGCTGTTTTTCGCATAGAGACTAAAGAAGTATTTTGGACATTTTGTCCTCATAACGTAGGGTTTACCTGGACCACAAGCACATGCACATGCACATGCACACACATACACGCCTTCTTTATTCCCCTCTGTGCTTGCTTTCTAATAAACCTGCACTGTATATTTTGAAAATTGTTGGCTCAGTGAAAAATTGTGTAGATTCCTCTTTTGTAAATTGGACATTTTCAAATTTTAAATTTAAAAACTGAGTTCAGAGTGAAATAAATAATAAAAAGTGAACATTTTAGCTAATGGTTATTTATTGATACAGGTGCCAGATTAATGGTAAGTGCCTGTCAAAATACAATTTACAGTTGTTAAACAGAAAGACTGCATATAAAATAAACCAATTCTCTGAATATGCTCTCTGGGGATTTTTGTTTATTTCAGCACCATTCATTGTATTCTAATTTACATTGAAATGCTTAGTGCATTTACACACACACACACACACACACACACACACACACACACACACACACACACACACACACACATTTACAGAGACCACAGCCCCTGCCCACTCCCCCCTGGGACTACTCTATTGCTTTTGGTTTATCACGGTCCAGCGTGCAGTTGGCCACAGTAATTAGAAAACCTCAGACATGCATTTGAAGTGTCCTGCTTAGGCCCAGATCACCAATAACAGCATTTATTGTTTTCTAATCAGGGGCCCTTTGGCTGCCCCAATCACTCAGTAAATAATGGAGATGTCAATACTCTCAGGCCCGTGACTCACCCAAACCTCTGCTCCCGCTCACCATAAAAAGCCCTCATTAATCACTCTGTACCTTTGAAAAGAGTTAAAACTGTCAGTCGGTGAAAACCTGTCTTCCTCCACTACCTCTCCACCATCCACGTCACCCCAACCACTAGTCTCGCTTACCCCTTTTCCTCATCAGCGGTCAAGCGGCTCAAATCTGCCTGTGTAACAAGGGCATCTGAATTGATTAGCTCACTTATAGGCAGGTTCCACTGCAGGAATTACTCCACTAATTCTAAGTAAGTTTTCTTTTTTTCACCCAAGCTCAATCAACATTGCATATACAAGCCCAGTGTGTGATTGCTTTAAACCTCCTGACCCAAACTTACATCCTGCACTAATTTTTACAAGATAGACTGGGATAGGCTGGGTTTATTTGGGTTAGTTGATAATGTTGCTCATCACTGAACAAAAAAAACAAAACGATTTATACGTATCCAAGCGATGCTACTTATAATCAGCATAACTGCATAACACATTATTAATTAAGCAGCAAAGGTGCCAGTAAATTTCTCCTTAGTGACACTGATTCCCTTTTTACTTTACTAAGAGTCCTTGTAGCTGGCAGAATGTACTTGTTACTTTAGAGAATTCTGTGCTTTACAGCACCATGTGGCTGAAACACGAAACTGCAAGTTACTTGCAAAGGAAATATTTTTACATCAGTTGAGAATCAGAGGTATACCCATGTTGCCTTTGATCACTATATCAGAGTAGATTTGGCTAGATACAGCAAGATCACTGATAGTACAAAGAAACTCTGAAAAATAAGTTAAACAAGCTAGTAAATAGCATAGTAGTTGGACCTCTTTTTCTTTGTTTGCAAACAGGACATAACTACAAAAAGATGACTGCATTTTCTCACCAAATTAAACCCAATAGCTCTGAAGTAAAGTTCACTTTAGTCTTCATTTAGTTTGTTTTATGTACTGGTATGCCATTAATTTCAAACAAAAAAATTGCATTTCACTACATTTTCTGTTGTTTACCTTTAAACAAGTTACAACGTTACTCACTCCTTTGTCCTCAAATAGTAGAGTATGGTGTTACACGCAATCTTGAATGCAATTTAAGTTGCCTTGGATCGAGCATCTGCCAAATTCATAAATATAAATGTACTCTCATATGCGTAAGGTTAGTTAGGAACAAGTCTCTGCTGTGGAATGCCCCAACATAACATGACAGCGAGAGGATCTGCTTTCAGTCTGGCCTTGATTTTCTTTGATGAGGGCATGCTGTGCAAGTATTTAGACAAGGTATTGTGTAATATCAATGTCCTTTTTATCTAAACAAAAACGAAATGGTGAAGCTGTAAGGAGCAGTGCATCTAGCTGTATCACAATACATTATTAGCGTGCCCCTGCATCATTTTATTTAACATCAACTGACAGAGTGAGTTGTTTGGCTGTGACAGAACAGATATTTGAAAACTCACTCGACATGAGGCTTGATTGGAGAAGGCTCAAAGGCTGCCACCATCGAACAAGTGCCCTAAATCTCCTTGATGGGGTACATATTCTTTGCCCATATTTCTGTCATGTAGAAGGTAGAATGATATCAGCTGCTTTCTGCCTGTGACCCAACATTAGGTTGACTGTTGGGACTGCTTCAGGTTCAGTCTCATGACTTACAGTTTGCCTCAGTAGTGTAATGCCAGTCTGAGCCTCTCCAAAACGTTCCCCTTAATTAGGCTGCGCACCACATGAAAGTTACTGTGTTACTGGTACAGGAAGTGATTCAACATTTTCCCCTTTAAAACACCCTCCCTCTCTCCCCCTGCATGTCTCTAATGAGATTTAGGGTTTTACATAAAATGTTGTTTAGATTGGTTTCTCTCCATTTGGCAAGGCCTTTGAAAGAAGAAAAAAATAAAATAAAATGACTGACTGTCGGCAACCACCCCTCTGTACGTCTAATCTAAGCTTGTAATTAGTTATTGCTCCACATCATGAACTCATTAGATATCTGCCTACGGGACATCAGCAGAGCTCTGCGCCGCTAGTTTACTTTACTGTTGTTTCAGACCAAGAAAGGCCCTTAAATCATAACTGTCACATTTATGAAATAACATACATGACTGACAAAAATGCATGCAAACTTATGGATCATTAATCGAGAATGGTTCCTGAAATTCTTTTTATCTCGTGAGCTCAAGCTGTTCCAAAATGCAGTGACCATAATTTTTTCTGGAACCAGGAAGTTTGACCATATAAGCCTGTTTTTTTTCTACATTGTATTGGCTCCATATTCGTACAGTTTAAAATCTTGCTAATTATTTACAAAACACTAAGTGCTGTAGCTTCTAAGTTCTTGAGCAAGTTCTTAACCCATTATAGTCCTTCACGTCTATTGCATTCTCAAAATTCTGGCCAATTGATAGTACCTAGAATATTAAAATCAACTGCAGGCGGTCTGTCCTTTTCCTTTTTATCACCTAAACTCTGGAGCAGATACAATTTAAATCTAGATTAAAAACACATCTCTTTAACCTGGCATACACATTATCAATTGCTTTTATTCAAATCAGTTAAATGATTGTTAGGCTGCATAAATTAGGTCAACCAGAACTCGTAACACTTCCCATAACACCCGATGGTCTTGTTATATCGTAGGAAGAACGGCATCTACGCTAATATTAGTCTGTCTGTCTCTTCCTTACCCCAAGGTTACCCTAGCCAGCCAGATCCATTCCTTATCCAGATCTGTTGGTGCACCTGCACTTAGAAACGACCAAAATGCATCCCGAAATGTCAGTAGAAACTGTGTATATTAGACAATGCCCTGTGAAGGCCTTGTCGAGAAGGCAGCCATTGGCACAGATCCTCAGCACGGACCACAAGAACAAGACAGACCCTCAGCACAGACCCTATGGCCAGCTTTGGCTTCAACCAGCGTGATGAATCTGATCTTCAAACAAAAGGATTCAAATGAATATTTGAATCTCTATCTGAATTCTGACTTGTGATGCAGACTTAATCTTAATTACACTGCGTTCGCTCGTTGACCAGAGGAAAACTGGCTAACTGAGTGCAGCTGAAAAATAGCTGAAATGGATCATTTTCCTGTTATCGCGGTAAAGCTGCTTTGAAACAATCTGTATCATATAAAAAGTAGTCTAAATAAAAGAGACTTGACTTGAGATGACATTCCTACCTTAGTACATAAGTTGTCATACAGTTTCTAAACAGTTTTTGACATATACATTACGACAGGCTCATGTATTTGTGGTTAGGCATTGATGTATAACATGGCCTCAGATCGTGGATCAGGCTGATAATGGAGTGTATCCTCAGTAATACTGTCCTTTCTCAGACTCGATTTGAACTGAATTTGAATCAGGGCTAGGATTGTCTTAAAGCAGACCTTTAGCAGAACCCCCCCCCCCCCCCCCCCATCTCCCCACTGCCTATTTATACATTTTTCTTCTCCACAGATAAAGATCTCAGCTATCTCAACTACTACCTCCCCCTCCCCCAGTGTGTTTCTGCAGTTGTAACATGCTTTGCAACACTCTACACTACACGCATACCAAGAAGACGCATGCGCCCGCTGTGCACCAATGTCTAATGGCATCAGGAAACAAAAAAAAAGAGCCATTTCCTCTCCCTCCCGTCCTCCACCCCACCAGCCCGCCCTGATGATGAAAACACAGACAGCTGAAGCAGAAAGCCATTTCTCAAGTTAAATGCCATGTGGTTATGTAGTGTGGTATTCACTCCGAAATTAAACGCCTCTCGCCCTGAAAGCTGTCACACAACAAAGGGACCATAAGAGGCTGGGGCTCACCCAGCATTGCCACAACGTCGCTTAGATGCTGGACATTCATTATATGACTCATTCCATCCCGTGCAGTGTTTATTTGGGTGCATGCCTGTGGCGTTATAATCACTGCAGGATCACTATGTTCAGTTGGTTTCATGTCTAATTTAATATTCTTTTGCTCAATGTCTCAGTTTTTTCATTTATATCCTGGCTTTCTTTTGAGTAGCAGACTTTCAGTGCCCTCCAAAAGTTTGAAAGCACCCTAGGTGTCATGCAGCCCAAGGCAAGGGAAAGTGAGGTTTTTGATAATGTCAGCATAGGCCTACATCCTTATTATTTTGTGATGACTTATACATTGTGGCGGGTAGAGCCGAGTGGGAGTGGGAGTGGTGACACGCCCCAGAGAGGAGTTTTATTAAAGAAACACAATGTTCAAAACCGAAAACAAAAGTAAATAAAGTGTCCAAATAAAAGGGGAACCTGGTGTCCTCGTCGTGAAAGGGAGTCGTGAAGGAGGGGTAGTGATGAAGTAGGATGAGTCGGCGGGCGATGCGCAAAGGGAGGCGACTTCTCTACAGCGGCTCATCCTCATCATGGCTCGAAAGCTGCGTCGAATAGCGGCCCGGCATCCTCGTCGCATGTTCGTCCATCCAGGACAGCGGGTCCGGCGGCTCACATCTATGACCCTGCGGGAATCCCTCCGCATTCCGTTCCTGGACCTAGAGGACACCAGCGTGCATACACGGGAAAAGACCTCCAGAGGAGAGGCACGCTCATCCTTTAACAGCAACGGTGGTGAGGGTTCATGGAACTCAGGTGTGCCTCACCACACGTCTCACACCCAGTCCAGTCGGGAGCCTGGAGAAGGGCGGCGAGAACACGGGGCAGGCAGCCGTTCTGTCACATATACAGTGGTACCTCGGTTTACGAGCGACTTGGTTTACGAGAAAATAGGTGTACGAGCATGGAGGGTCAAATCGGTGTACAAGCATTGTATTGGAGTGCGAGCAAATTTTTCCCTCACCCACGCGCATTTTTGTCCTAACGCTCAGCATCTTTCGCGGCATTTTTACTGGAAATATCCTAATGACAGCCTCTCATAACACAGTCCTGCAGTTCCCTTTATCACCCCTTAAAGCATTCATTCTCTCAGCCTCGCTCTGTTTGGCTGCATCATTCACCACAGTGATACTTTTAGAAGTGCTAAAATTAATTAGTTGTGATCGCTATGGTTCACGTAGTGAAATATATATGTGGTTCATGAATTCATTGTCTTCTCACTTCTCTCCACTCCGGAGCTCGCGGTGGTCGCGCGCGCGTCTCCCGTTCCACGACTTTCACTCTGGATTAATCACTTCATTTGTTTTCTGCACTATTATAATAAATTCACTCATTTGCACTTGAATCCAGGTTTTGTGTTTTCCCCCTCCCTCCTCTGTCTCTCATCTCCTTCATGCCAGCAGACGCTGCTCAAAGTGAGTTACAGTAAATTGTCAAGTATTTTTAGAGTTTAATTGTCAATTACTAATTAGTATTTATATGAGATCTTAACGGTTATAATTTTAACTGTAATTAATAGGGTAAAATAAAAACAAAATATTTAAAATGGGCATTTATGGTCGTGTGGAACGAATTAATTGATTTTTAATGCATTCTTATGAGGGGAATTGTTTTGGTGTACAAGCATTTTGGGATACGAGCTCGCTCTTGGAACGAATTAAACTCGTAAACCGAGGTATTACTGTATATATATATATATATATATATATATATATATATTAAGAGAGACGCTCCTGTTCACTCTATGCATTGTTAGCTGCTCGGTTGCTTACTTACTCTCATTACACATAGCAACAGAGCTAAAAGTATTCCAAATATGTTGAACCTTTTATTTAAAGTATCCAAAATGTACTTATTCAGACATGGTTTCACTAGCACCTGTAACATCTGTGATTGTAATATATGAGTGAAATTACATGCAATGCCCGAAATGGGCATGTTGCACGCTAAGCTGCATTTTTTTTTTTTTTTTGGTAATTCTGCTAGGTCCCGAGTGTTGCAGAAACTTCATACTTCAACTTCCAACGGTATTGAGGTTGGCTTAGGACACACTAGACAAATAAGAAACTTCAATTTGACCTAAAATGGAAGTTGAAATGCATGCCACTTTTTTAAAAATGAAGAATTAAAAATGAGTACATTTAATAAATACTAGAAGCCAGTTAAACATATAAATATAAAGTATTCTTTTTAAAAATAAGTTGAAATAATGCAAATTGATAACTTTAAAAAAAAATCACAGACTGTCGATTAACAACCTCGAATAGTTACAGTAGGTCTGTCTTCAACAGTTTGAAGATTTTCGTGGAAAAAAACGAAAGAAAGAAACGAAAGAACGACTTCCCTTTGTAGAAAATTAAATGCTATGAAAATAGTTGCAGTTGTGTCTTTTCCACTCATCTGATTTACAGTCAAGTTAGTTTTGTATCAAATACATTGAGGTTTGCGTTTATCAAGATCTGGCAGCAGCAACAGCACGTTACCAGTGGTGTGATCAATTTGTTGACAGCTTTCCCTCTGCATGAATCCCCTATACAGCAAACCAATGAGAATGCAGAGCAATGATGATGACACGGTCACCGTAATTTTGCCAAGATATGTTCCTGGATCATCAATATTTTGTTTTGACAGAACTGTTTATGGTGAGTACACCTGTAACCCTGGAAGGCGGGCATTTCTATTCTTCTAACCCTTAAAAGCGATTTTGCATCTCTGTTTGCAGTCAGATTCTTTTATGTTTTCAGTCCAGTAATCCATTCAAAGAATAAGTCCAAAACAGAATATAAAGAAAGCTGGGCTAATTACAACAGATTTGACAGAGAAAATAGAGACTTACATTGTGTTTTCAGTGAATTATTCATTCCACGAGCTCCGTCATATTCTGTGATTTGTTTTCCGAAGAGCACAAGGCCGCGAGACTCCACGCGTCACGCTTACAGTCTGAGCGGAACTGCTCTGAATGGCCAGATGATATGTAAACTACGTTTCTTGGCTGGATAAAGCAAACCAGTGTCTCTCACTAGTAGAGTTTTGATTGATGAGGATTTTAATCAAGATAAAGACGATCGCACTGACTCACAGGAGTTACAGTAAAGCACGTAGGTGAGTGTCGGTTGTATTGATGAGCAAACAGATCTCTACACACTTATCGCACTGGATGGACTCTTTATATAATTTATGGTGTCCTTTTGGAGTCTCCAAGTGCCTTTTTTGTTGTTGTTGAAAACACACTAAAGTTATCCTTGAAAAAAAAAGCCTGCAAAAAATACATTTTTGTGAAAATTAATCTTCAAGCTGAAGGCTGACACAACGAATGTGTTTAATAAGATAAATACTTAATTTCAGGGAAAGGGTGTGATTATTTAAGAAAAAATCTATTTTCAGTGTGTGTGTGCACACACACATATATACACAGTAATACCTTGAGATATGAGCGCCCTAAGATATGAGCAAGCTTTTGAGCATTTTTGTTTTGAGATACAAGTAAATATTTGAGATTCAAGCACACTTACAAATGCCGACGCTAGGTGTTCGAGCAATCCGCCTCATTTATGGGGTGATTGCATATGGACACTAGAGGGCCACTTTGGTTTTAAAGCGGGAGGTTTCACGAGTATTAAGCTGGATGCAGCCCGAATTATGTGTGTTCAATAATAATAAATATGAAGTTCTCAGGCTATCCAATACACTACATGGGAAGAAACACTACAGTTCCGTATTGTGTTTGTGTTATTTACGTTATACCTCCATCCTCCTTCTCCGCACATAACGACATTAGCCGCTACTGTATCAACTGTATCAACTGTCTCAACGGTAAGAACTCATAATTAAAAACACATTTTATTTTATATCACAGGAATCCTTATATACTATAATTGTTGTGTATGTGTGTATGTCTCTACAGTAATTTAAAAAGACAATAAGACAATCTGTATTAATACGCAGCCCTAGCAAACGCTAACAATCTTTAAACACATATTTGTATTAAATAATAATTAATACATTCAGAACAGGTGTAACAAGTCTTTTACTTTCATCACTGCACAGATGTTCATATTTTAACTGCACTGAATTAATGCATTCTTAACTGGACTACTTATACATATACCTGAAATATCCTGATGTGAAATACTTCACTTCGGCTTCTAAAAAGTCATTGTATCATATTTGTTTTATACTGTTGTTATGTGTGAATGCACAGCAAGGATTGCTGCTAAATCTCATTGTACTTTGTGCAATAACAATAAAGGAATCAAAATCAGTAAAAACAGTAAGTTATACTGACAGTGTCTCTCTTTTTCTGTCCTGGGCGTTTCCAAACCTTTAAAGGGCATTCTTGTTTGTCTTTTGTGAAATCCTTCAACATGTATTTTACCATCACATTCAAATTTTAACATTAGAGGAAAAAACAATCTGGGGTAGTACACTTTGAAGGGACAGCTTTGTACCTTATCCACAACTAAAATGTGCTTGTTAGTATCTTAGAGCAATACAATATACCTTTAGGTACTAGGTAGGTTGTAGGTAGTAGGTACTACTACAGTGGAGTTCACTTATCTCGAGTCACGGTTAACTCGCCAATACTATTATGTCGACGTTTTTGAAATGGAACCGCCAAACTCCCTATTTGTCTCATTATTTTCTTGTGGGTTATGTTGATTCTGTTATGTTGCCGAATCCTAGTATCTCGAGCAAAAACGAGGGACATATACTCCAATTCACATGGTTATCTCGTGACTGAGAGTTCACTGCGCATCCGCTGAGTTCGCGTTGCACGTAGCAGATCCGCCCAGATGCAGGCAGAGCAGATATTCGCTCCTCCATGTGCAAATAAATTGCACATGTCCGGCAAGCTGCCGCTGGCTGATTACACAATGGCAGTAAGGCATGTCAAATGTTCTTTGATGTTCAAAACTGTACACCCAAAAATACAGGAAGGAGTGTGAATCAAACCCTGAATTCCCAGGCTGGTTAAAGCCGTTTATTGGTGATAATACGCGGGCATACTTGTTGAAAGTATGCAATCTAGTACAGCCACACAACGTGCGCGCGCGCACGCACACACACAAACACATCCCTGTTTCTGACACGCGGTCTGCTCAGCACCGCTGCGGATTGAAGATCCAGGTTGTTAAAAGACGGGACGAAGACGAATTTGTTGAGAAAGCACATTAGACAGGCTGAACGCAAGAAAGTATGCAATCCGGTACAGCGTGATGACTTGACGAATATGTTATGACTGTTTATGCTGTGAGCGAAATTGTGTTTGCAATGTTGGAGAATATAATTAAAGGTTTGTATCAAAAATGGAAGGTTTTTTTTATTGTATACTGGTAAATATCTGCTGTTAGTTGGTGCACATATGCCTTTTGTTGTTAGCAAACATATACAGTGTATGTACATTTTATAGCATGCTGATCGCGTCATCTAATGAATAGATATATTGGGTGTAGGTTATCTCGCCAAACGGTTATCTTGACGCTTTTTTTGCAACCCCCGAGGCCGTCGACATAACCGAACTCCACTGTATTTTAGAGTACTGTCCCATTGACAAGCTGCTGTAACCCTAAAAGTATAATTATTGTCTTTTTTTTGTTTTCTAACGTTGTATTGCACTTTAGCTGAATGATGATGGGATTAACATAATCCTTCAGTAACTGTGTATAATGGAGCCATTCAACAAAATGAAAGCTTACCTCAGCGAAAGCCCAAGAGCCTTCACCTTTCACAAGGGACTCTTCACCTTAGTCCGTATTCTTTGGTGACCCCGTCCCATCTCGGGCGACTGCTGTCCCTGTTCGTAGCTTCGATCGATGAAGGCTTTCAGTGGGCCCCGCCATCCATTCCCTCTCGTTAATGACAGCCATAATTCACAAGACTGGGAAATATATATATAAATATTTCACCCCCGAGCTGTGACCTTTCTGTCTCCCAGCTGACAGCTCAGGGGGGGAAAGGTGTCAATTAATGACATTTAGAAATTTCATATCACTCTCAATAACCCTGAGATTTTTACAGGGACCAGCGGGTGGGGTAGATCTGGGCACTCACACGGAGCAACTTTCATGAGGTAAGATAGGATCCGTGGCAAGCCATTAATGTCACTCGCTCCACCTGCAATCATTTCGGACCTGGGTCAGCATTAAATCTAATTGATCACCATGATTGTCTTTTGGGATGATATAGCTCTCGTCACATCAATGCCCAACCCTTTCTTTTCAAAGGGCTGTTGGCAAGAAAAATGTCTTTGAAAGGTGATAAAGTTTGACAAAATCTGTATAAAAAGGTCTGGTTTGAAATTATCAGCTCCCAAAATGGCTCCTTAGTTATGTCTTTATTAGGTCCTTACTCTCTAATGAAGCAGGTCTTGTCACTGATATTGAGGGAGACTGATGCATGTTATGATGCAGGGAATGCTTACCAGGGGACAAAGTTCTTTATTGTTTGGCTTAAAGGAATAGATCCTACAAAAATAAAACGTCTGTCATCATTTACTCATACTCATGTTGCTCCATTCCTGTATGACTTCCAATCTTCTGTGGAGTGCTTTATATATATATATATATATATATATATATATATATATATATATATATATATACAAAAAGTCATATAGGGTTGGAGGAACATGAGGGCGAGTAAATAATGGCAGCATTTCCATTTTTGGGTGAACCATCCCTTGCATTAAACCCAAAATATGACCATTTACCTACAACTGGCACACAAGGTTGTTATTGCTTTTTCTCGACTGTAAAGTTGGCAAAATATGCCACAAAAGCAATCAGTGAGCTTGATCATAATATCCAACGGCACATTATTCCATTGTTCCTTAAATGACAGGCCTCTCAGGCTACACTGTCACGCCAGCATCCCTGAGGATCTGAAGCATAGAGCAATCTTGCACGGATCAGCCACACATTACTAGGCAATCATCTTGTTCACATACGAGTACAATGACATGGAGTCTGGCAATACTTCCCCCTTTCCCCCCAAGCCTCCCTGTCAATCTCGACCACAATCTCCATTCCACTCAAATGTTAGATCTGTTCCATATCAGTGGCGCTGGGCCTGCAGTTGAATATCAACCCCATTCAAATCGGGGGGTAAATAGCTAAAGGGTGACATAACCTTTCGTGTAGAGCCAGGCCGCACCGTATACAAATAATTGAAACCCTTGACCCTGTCTCACCGCATACGGCTGTAAGTACAAACCTGACATTTTGATTCAGCTCCTGGGCCCTTTTCTCACTTGTTATTTTTCTATTTCAATAATCCATGACGGGCAGCAGAAAAAGAGAAGGGAGATGGAGGGAAAGCGTGAATGATTAAGACTGTCAAGATCAAATAATGTCCTGCAAAAGCAGCCCATAAATCTGCTTTTGTGACATTTGCAAACCTGACACGCCACAAACAGTTTGCCAGCCTCAAATGTTTCACACATTTTGTTTATTTATCAGTATTTGTTCATCTGGTTTGGCCCATAATCGCAGGAAGAGAGAAGAATGTGACCTTCCCGTTAGTCGTGATGGCTAAAAATCGGACCTTATTATGATAATTACAGACATGCAAGTGATTCTGAGATTGAAAAGCCAATGCTTCCAGTTGCCCAATGTGCTTTGGTGAGCACATAGCACGATGGGAGTTGTTTTAGACTGACAGCTATCGATGAGGTTGGCTCGTCTGGAGTACTGCGCCACAGTGTAACTGTGTCCTAAGGAAAGATGTACTCGTATTCCCATTGACTGGGTTCGGTTCAGTCGATGGTCATCACCTTCTATAGTCGCTCATTATAATATCAGCTTAACCACCTTCGTTCCTTTTCCTTTTCACCTCCCTCTCCATCTTTAACAGCACCGTTTTAATCATTGCCCCATGCGGGCTTACTGTCTTGTCCTGGAATTTATACCCCATCAACTACATTTGCATATTGCCTAATATGGACATTTCCAATTGAGAGTGTCACTGATAGCCTGCATGTTTCATGGCTATTATCCAGCACAATACACCGATAAGAAGGATGAGGTTAATTCCTGACCTTAAGATTCACTCGTTTCATCTCCAAATCGTTTTTCATTTGCCTCTGATCTGTATTATGATTCTGATATTCTTGTTGGTGCTCACATACATGCATAATTTACAGTATAATGAAAACTGCATTCATTGGAAAGAGGAGGTAGGTGCTTTGGATTAAATGTTTGATGATAATGAAACTATGGCTTTCAAATAAGACAAACATTCACGTTTCGAGAAGTAATAGGGGTTTTACTGCTAAAATCCAAGAGAGAACAAAACTTTAATAAGTGCTTCTGTAGTGGAAAATTTGGTTGTTTGCAGAGCATTTTAAATGAAGTCTTGGGGCCATGCCACATCCTGGCTCTTCCTTCTTCCTTCCCCTCCCCCTTCCTTCTCCTCCCTTTCGCTTGCATCTTCACCTCTTTAATGCTGCTGTGTTGTGATAAACAGCTGCCATCAGTGTGAAATATTAATAGCGGAGGCTGATTTGGGGTGTTGAGCAGTGTCATTCATTTGCCTTTTTAATCTACCGGCAAACAAAAAAGGAAAATAACTTCTCTAGCTGTCTTGTAGAGCGTCAAAGTCCTCCCAAAGTCAGACACTTCCACACTCACAGCTGTATTTTGAATGTCTGCGTGAAAGTGAACATTTGCATGCCTTCTCCATTCACTTCATACAGTAGAGGTGCCACACATGAAAGTTTAAACATGACACAAGGCATCATTGGCACCCCTCCAAATATTGTTGTTAAGAAGGAGAAAACTCACCGTTATACATTTTAAATATTTCACTATATCTACAGAGGCCTTGCTTGTCATGCCGACTGAACAAAATGGCTGCCGAGCTGCAAGAAGTTTGTTCCTACTTGTACTGAACAACACACAACTGTCAAAGAGGTGTCTTTACATCTGCCTCTATCTCTAATGTACATGATTATAGAGAACCCCAATTTGGCTCTGTTTGGAGGATTTCTTTTGCTTTTCTTTATCTCTGAATTCCTTCTCAACTTCTAATGTGAATACAATCAATGGAATACAGAGGAATGTGAATGCATTTATAATTCTGCTTAATATCATTATTATAATAATTGCATTAATCATCCCGACCCATCGACAGCATTAATGTTTCTCCAAATGTGATCACATATCAAGCACGTATTAAAGCGTGACAATATTTAATTCAGAGCCACCGATAAAAAATGTCTTTCTGTGACGATACCTGTCTAAGCGGAAAGATAAAGATTTATAACAGTTTTTAAACTCAAAAGGAAATACTCTGTTGTATCTCTCCCTGGCCCTTTGTCTTGATTTTAATAAGGGTATCCAATTAATATTTATGGAATAATTGCCTCTTTCCCTTTTTTGGCAGAAAAGGAATAACAAGGCCAAAATACTGTTGTTGGTAATTAAGACAAATGCATCAATTATTAAAGATGCAAACATGTCAAGCAAGCATAACTAATTATTTGAGCGTGTTAACAATTGTTTAATGTTAGTAGCTGATGAATTATTTAGTGTGCGTATGCCATTTTTGGATTGTTTGAAATGTGGAATGATAAGTAGGGTGAAGAAAGTCAAAGTCTCTTTTGTAAAGAAAGAAAACAAGTCAGCCAAGTTTTACAGATGGTGTCCACCTATAAATACATATCTCAAGTGTTTGTGTGCATGCAAAATGTGTGCGTGTGCATATGCGTACATGTTCTCATGTGTGTTTGCATGTGTGTGTACAAAGAATTTCCGATACCTTGGGGGTACATCAGGGAGGCTGATTTGACACCACTGCTTTGTTCTGGGGCATTGGGAGGATGGCGAGACGGCAGGGGTAAGTGAAAGTGACAGCAAACAATTTATTTTGTTACATCTTAATTGTCACCTGATGCGCTTACAATCTGGAGCCCTGTCAAAAAAAAAAAAAAGGCTCATACCCCACTCATCTGTGTAAGGGAGGGGGACGGAGAGCTGCGGTAGATGCAAGAGCAAACTCTTCCTTGCACTTACAACACAAACTAAATAAAGAATTGCAACCTTTTCACCTTTTGCAATCAGGCAATGTTGTGTATTACTTAAAATTTTCCTTTTTTTATAACAGTATGTTTCACTTTTAAAAATGTATAGGGGCCAAGAACAGTGATATTCATTGACTAAATGTATGAAATATTTTTGTCTTCTGTTTCTTTGAATAAATATGATAGCTCTTTAAAATTGAGACTGATCCCAAAAATGCTGCTGTAAAAATAGCAAGAATATTGTTCTCTTCCTAAGATACCTTTCTCTACTCATCACATTTAATTTTTTAGCCAAAACAATTAAGCATGCCAAAATCATTTAATGTGGAATGCTTGATAAATATCACCATTCTGCTTTCCTGTGTAACAAATAAGCATTGCTATTATGGTCAAATTGACAATTATGTTTTATTTTGAGAGGCATGCACAATTCATTTATCACTGTCAGTCCTAATTTTGTCCATGCAAATATTAAACATAACATCCTAAAGAGATATTTTATGAGGTAAATATCCCGCACGCAGCAGAGAATCACACACTGGTTAGCATACTGACTTTTACAGTTAACTGCTGTAAAGATTTCCAAATCAATTATAAGACATCAATGCTGTCAGGTAACTGGTTTCCATGCTGAACATCTAAAATTCATTAAAAAATAGCATTGCAAATCTTTTAACCACCACAAATGGATATAAATGATACTCTCCCTCCAAGATACTACAACTTCCTTCCATAAATACTACTACCACAAAGCTTAGCTTTATGTGAAAATGCTAATACAGCAGCATGCAATGCAAATAGACTAGACTGGACAGCTAGCTTAGACTTCAAATGATACATCTCCAACTGTGGAGGGGGGTCGAACAGGAATGTGATGCAAGATGTAGCAATGCAGTCCATATACAAGTTTGAGTACATCTGTTGGCTTGAATCAATTCCTTCAATGATCCATTGATTAAGCAGTACACAGTTGCATCAGATCTCACTGCATGTGTACAGCACAGCCCTCCGTCCTGTCGTTCTCAATCAACAGGGCAGCAGGTTAAAGGTCTCTCTTGTGCACGTACAGAATCACTCAAGCTCATTCTTAAGGCCCGTTTATACTTCAAGTGAAATTGAAATGAACTGATGTGACAATTTCGAACAAAATTAGGCCAAAACGAACTTGTTTTGAAGTCCATTTTGGGAGTTCGAAACTATTTGTCAAAGAAAACTTCAAAGCAAAAAGTAACTTTTTGCTGCAGCTGGTAAACACCTTTGTCCTATCATTTGTCCATGGGGAGTATGTATTAGGTAGGTGTGCATGGATTTTACATGTTTAATATGGTAAAGTTGCTTGATTTTTAAGCAATCTATTGTATAAAGTGCAATGTAAATAAACGTGAAGTGGCTTCACTAGAGTGCTGAATTGCTGAGCTTGGGCAATCATATCCACATCGCTATGATCAGATGCTTTTCTTATGCTTTATTTAATTTTTTTTGCCGTTTTCTCAATTTTGTTGTGTTTATTTTGTTTTTGAGAGCACATATTCAACTAAACGTTGCTCTCAGGAGTGTGGGCCGCATTGGATGTTTGCTAACAGTATATCGCTGCTCACGTATTTCGATTATCGTTTTGCCCCTAAGTAAAAGGGTAAAAAGAACTTTCCGGTGAGTATATTAGGGCCTTTACCCTTTTTCGGTGACTAAGACAAACACACAAACAGTCTTTAGCATCCTATCCATAGCCCATAAGTACCCTACCAGATTCTCAAATCCCCTTCCAGTGTTGTGGATAAGGAGAGCTGTGTAGGTGTGAGATTTGCCCCTGACCCCTCCCACTACCACCCATCTCCACCCCACTCATATTTCTGGCTATGATTTATGGGCTGATCCTGGCCAGTAGGGAGTTGACAGTTGCTTTCATTTTCTTCTATATATTTTTCCCTCTCCACCAAGGTCATAGGGGAGTGGGGCCTCTCCAAGTTTTCTCCCTCTGCTTGTCCTCCATCACCCCTCCCCTTACTCTGCTCCTCTGATGGTCCCATGAATCATCTCGTCTTCCCATCGAACCTTCTGACGCCTCCCTCCCGACGCGGCTGCCCCGACTTCCGCCATCCCTCTTCATTCCCGCTAACAATTTGGTAATGAAATATTGATTTTTAGTTAGATTTAAATGGATGTTATTACGTTTGCATTGATAAATGACCTCCTCATCCAGCCATGGAAGCACCTTAGTCAAAAGTCTGGTCCGGACACACCTGGAGGCATGTTGACCCGAGCGGCTAGTTTACTTCCAAATTAACTAGATGTTGTTTTGCCAATCCTGATATCCTAATGCAGAATAAATCCATCACCTAGCACACATAGTAGTATGCCACCAAGAGATACACAACATGGAAAACACCATATGAACTTGTTTTCTAGAATGGAACAATTGGTCAAAAGGGATGGAACCTGTAAGGAAGTAAAAAATTCCAGTTCTTATTAATACTTCTGGTTTATTAGCGGTTCCATTAATTTATTTTCTGAAAAAAAGAGAAAAAAATTAAATTAATTTGCCAAATGATTACAAATAACAACAATAATAATATTAATAAACTTGTAAAACAACTATTGACAAGACAAATTTGTTTAAACTAGGTGTATAAGAGTATTTATAAGAGGTATTATTTGGGAATAAGACAACATTGGTCTAGATATTTATATTTTACTCACTAAAAATAATCTGTTCATAAGAATCATTCAATCATGAATTGGACTACACTGGTTGCACAGTATGTATGTGATTCATACAATTGCATGATAACAGTTTCACAGTTTAAATTTTGTTTAAATGAAAAGAACAAACTCTTAAGAGTGAATGATCTATAATGTACCTGTTGCTGTATGTTTCACACTGTAGTTTCAATAGCAGTGTTGCAAATGCATTTGTCAGTAATTTCACAGTGACCAAATGAAGGGGAAGTTGATTATTATTTACCAAAGGTGAAAGGAGACATTTAAAGCTTTTAGAACAAGCCTCACAGAACTTGGAGGAAAATCCATGATAGGAGGAGTTTTCTCTTTTCAGGACAGCTGTTTATTTTTGCTTCACCTGTGCATTTAAATGCAACTGACAGAGCGTTGTGCTTTACGTAAGAAAGTGACATTTCCTCCGCAAGGCCCGCTTTTACAGGCAGCTCCCGTTTTCATTGTTTTTACATGGTAATTGCTCTGTGTATTTACTCTCCAGGGGATTTAAACACATGCCTTCATACTCTCAGCCTTTCAGTCACAGCTCCGTCTCTCTCTCTTTCAGTTTCTCTCTCAGTGCTTTTTCTTTGTTTTTTTTATGTCGCTGTTCCTTTCCAAACCACATCGGTAACAGTAGATTCCTTCAGCTAACTGAACAGGACGCCTGCTGGTCGAAGAGAGGGAGAGAAAAAGAAGACAATATAAGTGTGGTATTAAAAAGGCAGCTTTGACACAAGATGGACACCCTGAGGTGGGGGGCTACGGATGGGACCCCAGGGTGCATATGAGGTGTCCTTTCCGGGGAAGGGTATTTACATTTTTCTCCAGCGTCCAAGTGACAGGGACACAATTTCCTGTCCCGCCTGGCATGGTTTGACGTGAGCCTGGACTGAAATGTAATCTTGTGCCGAGACGTGGTTCTTCCCAAGAGTATTGCAGAAACCTTGGACTTCGGTTCAGTAATCCCCTTTTTTTGAACCCACTTCCATTTTCCCTGTAAAGAGCAACCAACTAAGGATGTGACGCATGATTCTGATGGCCTATCATTCATTCGTATTGTTTTTTTTCTTTTTTCTCTGTGCATTAGGAAACACACAAAAGGAAAAAACAGATTGAGATAGTTAATAAAGAAATGTTTTGTGTGTGGGGAGCATATATAAGAAAAAGTGCGAGTGTGTGTATACTAGAGGTCACAGAGATTTCTCAGGAGACCATAGCCCGGTAGAGGACGTGGGTTGTTCTGTCACTGTGATTAATGCATGGACACACACACACACACACACACACAGTCTACCGATAAGTCTCACAAACTGGCACATATGTGTTTGACATGTTCATGACCATGTTCAGCTCAAGTGAGCATGTGTGACCTGTGAGTGACACTCCACATAAACATGCTAACATACATGCACTATAACTGGCACTGAGCTGTGCTTCAACATCCCAACTGCTTGATTTACAGATAATGAAAGAAACATTTCTTGAAATAAGCCATTTTGTTTAAAACGCTCTATTTTCCTTTCCTGCTGTTTTTATTTTATTTTTACTTTTTAGAAAAAAGGGTTGCAATCCTTACAGAAAGCATTGCCAAGTAAATTCTGTTTCTGATTGAAATTTAAAATTCAGAGCCAGATGCAGTAAACGTTGGTTACACACCCAATCCTTTCCCTGAGAGCTATGCAACCTTTCTCTTTTTGCCAAGGTGGACGGAGGACCATATCAAATCCTCATCCAGCTGCTTCAGGGAGAGCAGTACTTGTCTCTTGCTGCATGTAGATAACCCATGTTATTAGCTACCCAATAGCCAATCAATAAAGCACTTCCTTGGCCATGGAGATGAACTAAGTCTGAGAGCTGATAAACATCTCTCTCTCTTGCTGTCGCTGTAATTGGTAGCCTCTCAATCCTGGCTTGTTTGACAAGGACTTTGCATATTGAAATACAGCCAGCAAGGTTCTGTCGCTATCAGAATTACTGCTGATCACAAAGACATCTCGGTTTAAGTGCTGACACGAAGCACTCTTGGATGGTGCTGTGAAAGAATGATACATCTCAACACTTGTTTCAATCACACCCGGAAACTTAGGTCCCCCCTTTTCAATAAATTGTTGAAAGTGCTTAAATTTAATTAAATTGAGCCTTATGGCTATAGTGTAAAATTAACACACATGAACTTAATTTCTTAAATTATTAAACAAACACTCTTATATGGAAATGAAACTCTAAAACATGACTTTATCAACATATTTGCTCCATCTCTTTGACCCAGAATAAACTTTAAAATGTTAGTGTGAATGGAAGTTCTTATTTAATTTGTATTTTCCTTTCTATTGTCAGCTTGCGTGCCGCGTGCGATGCGGAGACAAAGGTGAGTAGACATCGGATCCAAACTGAATACACTCTTTATTGAAAACTCGAAAACAAAATACTGAAAACAAACCAAAACGACACTTAACAGTGCAAACTCAGCATACCTGGAAACACGGGGAATGGCATCCACAAATAACATGGCATCCACAAATAACATGGCATCCACAAATAACATGGCATCCACAATGTAATGGCAACAAGAGACAAAGACATGGGAACACAGGAGGGCATTTATAGACAAACATGGGATTATGAACAGCTGATGAGACTAGGGCAGTGATTAGACAGAGACAGGAACGTGCAGGACCTGGAAGATACATAAAGGAACCAGATGTGACAGACGCGACGAGACAAGACTGTGACAGCCATGAGGCACACAATGCATTTTCATAATCTATTTCTAAAGTGTGGCTTAAAATTAAAATAAAATAAATATAGGTGTACATTTATATATATCATTAATATGCCATACACTGAATGAAAAGACTTGATAATGGAGAAATTCCTGAGTAGTGATGCCCAAATTATTTTTGCTGGAGAGGTAAGGGAATGAATCACTGTTGTAGACTGCTCTGTAAAGCTATTATCATTAATGCAATTTACATAAGATAGTCATGCTGAACCTCACCTAAAAATTGCATTGCAATGTTTAAAACCGTTGTATTGGTACTTAAAGTACAGAAAAATGGTCACGATAAAGCCAATAAAAAAGAACTACTGACTACACCTTTAAAGTGCAATAGGAACTTTTTCTTAAGACACTGACCTGAAGAAACAGAATACAAATAAAATAGATAACCTCTGAAATGACACCACTGGCCAGAAATTTATTCTTGTGCAGTACATAAATACCTAAAATACCTAAAACATTACATAAAATCATGTAAGCTGTTAGACTATAACTATACAGAATGCTAATTAAAGCACATTCACTTGGAGATCAGTGACAACAATCAAACTTTCTTTTCAGAGAAGCACATGAATCTCTGGTGACCTCATACATTTTATCAGGCGAAGTTTGCAATAGACAGACTAGTAATTATATGAAAGAAGACATAATGAGGGCTGGATCCAGAGTGTGATCCAGATGCATGCTAAATGGAGACATGTACAGGCGGCAGATTGGTCCTCTGATGCGGGGCGGAGAGTCCCAATCGTCCAGTTCTCTGTGGAGCAGTGCGGTGAGACTAGTCCCCTATGGAGAGGGACAGAAATGGGGCTCAAATGTTGTTGAAAGCAAAGCACTCATCCATCTGTCTCTTTCTTTCTCTGTGTTTTCGTCCACTCCACCCGTTTCCCTTTGTTTTGGTTTTTGTCTGCAGTACGCAAGCGGCTTACATTCAAAATAGCTTCTCATGACATCTTTATAGATAGACTGTGACAGGTCTCTTTGAGGATTTTTTTGTGTGTGTGTGATTGTGTTTTCTGATATCTCAGTCTGTTTGTTTTGTGGCAGAGGCGGGGACATTCTCTCCTGAGAGGAATAGGAGATGGAGAGTGTTGACAGCCGTGCAGGCCGGAGGGTGGAAGGGTTGACAGTCGTGTGCGTGCCTGACCAGACTGCAGGTCGTTGACTCTCTCTTAGACCAGACTCTAGGGGAGAGAAGTGAGAACCAGGCCAGGAAGAGGCATGCTGTCAGGACTGGATCAGTAGGCTGGTTGGTCACGTCAGAGCTGGTTTATCCCTTAAACCTCCACTGGGGGAGAGGTATTGTTGACCCGTGCTGTAGAAAATCTCACCGCTGAAATCTAGAGCATTTACATGCAGACATAAACACACGCTATAAACCACAAACACGAACCGCAGACAAATGCAAACAATCTGTGTGTCCAGCTCCCCTTTTGGCAGATTAA
Organism: Rhodeus uyekii; assembly: GCA_037043235.1. Taxonomy (NCBI): domain Eukaryota; kingdom Metazoa; phylum Chordata; class Actinopteri; order Cypriniformes; family Acheilognathidae; genus Rhodeus; species Rhodeus uyekii. Next base: position 8,885,625 of record JAWRVZ010000007.1, read on the forward strand.
ATGTATATACATTTTGATTGCCTCACACAAACAGGCAATCAAAGTCACACAAAGACAAACTATGATTCATATACTCTAGAAACGTGCATCACAAAATGATGGTAAAAAGTGTAAGCATTAATTTAAATGTTTTTTTTTTAAATATATATAACCAAGTGAAATTTGAGAAAAATAAATACTTTTTTTTTTTTTTTTGCAAAACCCCCCCCCCAAATGTTAAAAAGTTAAATCAGACTTTTATGTTGGTGATTTGTAGTAAAGTCTATAGTAAAATTGTATGTGTAACTGACAATAGTTTTATCAAATAAAATGGCGAAATGCCTGTAAAGTGAACTTTTAAAACAGCTCTGGAGGTGAAGTTCATGAGGAGTGTCCTCGTATAGTGAGACTGATAGCACTGAAAACCCCACGAAAGTCACACATGCTTTAAGTAATGTAAATAATAATAAAAAAAAATTGTAATAGTGTAGTTGTCACACAATGGTTGCATGTGCGATGCGTAGACACAAGCGAGGAGAACAGGTTTCAAAACTGAACTCTCTTCATTAAAAAAACTCTGAAAACAAAACCACTTTAAATACAGAAACAGAAACGGCATGAGTTATGCAAAACCCTGGAATCCACACGCTAGGAAACAGGCCAGCAACACCACATAACAGGATCAACAAATGACAAAAATCAGGACACACAAGTGGGTATATATAGACAAGGACATGAGACACACCTGGAGAAACTGACGAGCTAAGTGATACAAGACAGGTGTGGAAGAAGGCCCGGAAGTGAACAGGAAGTGTTGACACGATAGACAGGAAGTGACAACAGGAAGTGAACCCATGACCTTACTGACAGGGAAGTGACAAAGACACAGAAAGACAGGGCCAAGGGTGACAGTAGTATACAAAATTCCACTGCTTATTCACACAAAGACATTCCAAACATGTCTTTTTGAGGTTTAAAATTCACAGACAAGCTATATACACTATAATGTATAGTCCTGTTAATTCATAAATGTTGCCAAATTCTGTGATATTCTGCATTACACACTGAAATCAACTTAATTATTTTATTATGTCTGGATTTTCAGCACTAAAAATCATAGAGCCCTACATACATTATTCAGCTATTCTGTAGTTGGTCGTATGACAATCACATTGGCATACAGTTTTCAGTTAAATAAAAATCAAACACCATGTACCTATACTTGAAGCAATGTGCTAGAGTGAATTCCAGTTACTAAGAGATAAGAATTATGCCCCACTTTCTCAACAGTAAGTTACCATATTTTTGTCCTGTCAAAATAAATTAGGTTCTTTTAAGAATATGGGGTTGTTTTGAGGGGAATGTTTCTGTTAAATCATGTATTAACACGTTGCAGACATATTCTTCATCACACTGGAAGGAACAGCATTGAGGCCTTTGCAAAAAGAGCAATTACAGCTATTAAGAAAGCAAAGCATGCCAATGTAACATAATTCAACTTCCACTTCTGCATTTTTCAAGAGCATAAATCTCAAGCTCAAATGAAAAACATCTCATTTTCACTGTGTGCCAAAGACTCTTGAGAGACAACTCCTTAATCAAAATATTGCTCTTCTTTTCTTCTTCTTCTTTTTCACCCATCTCCTCTGAGCATCTATTAATGATAACACTGCTGGCCTTCACTTTTCTTTCAATTCAACCTCTGATCATCTGATATTGATATTACAGAAAGAAAGGACTCCACATCAATCTACTTTTTTTCCTTTTCTTGATGTTGTGAAAATGAATGTAAAATGAGCTGGCTGTGTTGGACAACAAGGAATCTGCAGTCTAAATTTGGTTCCAAAAACAAAATGGTCTCTCACAATGAAGGCACTGCACAGATGTTCCTATCCCGTGATATTTACTCTCAATGAGTCTGAGGTATTAAGGATATTCTGGATGCAAATTAAACTGCCCAGTCAGTCAATGGCTAATCAGGCAGTCTTTAAATTGGGCCTTCATGGCACCATGCATTCAACGTCATGCTCTAATCTAGAACTATTTCATATAGCTTTATAGATAAGGAAATATTTTGTGAATGGTCTTATTGTTATTATGCATGTATGCAAGGAAATGTTTTTTTTTTAATGTTTGGACAGATGCTTATATGTACAATATAGTCATATAGAATATTTAAATGTAAAAATTATTACATGTTTACAGCTAAAAAAAAGTGTAAAATATTTACATATCTTTTACCATTTTATAGATAAATTGTAGATCTCTTAACCCTACCCACAAAACCCAAACATAACCATCTTATAGAGAATATAAAAAGAATGTAATGGGACAAAAATGTGTTGGAAAATGACACTTTTAGTAACAATATACCATTAAAAAGATAAACCGAGCCTCTAATTCCACCACCACCGTGGGAGAAAACCAAAACAAGTTCACTAGGAGCAAGAACTAGACAGGACAAGACATGACACAGGGACATCAAGGGGAAAAACGATGAGGAACCAGCACAAGACCACAAACGCGAATGGATTAAATAGGGAGCACATGAGGAAGGATAATGAGCGGAAACAGCTGGGACAAATCAAACTATAACAGGGGAACAAGACGGGCAGGGTTACACAAATACAAGACACGCAGCCAATGCGGACACGGATATCATAACCCACACACAAGATGTTACACAGACAAGAGAGCGCATGACTCAAGGCACTAGAAACTGCACACCTTCACAAAACATGAGACATTACGGTAGTGTCAGAGTATTTGTATATATATATATATATATATATATATATATATATAAAATATTTATTAAATTTTTATTTAAATTAATTTGTAGTTCATTAAAAATATACAAACAAATAAGTAATCTGCAAGTACGAATCATGTATGTTTTAATCACTACGTTTTGGGTGGTTTGGATGAGATTTATTTATTACTAATTTATTAAAAGAAGAACTATAAATGGCATGTTTGTTATGTTTAAACAGGTAGTGTATAGAACAGAATCAGAAGCAAAAAAACAAACGAAAAAAACCTTGTACAAATACAAGAACGTTCTTCTGACCTTCAGTTTTAAACCCCTTCTGGTTAGAGGTGAGCTGCAGGCTCACAGGTCTTGGACCATAAAGTGGCCTCCCATGCAGAATCAGTCACATCTTTCCCCTCCATTCACCCCCTTCATATTTTTGTGGAATGTGTGTGTGTGTGTATATGTTGTGTGTGTGTGTGTGTGTGTGTGTGTGTGTAGGGGGGGGGGGGGGGGGGAGGGGGGCACTCTACCATTACTGACTAATGAGCCGTGCAGAAGAATACACCTTCAGCTGCCACATGATGAGGGCTCACTGACACCATATCCCACATCAGGCACGGGCCGCACTCACACCGCCGCCCATGAGAGTGTGTATTGGACTGTGTGTGCATGTGCACTCTCTTATTTTGTCCATCAATCACATCATTAGTCAAAGCAGACAGAGCTGTCAGTGTTCTGGCAGGAGGGCCAACAGACAGGTGTTAGCGTGTTAGCGGCTCACCCGCCACTAGCATCTGCAGAGAAGCAGCCGTCCAGTCTACACCCTCACACAATAACATGGTACAAAAGAATGGAAAGAGTGATTGAAGAGGCCAGTGGATACAGAGGACAGGTCAGGGAGAGATATGAAGGTAGTTCATACTTTGAGTTATTGTAACACTCAAGCACACAACCATGTAACAACTCAAGAAGGCTGCTATATATTTGAATAGAGTTTCTATTTACACTAAGAGCCTTGTTGGCAGAGACTATTCACACTAATGCTACCCACTGAAGTTTGGTTAGGCCAAACTAAATTACTGAAGACTATACATTGTGTAGTGTAAAAGCCTGAGTCAGAAACTTTTGATGCGAATCGACAAAGTTTGATTTGATGCGAATCTCGATCTACTCCCTTTTTTGAAATAATAATTTTATTCAGCAAGGATGTGGGATTCTCCCATTAATTAGAAGTTAGCTAAACAAAATTGAATGGAAATTAAGAATCACATTTCTGGATGAGAAATAATTTTTTTCCCACATACAGTAATTTTCCCCAAAAGAATGCACTAAAAATCAATTGATTTGATCCACACGACCATAAATGCCCATGAGAGGCTGTGTTTAAGATATTTCCAGTAAAATGCACGTGATGATGTTGAGCTAAAGTCCAGTGGAACATAGGAAACCACTGACTGCAACTTTAGAGCTCCGGCTAAAACATTGACACTGGTTTAAGTGTACTTAGACCGTGAAGGCTAATTAATGGAATTTCCATTTAGGGCAACAAAACATTAATCAACCGACCTGAATAGGTGAGCCTTACCTTTTATTATCGTAATTTTATTATTATTATTATTATTATTATTATTATTATTATTATTATTATTATTATTATTATTATTATTATTATTATTATTATTATTATTATTATTATTATTATTATTATTATTATTATATTGTAGCTAAGTGTACATGGAAAACCATGACATGACTAGACCAAAGCTGCTATTAGAGAAAGTAATATTGGTCGGCTTATATCTGTAGTACTGGTCGTGACCTCTGACTAGAGATTGTGTTACTTTAATTTAGCGTATATGGACCTATGGGGGCTAAATAAAGTACTTTTAGACAGTTCACACATGAAAGCCGCCCTCTGAACAGTATTAGTCAATTACCTCTGTCCAGTGACCAGAACTGGTGGAATTTGTGACCGTGAGATCCACGTGGAATAGCCAGCATGGGACTCTGAGCAACACTTAGACCCAAATGAACGAGTGCAATAAGAGTAATGAGTTCGATAGAATAATCAAGTCTATATTAGCCAATTTATTATACAAATGACTGACAACCAATTGGAGTTCCCAATTCTGTGACATTCTGTATTACACAGTGAAATCAACTTCATTATTTTATTATGTATGCATTTTCAGTATGAGGAATAGGATTCTAAACTTTTTAAACTAAATTTGCAGTCATTAAATATCAGATACTTTTACTGAGTCAGATAGAGAACACATGGGAATTTGCCACACTGAAAAGACCGAACACGCAGTGATCCTTCACCCGCTCGGAAACTGTTGTTGGTCCGATCGAGCGGGCCTTACAACACCAATATACACTTATATAATAGCCTCCTTAACCTGCCTACTAGACACCAGTAAATCTTTATTATTATTCTTTTTTAAATCTTATTCACTTTATTCAAACTCACCCAACAGCTAACTAATAATGTATTATATTGTTTATTATATCTGTTGTTAACACTGGGTGCATCTGAGGGTACATTTACACACAATAGTTTTCCACTAAAAATGTCTTGCAGAAGAATATGTAAGAAGAATATTGTCGATGCTGCAATATGTAATCTTACTTCTCTATATAGGGAACGAGACACTGTGTCTGTAACAAAAGGATGACTCAAAGGCAGAGATCCAATCGCTTGTCTTTATTAAGAATGGTCGTACAGGCAGAAGGTCAGGGCAAACAGAGAGCAAACATGAACGCTAATACAGGCAGGGATCACAAAGGCGGGCAGACAGAATCAGAATCACAGTTCAGGCAGGAGTCAAGACAGGCAGATAACAATCACGAGCGATAATCCAAACTAAGGGCCGGCAGACAGAATCAGAAACAGGTAACAGCAGAATCGGTAACAGGTAAACAGGACAGGATTATCAACGCTCAGAATGATCACACAGCAAATCAAGACTTTGCGGTGTGTGCACAGATAATGTCTTTCATAGTTCAGGGGATGGTTAACAACTGGTCTGACAAACAGTCATAATGGTGCCCAGCTGGTGTGTGCAATCAGTCCAATGTGTGGGTTTCTGGGAAATGTAGTGTATGTGTATCAGTATAAGTGTGAGCTCCCTCCGGTGGCCAGAGAGGGGAGCGCGAAGCTCATATTCATAAAAGTGTCAAAGTGCTGTGAAAACGCCGCTGTGTGAATGTGTCAATAAGCACGTATGCAATCCAGCCAATTGTGTGAGAGGACGTCAGAGCGGGTTATGTCCGAACCAGGACTCTATAAATGACAGCCGGCAGCTAAGAGTGTCATAAGTAGATGTTGTTGGCAGGCACACACGAGGTTTGGTGATGCGACGCATTATCTTGTTCCCTATTCAGGGAACCAAGGTTACATATGTAACCGAGACATTCCCTTTTAATGTAACTTTTGTTTTGCCATTTTGTTTTTTACAAAATGGCATCGCCAACTACTAGCCTGGGAGTGATTTTAATCATTTTCGCTGCATTTTGACAATGCTATCATCTGTACACAAAAATGCAAAGGAAAAACTTTTCTCTTTGTAGTACATTGTTGTCATGTGAGTCTCAATCATCTCCCTAGTTTAGTGGTCAGGGCACAGATCAGAGAGTCTCAATCGCAACCAGTGCACTGAAATGGTTGCTCCCCAAGAAGTCCAAAAATGCACTTTGAAAACCAGTGAGCATCAATGCTCTCTATGTTGCCTTAATAGAAAATAGTATTAAATGGTAAAAAAATAGCAGAAAACTATTAGAATTTGATAATCCATATTCACCCTTCAGATTTCACTTATAAAATATTTGGTTTGTTTAAAAATAGGTTATATCAATTTTCTGTGCATTTTATTTCGCTTTACAAATTCGCTTTTACAAATTCAGTGGTTCAAATGTAAAAATTCAAACATGATTAATGCAATCTTTCTTTTTTTCTTGTAGTGCAATTCAGCCAGGTTTGTAGTTTCAAAAACATTTTGGCATTATTTTATTTTCCCATAGACAACCTAGGGAGCTACAGGGAGCTGAATGAGACGCACCCATTGTTTTATTAAAGGTTTAGAGACCAGTGAACTGTACTGCTCAAATTCATCTGTAGTTTTCCCAATCATCTGTTTCTCAATCTGTCACTGTAATTCTGTATGAGTAAACTTAATTTTACCTGACAGATATTGTTGTATAAAGAGGCTAATTTTCACAAACAAAATTGTTATATACTCAAAAAGAACTGTGGACTGCCCCCTCCCTTCCAGTTATGCAGTTCACTTTAATTATGCTTGTTAGACCCTGACTATAAATCTTGGAAATCTGCTTGTAGCAACATCTGGCATGTATCACTACGGAAGCAACTGACTCTCCAATCAAACTTGAGGCAGAAAGACTGAGTCGGGTGACGAAGAAAGAGAGAACAGTTCAGACATAAACAGAGAAAGAAAGCAGAGCAGAGGGGCACTGGAACACTGGCGTTGATTAGAGAAGCGGATGATTTAGACCTGAATGGTGACATTTCCAGTGTTCCCAGGAAACAGGTTACAAATGATTGAATAGATAATCAGGATATGCTGCTATTGCTCTCAGACTTACTTTGTTGGCCACCATTCTTTCCTGTTCTCATGGTTGCCTAAGGCCTTGAGGCACTCATATACACAAAAACACACACATACGCCCTAGAACAACATGAGACACTAAAACGATTTCTATTTCTAGGGGATTTATACGTTAAAAAGGGAATGCACATTTTCTGTGAATCGAACAATTGCGGGCTACTCTAAACACAGCCACCTGTCAACATGAAAGCTAAGCTAGAATGAGAGGTGCTTTGAGATTCCTGGCACAAAGATGCTTTCTGGATTTTTCTGTTAGGTACGTCAGCATTCAGGAAGCATCAGAACACAGTCACGGTGGTCCTCGTCTGATTTCAGTCCCTCATAACTCTTGCTTGCACTGAAAGGAGAGCGGGAGCCAAGATCTGTCCATCTTTAGTCCTATTTCTTTCCCTCACTTTCTCACTGTCATATTCCTTGACTTTTTTGGTGTGTGTATATTTCCTGAAGTAGATTTATTAAGCTAGCAGGTTTATAAATAACATTTAATGTTTGGAGACATTGAAAATAACAAGGAGAACATGAACATGCCACAGCAGCCGCACCTGGACTCTCTGGGAGAGCTCACATCGGTTAAGCATTTTCTACTTTATTAACCCGTCTTTAGGGTGCAGACACCGTGTCTCCAGCATCCTGCCCTTCAGGGCCTTGAGATTTACACCAAACCTTCCTTATTGTTTTTTTGTCCTGAAATTCTTGTTGGTTTTATTATCCCCTAGACTCAGATTTCCCACAATCCCCTTATCTTAAAGTATCTATGTCTGTGCTTTATGTAATCTTCATAATTTTGAATTGTAGCACTTCGATGTCTAGACCAAAAGTAGTTTCGTTTGGGCTGAGAGTAAAATGCTGTCTGATTGAATTTTGTTGTTTGAAATGCCAGTAAAGAAGTGAAGAACAAAGCATGCCTGTTTGAATGTAATAACATACTACCCCGACACAATCTCCACAGTTACATTAAAAGCTAAGAATACAGTTTTAAACCATTGCAGGCAATAAGTCTAGACAGACTTCACCATGCAAAACCCTCTGACACACATAGACGTACTTGCACAGAGAACAGACACCAGAGGTTTAAAAAAACAACAACTAATGATAGCTTTCACAGGCTGAATGCGCAGAGCATCACAGGTGAACAGCATCTCTGCTCCATTCACCCAAGGCTGCCATTTTTCACTCCATCCCAAAGGCCTTGATATACTTGTAAACATTATTGAAAATAATCACTTAATGCTTCCTGAGGCTCAGTTGCATTGCAGACCTAGTGCTTGTTAACTCTGTGTTCTTTCTCTGTTCCTTAAATGTGATAGATAATTGTATTTTTTCCTTCCTCATTTTAAAGATCTGTTTATACATGTAAAACACCATATTAAAATGTTAAACCACACATTATATTCGGTGGTTTATGTATAGAATCTTGTGAAAAAGAAAGTACACCCTTTAAAATTCTATGTTTTTTTTTTTTTTGTATGTCACTTTAAATGCAAATTAACTGGTGCTCCTGAGCTCTTTTCAAGGAGCAGGTGGAACTTCAAGAGGTAATACATTGGTATATCGGCAACAACAAATTAGGACAGTCTCACGCACTGAAAATGTAAGAAACTCTCAGTAGCAGTGTTCTGCCATTTATGTTCAAACCGGAATTGGACAATGATGCATACACAGCCAGATAATATATATAGTTTAGTTTAATTGTGGTTATAACTTAGGTGTCATGGATCTGGCCACGCCCCTTGCACCAGACTCTCTCACTCCTCCCACACGCTCCTCGTCACCTGAGTATTGATCACCTGCACCTGACTCTCATCTATAGACACTATATAACCAGCACTCTCACTCCAGTCTGTGTCTGGTCTCGTCACAGTATGTCCTGACTCTCCATGTAATTTTACTTCAAGTGAGCTACGTGTCTACCTCAGTTAAGCCGATCCTGTTCTGTTTACACCATTTCATCCAGTGCACTCTCCCAGTCTCACTGTCCTCGTGCCTGCTTCAAATAAAGCCTGTTTGACTTATGTCTGTGTCCGACTCTTCCAGCATGACATTAGGCTGTTATTTTGCTTTTATCCACTAATAGCTCAAGACTCCTGTAGCGAACTCCATTCGAATGATGGCCAAACATGTACTGATGAGTTTTATGAAGTTTATTGTACACATACGATGATGCATCCATTTTCACTCCAGAAAAATCTGTTAGAGCTGAATAGAACAGATAAAGTAGAAAAACTTTATATCCATAAAAAAACCCGTCATGAACTGTAAAACAGTGTATCACCCTATATCACCCTCATCACATCGAATACGAGGTTTTAATGACATACAGTGAACCCTTACGGACCTTACTGAGGTCATGGATTAGTGCTTAGAGTACGGACCCACCATCTCGTGGAGCCCAAACTACCTGGTATACAACCAAGCTCCATAGATCCTGGATCTTATGTTGTCCTAAGATTCCATGGTCTCGCAGGTAAATCAATTTTCCCTCAGTCATAGGCAGCTTATGCATGGCCATGCATGGGTCATAGGCAGGGTTGGGTAGGTTACTTTTAAAATGTATTTCACTACAGATTACAAAATACATGCTTTAAAAAGTAATTTGTAACGTATTTCGTTACATTACTCAAGTTTAGTAACGTAATCTAAATACTTTGGAATACTTTGAAATACTTAACACAAAAGACAGAGGCACATCTAATAGAGGCACATTTGGAAAAAAAAAATATGACAATTTAAAATTTGTTTTCACACTAATTGGCTCGTCTCTCCAAACATTTCCGTGTCTGAGATTAATATGGCTATGCTCGGATCCAGTGGAATCATTACATGTCAGTTTATAAAACACTTTTCTGTCTCCTCCTACTTTAAAATACTCCCACACCTCGCTCGTCTCTCAATGGTCATTATTAAACCCGCCGCGACTGATATAAACAAAGCTGCTTGTTGTTTCCATGGCGACGCATCATGCTTGTCACCTGACACACCGCAGCCGCAGAAGCACTATGACAGATGTATCGCATTTATTTAGTTTTACTTATTTATTCACAATATTCACACACTTGTTGGCTTTTTTATCAATTACCTGATATTCCAATTCTCAAATATGCGGAAGTGAATAAGTTTTGTCTTAAAAGCCTTTATAACGATCACGTCAGCTGATCTATAATGCAAGACGGGCACCGCAGTTCAGAGAATCGAATCTATCGGATTTACAACACGTAAATTCAGTCACTTCTCTCGAAATACATGACAGTAAGTGTAGATATATGACAAACACTGAGCGCGTCCGTAGCGACCGCAGCGGCAGCCAACGCGCGAAAACACGTTTGAATTTAGCAATTGATCAGGAGACGCACGGATCGTTCTAATCCCACGTGCGACCGCGCGCCTCAGAGGGTTACATGTAAGATTAAAATGTCATTTGAACAGTAAAATCTTGTGGGTTTTTTTTTCTACTAGTGTTTTTGGTGTCGACTAGTGGCACCCTGTACCGTGTAGTCGACTACACTCACACATCCCTATGTTGTATAAGACCAAATTCTTATAAATATTAAACAGGCTAATGATGATAACCATAAAAGGCTCAACGTATGAGTAAATGGGAAAATAAGGAATATTGCATGTCCAGTGGCAAGACAAATGGGAGAGCATCTTCATAGACCGTTAAGGTAGAAGCTGTACACATTGAAATCTATGAGTGAATATGATTTTATCTGGAATTCAAATAGCAATGAAGTTAATTGGAAGGTGATTGAGGGGCAGAGCAAAATGATGACCCGTGCGGTGATCGAACCCGGGACCTTGACATTATTAGTACCACGTTCTAACCAAGTGAGCTAAACGGCCTCTTTTGACCAATTTGCAATTTAAGTCGAAGAATGGGCTCGTCCGGGATTTGAATCCGGGACCTCTCGCAACCTAAGCGAGAATCATACGAATCATATAAATAAAGAAAATTATTTCCAAAGACCAAGAACAACTTACTTCAAGATGCTTTTTCAGATTAGATGTTGAATCCTTTGAAGCTGATAGAAGTTTTGTTGCAGGTAGCTTGCATTGCACTGTGATGTTACGTCCTTTTTCTTGTTTATAAGTAAAATTGTCTTTGAATTTCCACGAAAGAAATGCATTGCGCGCTGTTTTCCCGTCCATTTTTGTATGCGATTGCAGCTTGCTAACTGAACAGGCTGCGCGCGCTTTTTTTTAAAGAGACAGAGTCGGAGAATCATCAGACAGCTTACGTTAATATTAATTAATAAATAACATTAAAATTCAAAGTAATCACTTTGGTAATCTAAAATACTTTTTGAATGTAACTGTAATCTGATTACCATCAATTTAAAATGTAACTGTAACGAAATACAGTTACTCAAATTTTGTATTTTAAATACGTAACGTCGTTACATGTATTTCGTTACTCCCCAACCCTGGTCATAGGTCATGCATGGCCTGCCACTATTGGACACCCTCAAAGGCTACTTGGGTGCTCTTCCACCAAATGGTGGACCCAAGCCCTGACTCAATGGTGGACCCAAGCAAAAATATCCACAGGCAGTCTAGCCTCCTGCTCATACATTAAGTAGTAAGGGACCTCTCCGTTGGCTTAGTGAGTATTATAGCAGAACATCACCTGGAACAAACAAGATGCCTAGTCCCTCTCAATACCAGAGGGAAAAGTCTACAAGAAATTGTGGAAAGTCCAGTTAAACTGTTCACACTGGCCATTGCTGGCTGGATGGTATGGAGTAGTGTGAGACTTACCCACCTGGAAGAGGCTTCACAACCGCTGAACGAGATAGGATTCAAAGTTCCAGCCCTGATCAGAATGGATCCACCTGGGAACCCTACATTAAATAATCTCTCTTTCACTAAGACACAGGTCACCATCTCCTTCCCTAGATCCCGGGTAAGGGTTGTCACCATGAATTTACTAAAATCATCCATCATTAATGGGAGGGTTCCACCATCTCATTTGGGATGGGAGGCCAGTCAGTGTGCCATTCAACTCCACGAAACTGGTTGAGCCCGCTCAGATTGCTACATTGTGATATCCTACATTTGCTACATTAGCTGATATCACAGGCCAGTTGCACTGTTGTAGCACCAAATCCAGGGTGTGTTCCATGCCTTGGTGTCCATGGCCCTGGTGTAACTGGGTCAGTACATCAGACTATAACACAACAGGCAGTACCACCTGCAGCATCTCTTCAATCCCAATATTAAGTCTGGACCAAGAATGGGATCTTTATCCGGCAGCATCACCAGTTCTGCATGGCCTTCACAGCCAAGGGTTCCATCAGACATATAACAGGACAGTTTACAGCAAAGAATAATCCTCTTGGGTGACAGAAGAACTGTCACTGAAAAAGACTGACAGAGGGGCGCCCAGGAGGACATAATTATGTCTCACTTTAATGGTTTAGGAAAAGCCAAAGAGCCTCTCCAAGCCGCCGGACACCACTTTTCTTGAGCAGCCAAAGGAAGAGGCCGTCTCACTAGTTGCCTGGAGAGAGAGATCCGCCCTCGTTGAGGTCCCTGTTCCGCTCAAAGGCCTGCTGTAAAGCAGTAGGGTGCTGAGCCCACCGCTGCCAGGCTGGCGCGGACACTGCTCTGCCCACCGGATAAAGTGAGCTGCATGGCTTTGTGGACAATGCTGGTGGTTAACGCCGACGCTGGGATGGAATCGTACAGGAAAATTAATCCAAAGCATTTTTAGAATTAAGTCCCTAGTCTCAGTAGCCATATTTAATATTTGGCCGCAATTCACAACCTCAACACGCTCCTCATAGGCTGGGGAGGGAGATGGCGAATCTTCCTCTCCAGCCTTGACACTAGCACGTCCAACTCCTCAGATCTCATTGCAGCATCAGTCTGCCTCTGCCTGATCAGAAGTAAACTGCCAAACAGCATGCTTCCAAAGCATGACAAAGACCAGATCCACGTGAATCCGACATGAATACCCAGGTGAGCCTCAGCTGCAGCAGGACCCAAGCCCTGAAAAAACACGTTCCTGAGCTGCTTCAGTGAAAGACCGACAGGCGGGAATCCCGAACAAGCAAAGCGCAGATTATGTGTATCACTACCTGGAACTTTAAACGTGGGCAGAGAGAACACACAGCTTTAAAGCTTTTTTGACAAATAAGATGATGGAAGTCATTTTCTTTTAAACTAGAGTAGGGAAATATGTGCACACCAGCAACACAACACAAGCAACAAGGCTGGCTGAAGACGCTCAAAGTTGCCGGTTCCAGGTTTATGACCTGGCTCATGATGACACCAACTCACTATGTGCATTCACACACACATCATTTTTCACAGTGCTTCATGAGACTATTGTCAAGGCATTCCTCTAGTTCTTTGATGCAGCTCCAGTTCCTATGAAAGGGAACCAAAATTAAGAAAAATAAAAGGGAAAATAAATAAATAAAAGAAATAAAGAAAGAAAGAAACAGATAGAACGTCTCAGGTTATGTCTTTAACCATAGTTGAACTGCTAGGGGAATGCCTTGGAATGTAGTCTCGTGAAGCATTGTAAAATCGATCGAACGAGTGTGTGAATTATGGTGAGATCATGAACCAGGATGACTCGTCTCTTCGAGTCTCCGCATCGCACACGCACATCTAAGTGTAACAGAAACAATCGACCAAGGTAAAGTCGCCTTCAAGGACTTTTTCCGAGGCTATATGGAGTCCCTTGCTCAAGTTCTCCAGATCGCTGAACAACACCCGGACTTCTTAGAGTTTTCTTGGGAGTTCTGCCTCTTTGCCACATTCTCATCACTCGATGATGAGTCGCCAAAACGGCTGTTCTGGTTCGGGGCAAACCATCTCCAACTGAGAGACCTCCCTGACACTACCGGACTGAGCTGGCGTGAAGCCGTGTTCAAATGTCAGGCGAGCGTCTCGACCCGAGCCAGACAGCCAAGCCGGTTAGCCTTCTCACCACCACACACAGCACTCGCCAAGTCAGCGCTCCCGAGCTCCGCCTCTAGTGACCTGACTCCCGGGCCAAGCGAACCGACTCCCGGGCCAAGCGAACCGACTCCCCAGACCCCCGATGAACTGTGTTCCCAGGCCCCCGATGAACTGTGTTCCCAGGCCCCCGATGAACTGTGTTCCCAGGCCCCCGATGAACTGTGTTCCCAGGCCCCCGAGTCGGACCTCCCGTGGCCCGAGCCGCCTGAGTCGGACCTCCCGTGGCCCGAGCCGACTGAGTCGGACCTCCCAGACCCTACTCCAGACATCCTAGACCTCCCAGACCCTCCTCCAGATCTCCTAGACCTCCCAGACCCTCCTCCAGACCTCCCAGACCTCCTCGCCCTGCCGGCGCCTCCGGAACTCTGGCCCCTCACCCAAGGAGCACCTGGGCCTCCTGACTGTTTCCCGGGGAGGCCCCTCAAGAATTTTTTTGGGGGGGGTAGTGATGTGACTTTGAGGGTGGGTGGGGCAACGGAGGCGGAGCCTCCGGGGAAGAACGTTCCCCCGGCGCCGCCCTGGACTACTCTGACACCCTGGCGCCCTGTTCCCCCGGCGCCGCACTGGACTACTCTGACACCCTGGTGCCCTGTTCCCCCGGCGCCGCCCTGGACTACTGCACCTCCCTGGGTCCCCATGACCCCGGTACCACCCTGGAGACCGGGGTTACACACAGTCATGGAGCTCTCCAGGGTGCCCACCCTCCCACCCAGGTTTTGATGCTATGTCCATCTTGTCCTCCGCCTGTTCCCCCTCCCTTCCCTCCCTAGGTGTAACTATCTTGGCGTGAGGTCACGCCTTTTTGGGGGGGGGCGTCATGTCACAGTCTTGTTGTGTCCTCATATCACCTGTTGTTAATCAATTACCTCGTCTAGTCCTACAGGTGTTCCTAATGTGTGTTCTGGTTAAATTCCCTCCTGTGTCCCCATGTGAGCGTCGATTGTTGAAACTGTTTACCCTGTGTCTCGTCGGCTTCACGTAGTGTATGGATGTTCTGCCTGTGTTCTGTGTTTTCCAAGTTTTGCACTGATATGTGCCGCTTTTGTTTATATTTGGAGTATCTTCTGTTTGCGTTAGTTAATAAAGTAACTTTCAGTTGGATCCCAGCGTCTCTTCGAGTCTCCGCATCGCACACGCACATCTAAGTGTAACAGAAACGAGGGAACACATAGGTTTCAAACAGAAACTCTCTTTATTCGAAAACCAAAAACACTTTAAATGTAAAAAAACAAAAAAACTAAACAGAACACTTGTGCATAAACATACAGAAACGGGGAACAGGGCACAGCAATACATCCACACAACTGTAACGTCAACAACTGACAGTTAAAGGAACACAAGAGGGCTTAAATACAAGATGAGGTAATGAGTGAATCAGACACAGCTGACAAGACATGACTAAAAGCGTGACTGATGATGGATCAGTCATCATCAACAGGTGAGGAAACACATGGGAAAACGCGGAAGGGAACAGGAAGTGCACGATAAACATGACTGACATGTAACAAATGTACAGACCTCTCTCATCAAATATATTCAGAGATCTCAACATACCCGCAGAGATGACAGAAATCCCATAACTTTGGACATTCTTACTAAGTGTATCTTCACCCATTGCTTATGTTTTAACACCAGCCAAAAACTCAATGCAATGTTCATCTTAGTCTTCTTTGGCTTCCTCAGATGCTCTAAACTCGCCATCACGTCCAAATTGGACAAAAAAGTCCATCCAACAATTTCAAATCTATCAGCTTTAGACAATGAAACCATTTCTTATTTTGTAAAACAAATCAAGACAGATAAAAAAAATTGAATTAATTTATATATTCAATGTCCCATCGCCTATTCAGCTGTTCCTTACCTTCATTTCAGAAACTCACAGGCTAAATCCACTTCCGACCACAGTCCACATTTTTCGTGGACCACTCCAGTCACCGTGTGACACATTTCTGGTTCCAAAAACACCTCAAATTTGTTCCCATTCAATCTGGCAGCCTGGCTGACAATTTCTCCAGCCACTAATTTCACATAGGGGCAGCAACCATATCGGCCCAAAAAGGTCTCTACTAAGTCACAACTTTTAAAACCTATATCAGGTTCATCCGCTTTCATATTAGAAAAAGTTCATGAAACCCTCCTGAGTTAATTTTGTGCCTCCATCTAAATGACCAGTAGTACTCGACTGTTAAATGCTCTGAGTTGCATGTTCAGACGGTGTGAGTTCTTTCCCAGTCGGGCAGTTAAAATCTTCGCACCCTCTTTCAAGATGCAGACAGAGCTCACCCATCCGATGCTGTGAGCTACAGGCTCACGTCAGATGCCACATGGGCCCTTTCAGTAAGAAGGATTTATGCTTTCCCGGTTCACCTGCCGATGGGGCTCACCCTTCTAATGCTGGGAGCTGCAGGCTCCCATCGGTAGCCATATGGAGCCTCCCAGTTGGGAAACAAAAATGAGAATCGGTAGGTCAAATTTTTGTTAGACACTGTGCGAGACCTCTCGGTTGGGTGTTAAAATCACTTTCACCCTGTTTTGACTGACTGGCATGGCCTACCCGTCTAATGCTGAGATCTGCAGGCTCCCATTGGACACTGCGTGGGCCCTCCTGGTCGGGCAGTTGGATGATCATGAAAATTCTGTGGAAAATTATCTTGCCTGTTGGGCTGCTGGAATCACTCACACCCCTTTTTTGGATGGCGAGGCTCATCTGTTCGATGCTGCAAGGTGCAGGCTCTCATCGGATGTTGTGTGAGCCCTCCCAGCCAAGCAGTCAGTCCCAGCCAGTCCTCCTCGAAAACACAATTTTTAAGTTTCCCACATTTTTGGGAATAATAAGTTCACTAGCTTTTTTTGGGAGTACTTTGGTTTGGAGCCCTCTTGGTCTATCTAATCATTTGTAAGTGTGATCTCATGAAATTATGATTTATTAACAAAGTTCGGGAATAGCATGTTCAAATGATCTACCCAATCAGCACAAGGGGAGACCTGAGTCAGCTGTGTTCCTCGACAGTTTCTTTGCATCCTATCTCTTCATACTCACCTGGTTACCATCCTAACCAGAGATTCAGTAGAGTACTCTGACACATTTTGAGCTCATAGCCCTCCCTTGTACAGCACGCCAAATATGCATACTCATTTTCTCTATCTAATAATTTTTAAGCGTTAACTAATTTACTGATAATCAGTTGATCAAAGGCATTTGATTAGCAGTGCCTGAATGCTACTTAACCCCTTAATTCCAATGGAGGCAGTAAGGGAGCTATTTTATAAACCATGTGTTGTTATTCATTTGAGGTTGTATTTACCTAATTTTAAGACTGTCAAGAACCAGATGATTTTATTTTTATATGAAAACTAGAGAACAACAATTAGTGTTTTTGTGTGCTTTTAGGAATACTGAGCTGCTACACTGCATGTGTATATATATTTATTATATAATTTATATTTGATATACTCTGCATAGCACTATGCATTTGTTCCTTGGCCCGATTGCAGTAATGGGCATCCCAATAATCAATAACAGCAGATTAAATGAACTTCTGCATAATTAACTGTAACGGTCATTCAACCTGGATGACAACTCAGCTTTTTTTACAGCAGTTGTTGTTTTGGATCACATTGATCATTTTATCAACACGCGCACACACAATCAACATTAATAAATGAATTAATCATTCATTACAACAACAAAGTGCTGCAGCATTTCCCACAAGGCCAGAGAGCTATACAGAGAGACAGATCATAAAAGAATAAACAAGAAGAGACCCTTACTGAGTGATGCAGTCAAACGCTTTGAGGATAAAAAAGGGAGGGAGAAAGAGAGAGAGAGAAACCCACAACAATGAAAAGGGCAGCATACGAACACATATGAGTGAGTATGCTGAAGTAATTCTCTGGCTAAAAACACGATATCACTTTTCCGCTGGCGTACATTGACAGGTTGGAATGCAGGCAGGGTCAAGTCCTGCATCCTGATTATGCAGCTGATATTCCCTCGGGTTCCGCTCATTGATTTGCACATCTAGTTTACCTTGTTTTCCTATCCATATATGACACTCTACAATGGTTCCTGATCGAGAAATGTGTCATACAAATAAATTATGGCCAACTATATGCTAAATAATTCTGTAAATGTACTTCAGGGCGAGGTTGACAAAACAGAAGTAGTTTGCAAGTGAGTGTGCGTGCAGTGGCGTGCTCTGATTATTCAGCGTTGTCATGTGTAATGAAGCAAGCGGACCCGCCATTAATCAAAGGGACCAATCGGATAACTAATTTAGGCAATAGAACTGAACCACAAGACCAAATGGCCAGTGGGCAGGAGGAGGGAAAAGGAAAGAGAGGAAGAGAGAGAAAGAGAGAATAGAGATCAATATTTCTCTTCGGGGCAGATGCAGTTCAAAATCAGTTTCTAATTTGGCATATTAAAGCCATAATGGTGGTTGTGGGGCTAAGTTGCGCAGAGGGACAGGCGAGGTTAATTAGCCCGCTGCACTCCCAGTCTGAAGTGGAGTCACACGCGTGCGCCTGCTTTAATTAACACTGAGAGAGAAAGAGAGAAAAGCAAGATAGGGGGAGAGAAAGTAAAAACAAACCGTCAGCAGGGTTTGTTAAGTGGGGAAGTGCATAGAAGAATGCCCATAGCAAACAACAAAGTGAGAGAGGACCAATAAAGGAAAAGCCACAAATAATCTTCTAATGTATGCATTATTTTAGCACAGTTCTGTACCCTGACCATGCCATCTATTTACCGGTCATTTGGCTGATCTGCTACCTACTGTTGCCTCATATTTGTGGGCTCAAACAAACACTGTTATTTCCTTCCCGTCAGGTAAGTCCATTCTTTCTCCAATTCAATGTTCATTTTAGGCCATGACGATTTAACACAGGCACATTTTCTATGAAAAGAAATATAAAAAGTCCCAATTCTAGATGTTTGTAAGAAAGATTTTTGTAAGAAGTCTCAAAAATACATATAGTTAAAAACAGTAATTTAAAAAAAAACATGATATTATTCTAATATTATTATAGCCATCATAACTGTTTTAATATATTGTAAAACGCAATTTATTTATTTGATGAAAAAGCTGGATTTTCAGTAGCCATTACATTACATTGTCTTTAGTGTTACATGATCCTTCAGAAATGTTCTATCACTTTTTGGCTAAATTAACATATCTTTGCTGCATATCTTTATTCTGTCAGAGCTGAATATTTTTTGTTTTGTTTCTTAAAATAAATAAGAATTTATTACCTACAGACTTTTGAATTCACAAAATGAATCTGAAGTGGCTTTAACAATTTAAAATGTTAATTTGATACAATTTGTTGTTTCATGAATGAATGAATGTTAAATCATTTACAACTAATACAAATCTACAATACCAATCTGTCAATCATATGCTACACATTTTTCAGTGACACTGGCCTAAAATATATAGACTTGGAGCTGACAAGTACAGACTCAGCTCAAATGCAAATCAGAGCTAAAACTGGTGCTGAAGGCGGATAATGTAATTCAGCCATATTCTGCCTCAGACATATTGACAACTAGTTTGCAATATGGATTTCAGTGGACAGTAGGTTAGGGATAGGCTTATGTTCAGTGTAAATAAAACAAAAATAAAAATACAGTGGGATTTTGTCTATTCATTTACTGGTCTGCTGCAATAATGTATTGTTTTGCTTCTGAATGTTGTTGATTTGGGGCGTTTATGAGCAAATACTGATATTTGATTTACTGTGATTATATTCAATTAATTAATATCATACACACTCACACACACACACACACATATATATATATATATATATATATATATATATACAGTAGTACCTCAAGATACGAAAGGCTCAACTTACAAAAAATCCAAGTTACGAAAGCAAAGACGAAAATTTTTACTGCTCTACATACGAAAAGTTTTCAAGACACGAAAGGTTTCTAAAAGTCCGAGATTCCCCCCATAACAATTTTGAAACTCGCGCCACCATCCTAGACTCGCCACCATCCTCCTGCTCTCCCATTGGTTCCTGATGCTAGCCAAGCCATGAGATCCTTCTCTCTAATTGGACAGTCAAGTCAAGTCACCTTTACTTATATAGCGCTTTTTACAATACAGATTGTTTCAAAGCAGCTTTGCAGTGGTCACATGAAAACATTATAAACAAAGTTTGTTTGGCTGAACAGCAGCCTTAAAAGAGCAGGCAAATTAATGCAATTGATGAATATTAAGTGTTAAGTTATGATTATTGATCGATTTGATTGATTGATAGTTTGATTATTATATTTATAATTCAAGTCTAATATTAAGTCTAATTTGGTCCGATTGGAGATGGGTTCATGATCTACACAGCATCCCTCCCATCATGCATCTTCTATACGTACGTGCTGGCGTGCTTTAGCTCGAAGCTACGAAGCTGGTATGCGATTGAATGTGATCGCAAAGGAATACGGCCGTAATCCATCGACCATAGGCACCATCCTTAAACAGAAGGATGTCATAAAAAGCAACTACGCCATCAAAGGGCATCACTATTTTGTGCAGCAAGAGCCATGTGCGCGACGAGATGGAAGGGCTGCTCCTCCTCTGGATAAAAGACAAAGAAATCGCTGGCGATACAGTAACGGAGACGGCAATCGCTCACAAGGCCAGTGCTATTTTCGACATTTTACGTTATTTAATTGTTTATAGGTCAATTTAGCTTTATTATGAAATTTAATGGGGTGTTTTTGGTGGGCTTGGAACGGATTAGCCATGTTACATATTACGAAAAACTCATTATACGAAGGCCGCCTCGGAACGGATTAATTTCGTATATCGAGGTACCCCATTGTATATATATATATATATATATATATATATATATATATATATATATATATTTATATATATGATCATTACAATATGTAATCTATGTATTAAGGTGACTGTACCTTAACATAACCAGTATATCTCCCAGTGACAAGATATGTGTCAGTCCTCTGTTTGACATGTTGCCTGTGCTGCAGTCTGCAGATTTGATCAGAATGTGAGACTCTGCACAGCACTTAGCTCACGGGAAGCAGTTGTTAAAGGGAAGACGTCCTCAACTGATGTGAGGTTCCTCTCCACTAACACACAACACTATCACTCTAAAGCGAGAGAAACAGAGAGAGAGAGAGAGAGAAAAGGTGATGAAAACCCTCATTATATCATGGAGTGTGCAGGTCACCTGTCACGTTTCAGACGTCCTACTGCAGTTGTAAAATCCGCCTGATAGCCCATTAGTTCTGCTGTTGTTTGTATGGAAATTTACATAAATATGTAATTCTTACAGGATAGCGTTTCACATAAAGTCCTGAACAAAAGGTACTGTGTAACTAATTAGGTCTAATTTTTCATTGTTGCTGTTACAGCCATGATGAAGAGGTGTGTGTGTTGCTTGATGAGGTCCAATCATTTCATTTATTCTCATTACAGTCGATGTCAGACTGTTTCCTTAACTGATTCAAGGGTCAGTGATTGAACTAGCTGGGCTTCATACACGCATACGTACACATTCTCTCTCATTCTCAAGCATGCACGCACATAAATAGGCAAAGCAAAACAATGGGGCATAGTTAGAGTATTCCCTATAGAAGAAAAGAAAAAGGAAACATTTGGCAATTACATTTTTTTGCAGGTGGACATGAATCATAATAGTCATATAGCTTAAGGTAGAGCACTGAAAAGCAAGTGGATGCATGTCAGTGTCAGTGTCTTCCAGTTATTTATAAATGTCAAAGAGAGAATAATAAGAAATAGTCTGAAATAATGCTGAATCACAAATCTTATATTAGAAAATATGCAGTTTTTATTGAATCAATGTCTAATTATTGTAAAAGTAAAATCATTTTTACAAAGTGTGTATATTCTTGACAGTAGAAAGAAAAAAATAACGTGCAAAAGATTGGGGAACAGGATCAATAATGACAAAAGCCAGACTCAAACTTGCATTGCACAAATGATCACACACCTCCACGACAGCACATACAGGTCCTTCTCAAAAAATTAGCATATTGCGATAAAAGTTCATTATTTTCCATAATGTAATGATACAAATTAAACTTTCATTATTTTAG
The DNA here is from genome assembly GCA_037043235.1 of Rhodeus uyekii. NCBI lineage: Eukaryota > Metazoa > Chordata > Actinopteri > Cypriniformes > Acheilognathidae > Rhodeus > Rhodeus uyekii. Next base: position 8,908,057 of record JAWRVZ010000007.1, read on the forward strand.
ATTCATTGCACACAAACTGAAATATTTCAGGTGTTTAATTGTTTTAATACTGATAATTTTGGCATACAGCTCATGAAAACCCAAATTCCTGTCTCAAAAAATTAGCATATTTCATCCGACCAATAAAAGAAAAGTGTTTTTAATACAAAAAAGTCAACCTTGAAATAATTATGTTCAGTTATGCTCTCAATACTTGGTCGGGAATCCTTTTGCAGCAATGACTGCTTCAATGGGGCGTGGCATGGAGGTAATCAGCCTGTGGCACTGCTGAGGTGTTATGGAGGCCCAGGATGCTTCGATAGCGGCCTTAAGCTCATCCAGAGTGTTGGGTCTTGCGTCTTTCAACTTTCTCTTCACAATATCCCATAGATTCTCTATGGGGTTCAGGTCAGGAGAGTTGGCAGGCCAACTGAGCACAGTAATACCATGGTCAGTAAACCATTTACCAGTGGTTTTGGCACTGTGAGCATAAAGCTTTTCAGCAGATGGAAGCATGAAGTGCTCCAAAATCTCCTGATAGCTAGCTGCATTGACCCTGCCCTTGATAAAACACAGTGGACCAACACCAGCAGCTGACATGGCACCCCAGACCATCACTGACTGTGGGTACTTGACACTGAACTTCAGGCATTTCCTTCTTCCCAGTCTTCCTCCAGACTCTGGCACCTTGATTTCCGAATGACATGCAACATTTGCTTTCATCCGAAAAAAGTACTTTGGACCACTGAGCAACTGTCCAGTGCTGCTTCTCTGTAGCCCAGCGCTTCTGCCACTGTTTCTGGTTCAAAAGTGGCTTGAGCTGGGGAATGCGGCACCTTTTTTTTAAAAGCCTCAGGAACCTTTTGCAGGTGTTTAGAGTTAATTAGTTTATTCAGATAATAAAGTTAATACCTCGTTTAGAAAACCTTTTCATGATATGCTAATTTTTTGAGACAGGAATTTTGGGTTTTCATGAGCTGTATGCCAAAATCATCAGTATTAAAACAATAAAACACCTTAAATATTTCAGTTGGTGTGCAATGAATCTAAAATAATGAAAGTTTAATTTGTATCATTACATTATGGAAAATAATGAACTTTTATCACAATATGCTAATTTTTTGAGAAGGACCTGTAGGTTATATGCCATGCCTTGGGCTCAGAAACTATGTACAAAATATTTACTAAATAGTTTCTGTATTTTATATTTTTTTAAATTTCGGTTAAATTTTAAATTTGGGTCAATTTGCTGGCAGTGTGTGTGTAAAAGATCCCTAGCTAATTTAAACAAATTAGCTAACAGTCTTTGTGTTGTTTGGTTGGGAGCAGAGCATGCACGTTTAGCGTTTGAGGACGTTGGCTGTATTTATAAAATACTCTCTACTCCCGGCTGACTGTATTTAAAACAAATGCTGCCCAGTCTCGTGATCCTCAGGTTTGGGTCCTGCTGTTACTGAGACAGAGGCATTTTCATCCTGGGCTTCACAAACTGACCTGTCAGAGTTGTTAGAGACAGGCCTTGTCTTATCTCTACTCTCACCTGGAGATATCCTCTCCCGGGATCTGGAAGCATGCACTGACGTTACTTCCACTCTGGTAGAAGCACCGGTGCTGCAGTTCTCCAGCTCTGAGAAGGTAGATGTTGTTAGCATCGATGCTGGAGATGAATATTTGCCACTAAAACCTCCAGTTTATGAGTCACAACAAGTATGTCACAAGAGGCTTCACCCTCTAACTATTTTTTTTTTTTATATATATATATATGTCCATCCTTCAATAACATAACCAGTCAGTCACTGAAAAGTTGAGACCACTGGACTTTCATGGAAACAGCTTCCAACATTATTAATTGAAACACCATGCCACACCACCAGGGGGAGCCCACGCTCACGGTCTGTCTGTCACTGCTCCCTCTGCAACCACTTCCTGTTTGGGACTATTTAAGTGCAAGGATCACTCATGGACTTTGCGAAGTATTGCTGATGGTTTGCCTGCCACTCATCGGTCAGTACCGCATTACTAGCTGTCTTGTCTTGTCTTGTCTTGTCTTGTCTTGTCTTGTCTTGTCTTGTCTTGTCTTGTCTTGTCTTGTCTTGTCTTGTCTTGTCCTGTCTTGTCCTGTCCATGCTAATGCTATGCCTGGTGTCTTGCTTTGTCGTGTTGTTGTGCTTAGTTCCATGTCATGTCATGTTGAACAGTATTGCCTGTGGGACAGTATTGCCGTAACCTTGCTGGTAGCACAGCCCTACTAAGCTATAGCTAGTACCGCTAGTGGTAGTGCCAGCAACCTCATTGGTAACAGATTTACTGGACCATGTTCCTTTTCATGTTCTAGCCAATGCCATGTATAGCTTAGCCATGTTTAGCCCATGTAATGTCTTACTGTTACCATGCCTTGTTGTTGCCATGCCATGCCAAGTCTACCCCGTGCCATGCCTTGTTCTTGTTTATCCCTTGCCATGTCTTTTTGTTACCATGTCTGTTTCATGTTTGTACTGATCCTTTGTTGCTGACCTCACGCCTGGAGTGGTGGTTCAAAAAATATCATAGGCCAGCGTCAAGAGGCTGGTTCCCCTAGTAGAGTTTCTGGTTACATTGAAATACCTACCTATATCTCTCAGTGGATCCTGCACACCTTCATTCAAGATTCAACGGGTTCCTATCCTCAGTGGTAGGCCCCGAGCAGTGTCTGGTTATGGAACAAAAAATGAACTCACTGTTGGTGAAAGGGCCCATAGAGTATGTACCCATCTCAACCAGAGTTTCAGGGTTTTCAGCCAGTACTTCATAGTCCCAAAGAAGGATGGGAAGTCTAGGCAATTTGTGACGCAAAACTAGCTGGCGACTGGTTTGTCACTCTAGACACACTCCTCCATTCTGTCTAGCTCTTCCACTCCGCACCTTTATGAAAATGCATGGATACAGAGCTCTTTCCACTGTGCTTCCAGTATATCTCTGTTAGGAACTTTATCAACAATTTGTTGATCTTTGCTCAATCATGGCAGTTCAGTATTGAGGTGTTGTTCTCGCTCACTTGATGGAGCTGGGTCTGAGACTGTATGTGAAGTAGGTGTGCTTTTACTTCTCCTGAGGACCACCTTCTTAGGCGCTGTGTTAGGATTCTGTGTCGTTGTCAGCCAAGCTTTCCCCTGTGCTCATTGACATTTTCCCGGCAGCAGTCAACAGCAGAAAGCTAGACCAGTCACTCACTGAGAAGTTGAGACTGCTGGGCCCCATTGCAATATCTTCCATTGTTAATGATTTGGTTGTCTGTACATGTGGCCCCTTCAGAAGAAGAGGGTTATTGCGCCCCAAGTCTAGTCAACACTCAACGAATAACTGCAAAGGGCAATATTCGGCAGGGTTGTGGAAATGGATCCCTTTTGTAGTCACTCCAGCCGATAATTAAACAAAGTAACACAACTGAGTAGAAAAAAAGTGACATTAAATTTTTTAAATGAACAGAATCAATCAGACAACATCTTTTCAGGGTGTCAAAAGGCCAAAATAACAAAAAAAAAAAAACTAAACAATGAAGGGATAAAGTAAAGACAATTAAAATTCTATGACTCTCAGATCCTAGGTGCCTAAAAGTAACAACAACAAAAGTAATATAAAAAAGATGGATAAAGTGAATTATGGAGGTAAAGTGGTGATCAATACAAGAAACAATAGTAACAATAGTGCAATTCAGATTAAGTCAGTGCAGGTATAAATTATGAGTGAATGCAAAAAGAGTCTATAAGTGAGGAGACCAATTCCTCAGAGAGACAACATAATGAGGTAGATGAAAATGGAGGAGAACTGAAGGGGGATGATTCAGAGATCAGGTGTGTGGGGCAGAAGAGTGGAGAGGGGGCAGAGTCGGGAGGGAGTTCAATGCCCTGACAGCTTGGGGTATGAAGCTGTCCTTCAGTCTGTTGGTCCTTGCCTGGAGACTGCGTAGTCTCCTCCCTGATGGCAGCATACTGAAGAGGCTGTGCGATGGATGGGTGGGGTCTCTCGCAATGATGAGGGCTTTACGGGAGAGGCGGGTGTTGTAGATGTCCTGGAGGGGTGGGAGAGAGACCTCAACGATCTTCTCAGCTGCTCTCACTATGCGCTGAAGTGCTTTTCGGCAGGATGTGTTGCAAGCGCCATGCCACACAGTGATGCAGCTGGTCAGGATGCTCTCGATGGTGCCTTTGTAGAAGGTGTGCATGATGGGGGCTGGGGCTCCAGCTCTTCTCAGCTTACGGAGGAAGTAGAGTCGCTGCTGTGATTTCTTGGTCAGTGCTGTGGTGTTGGCGGTCCAGGAGAGGTCTTCTGTGATATGTACACCCAGAAATGTAGTGCTCCTCACCCTTTCCATGGTCGCACCGTTGCATTCTCCTGAAGTCAACAACAATCTCCTTCATCTTCTCCACATTCAGAGAGAGACATCAACAGATGTTATGGTAAGACTACATTCTGTGTACAACAATCGAAATATTGACCGGAGGAGGGATCCAGGAGCTCTCAACCCGTTCACGGACAGACCAAGAATGAGTTATATGATGAAGGCCGATGACTTCATTGTATAGTCCCCGCCTCATCCAGGAGAAAAGTAGAGCAATTTAACTATTTAGAAAACGAGGATTGTAACAAGTGTGTTTTCCCCAAGAGGCAACCCCTTCTGCACTATCAAGGTCACTAGGCAATGCCTATACCTAATATGCCTTAGGTATGTGGAGAAAAATCTGGTTTCTGTCCCAAGGGGTTTCTGTCACTGCATAATGCCAACAGACGACTCACTTATGGACAGGGAAGCGATTTTGAGGGAGTCAACACATCCAGAGAGACAACACATTGTTGGTCTCGTACATTAATCATCAGGGGGGTCTGTGTTTGCCTCCACTTTACAAGTTGGTGTGACAGATCCTCCTTAGTCTCTCTTCGAGTGATTCACATCCCAGGGACCCGTTGAGGCAGGGGCCGAGGTCCAGGGAATGGAGGGTCTAACTCGAGGTGGTACAGCTTATTTGGTTCAGATGTGACCAAGGCTACGTCTGTACACATTTCCCATCACTCTGCTCCCAGGAGATCTTGTGATAGCCCATCCTTGCCCAGAACTGTGGAGACCAATGGCTTGTCCTCTGAGGGAGCCAAGCTCATAGATTATGGACTGTCATACAAGGTTGTTGAAACCAATCTCCATTCCAGAGCTCTGTCAACCTGTACGACCTAAAGTAAAAATAATAATAATTTTGTGGTGCAGAGAGCTAGTTGAACCCAGTTACCTGTCAGATTGTCACCGTGCTGGAGGTCCTACAGGACAGATTCACTGCAAGGTTATCCCATTCTACCCTGAAGGTTTACGTGTCTGCCATAGTGCTTACCATGTAACTCTGGGTGTTATTTCAATTGGGAGAGATCTGTCACTTACGCATTTCCTTTGTGGCAAACTGAGGCTGAGGCTAGCAGTTTGCAATAAGGTTTTGATCTGGGACTGGTCTCTGGTGCACCAGGGCTTATCCCAGGCCCCCTTAGGAACCTTTTATGAGGTTCTGTCAAGTTTCTGACTTTAAAGCTCTGTTGAAGACATTCCTCTTCCTTACATCCCTTAAGCTTAGGAGATCTTCAAATTCACTAACATAGGTCATCCTTCTTCCTCCAGGCATTCTGCTGTGCCATCTGCTGTGTTTAGTGTGAGCATTGGATGCTTATACCACAGAGTTGAGGGCATGTGGCGCAAACCAGATCATCTATTTTTCTGCTTTGGGGTTCCCTGTGGGAGCTCTAGCAACTAACAGAATGCTAGCAAGGGGTTAGTTGAGGCTATCTCACTTGACCATGAGTCGGTCGGACAAACTCTCCTATGTGCCTGCCTGGCGCCTTTCTTCAGACACTATCTAAGCTGCCGTTTCTTGTTTGCATCACACCTTTATCCACCTGGTTCATAACGTCATCATCCCATGACATGCATTATGTTTCACAAGACAATGACGCTAAAGCTTTCCCCTACCGTTTCGACTCAGCATCTCGTTCCATCTTCAGGGAACTAGGGTTACATAAAAAGCCAAAATCCTTCTGGAAAAACTTCTTGTGGACAGGTAAATGACAAGGTAAATTTTGGTCCGCAGTGTAGGGCTCAGTGTCAGAAAGATGGGTTTGCATCCAAGATCGCGGGTCTTCCAGAAGGACAATGACCCCAAACATACTTCAAAAGCACCCAGAAATGGATGGCAACAAAGTACAGTAGAACCCCGACTTACGAAATGCTCTACGTACGAAAAGTTTTATCTTACAATAAAAGATTTCGGGGTTTTTTTTGCCCGACTAACGACAAAATGATCGAGATGCGAAAAACGAAATCTCGGCCGAGGCGACGATTTCCGAGTTTTGTTTTGAAATTCGCGCGCCACTGACCCGGAAACTCGCACCAATCGTCCCGCAATCCCGGCCAGTGTTGCCAGTGTGAACCCACCCAATATGGCAACACTGCTCCCGGCTCTGACGCTAGTTTTCGCTGCAGCATCCTGCTCTCCTATTGGTCAGCATCGCTCTCACCAGCCTCTGCGCAGCAGCGTTCCTCTCCCATTTCATTTCATGATGAAAATGAAAGAGAAGAAGAGGATGCTCTCCATGGAGACGAAAAGGGAGATAATTGAGAAGTATGACGCTGGGATGTGCTTGTCATACCATACTGAACAAGCATAGCTTTATTATAAAATTAAATGTGGTGTTTTCGTAGGGCTTGGAACAGATTACGCAATTTACATGTAAAAGCCTGACCGACTTACGAAAAGATCGACATACGAAGCCAACCTCGGAACGGATTAATTTCGTAAGTCGGGGTTCTACTGTTCTGTAGAGTTCTGAAGTGGCCAGCAATAGAGTTCAGATCTAAATCCAATTGAACACCTGTGGGGAGACCTTAAAAATGCTGTTGGGCCCTTCCAATATGAGACACCTGGAGAAGTTTGCAAAGGAAGAGTGATCCAAAATTCCAGGTGAGAGGTGTAAGAAGCTTATGGATGTTCATAGGAAGCAACTGATTTCAGTATTTTTATTTTTTTTCCAAAGGGTGTGCACCAAATATTAAGTTAAAGGTGCCAATATGTTTTAGTTTTGTGTGAAGTTATGTGAAATTAGCTTTTTTTCCCTGATTTTTTTGTTTTGTTCCAACTACACAAAAGGAATAAACGTGTTTAGCAAAACGTGTTAATGCAATACATTTCTGTGATCAATAATTTATTTTATGGAAATATTTCTGGGGTGCCAACAATTTTGGCCGTGACTGTATTTTTGTTTGACAATATAAAAGATAAACAGATGTGGGGTACGCGATCATATTGAGGATGACCAAAAATGCAGTTAAATAAAGCAATAAGCCTAGCAAAGCTTTGGTTTACAGTGATTTTAGAACAGCTAACCATAGCTTAACAGGGCTTAATAAAATGGTAATAAAATAAAATAATAATAAAATTGACTTTATAAAATGGTAACTACTTATACATGCAAGGTGTCATAAAATAAACACACAGCAACAAAGCTGTAATAACTTATTGATAACTGATAATTCTTCCGCCAAACAATGCAGTTATTCACCAATATTAAACACAATGGTTGCAAGTACACTAATGCAGTGACGTTGTTATAATGATGTAAAAAGGTTGCAGGTTGTATTTACACTGATGTAGTTAGGTTGCAGATCTGTCTGACAAAAGGCTTAGAGCTCAACTCAGCCAATTATAATCTACTATCCATTTTTATAAACAATTTAAAATACTTTTATAAAATGTTGTTTTGTATGTGATGACCGTAGTTCAGTTTGTCTTGTGCAAATGGCCGGAAATCTACCTTCTCATCACCAGTGTCATGAGCTAATGAGTGATGTATTGTGATGATTTCCCAGTGTAAGTGAGTGAGGCCTGTGTTGACGTGGGTCAACTTCCTGTTGAAAACTGTGCCATATCTCCCTGTCACCGAGCTTCAAGAAAGCCACGTGAACCCTGTCTCATGTCAGTGTGAGGAGATGACAGGCCCAGCATTCATCATGATTAGGCCTAATTAATAAAGCCTGCAGCGATCATAAAGAGAGATCCAGGCACAGAGTTTAATCTATCCTTTGCTAAAACCACGGCCTGACAGCCAAATCTGATTTACGGCAGATATGTGTGCACATTTGTGTGCGCCATATATATATATATATATACAAGAATATGTCACTATATGGGCTCTTTAGCTTGTGATTGAGAGTCCTTGAGCAGGTATCCGCATGCATGCGTGCATATCTGTGTGTGCGTGCACCTGTATGTATATGTGTGTCGGGCCCGGTCCCCTCTTCGTCTGCTGGATATTGACAGTCTTGACAGCACGTTGATTATCAGACCCACAGGAAGCTGAGGCCTGTCGGCCATCAGGTACCTGCATGAGAGACGAGTCTCCCTTCAGAGTGATGAGACAATCGGGGGAAAGAGAGAGAGAATGCGTGCAGTAGAGAGAGGGGGGTGGGGGGTGGGAGGGAGGTTAAGGGTTGTCATGGCCATCATCATGACAATAAGCTGTCTGGTGGGAAAGAGACAGGCAGGTCTAGGATCAGGATCAGATTAACGATCACACTGACCTCCAGCCGGGCTGCAAGTGAAACAGGACACATTTAAACTCCACACACTGAGAGTTTACATCATTAGATGGTCCTGGCACTGCCTCAAATCAGGCTCAAGAAACATAGATAGTCTTTCAAACTGTGTTGTTTTCATATTAATTAGAACTAATATTTACAGAATGCTTTCTTTCTCCACTTTAACCTTCTATAATTGTCAAAAGGGATTCAGCTTTAAGATGCGATGCTAACAGTAGGCCTTAAAAAAATACAAAATGACTTCAGACCCTGATACTAATATTACTAATCGTATATGAAGTCACACTCTAGTCTTTTCTTTTTTAACACATTTTTAAACTGCTATTTTAAAATATATTATCTACTTTATTTTCTGGTAACACAATCACACACCTTAAGTATATATCCTTTGTGTTGAGCTAAAACAGGATTACATAGAATTTACTAAATATAGGATTCTTTAAAAACGTAACACTTGTATATAGTGAACCAATGTGTGAACAGCTTGTAATAAAACTAGACCTAAACTTTTTAGGTTGTCTACAAAGTCTGCAGACTGATTTTTTTATGTGAAATACTTTTTTACTAGGAAAATCAAAAAGATGTATGGATCCCCACACATAATAAGCAGGAAAAATCTAATAAAAAATATGGGTTGAATATTTGAATATTAAATATTAACTTATTAATAGATTAACAGTAAATTGTTCTCTTGTTTTACTAAATCTTGGCAAGAGAATTAATAAATTGATGTAATGACTTACTAAAATTATAAATTTAATTATTTTTCTTTCCATGACATCAGATGCATTATCCTGAACATTAAGTTTTCATGTCATGTGTTATAGAATGAAAGTCTCTCAGAAGCACGTGTAAACCTCATACATACACACACACACATATATATATATATATATATATATATATATATACACATATAAAGTATTATAAGGAACACCATACTAATACTGTGTTTGACCCCCTTTCGCCTTCAAAACTGCCTAAATTCTACGTGGCATTGATTCAACAAGGTGCTGAAAGTATTCTTTGGAAATGTTGGCCCATATTGATAGTATAGCATCTTGCAGTTGATGGAGATTTGTGGGATGCACATCCAGGGCATGAAGCTCGCGTTCCACCACATTCCAAAGAGGCTCTATTGGGTTGAGATCTGGTGACTATAGGGCCATTTTAGTACAGTGAACTCATTGTCATGTTCAAGAAACCAATTTGAAAAAATTCTAGCTTTGTGACATAGTGCATTATCCTGCTGGAAGTGGCCATCAGAGGATGGGTAAATGGTGGTCATAAAGGGATGGACATGGTCATAAACAATGCTCAGGTAGGCCGTGGCATTTAAACAATACGCAATTGGCACTAAGGGGTCTAAAGTGTGCCAAGAAAACATTCCCCACACCATTACACCACCACCACCAGCCTGCACAGTGGTAACAAGGCATGATGGATTGATGTTCTCATTCTGTTTACGTCAAATTCTGACTCTACCATCTGAATGTCTCAACAGAAATTGAGACTCATCAGACAAGGCAACATTTTTCCAGTCTTCAACTGTCCATAGGTGACATCATGAAACCAGGAGGATAAAGGTGTGCTGCAAACCAGAAACGGCAGCTTAGACAGTGTCTGAAGAAATGCGCCAGGCAGGCACATATGAGAGTTTATCCAACCAACTCATGGTCAAGTGAGATAGCCTCAACTGCCGCATATTGGATGTTTTTCCCTTTTCACACCATTCTTTGTAAACCCTAGACATGGTTGTGCGTGAAAATCCCAGTAATTGAGCAGATTGTGAAATACTCAGACCGGCCCGTCTGGCACCAACAACCACGCCACGCTCAAAACTGCTAAAATCACCTTTCTTTCCCATTCTGACATTCAGTTTGGAGTTCAGAAGATTGTCTTGACCAGGACCGACCCCTAAATGGATTGAAGCAACTGCCATGTGATTGGTTGATTAGAAAATTGCATGGATGAGAAATTGAAAAGGTGTACCTAATAATCATTTAGGTGAGTGTATATTGGGATGTAATGATTACATGCAATGTAAGCGTCATGCTGAATACATTCACACGTCTCAACAGAAGATGGCGTCCATATCACTTCCGTTGTACTCGGTGTCTGAATTTGCTTTGATTAGTGGAATAATGTAGGGAATAGGGAAAATTATACCCTGAATGAGGGTATAGTGGGAGATTTCAGATTGCAGTAATAGTGCAGTGTGGCAAAGCCGTTATTTTCAAGATGGTGGTTCCAGTTCATTACTCTCTTTCTCTCTCTCTGTCTCTCTCTCACCCTTTCACTTTCTCTCATTCTTTATCTTTCATCGTTCCACTGTCTCTCACATTGGCTAATCACCAGTGCTAACATGAGAATACCATAACTCAGTTACTCTCCAATCATGTGCAGAGCACTGTGATGAGCAGCAGTTGAGCTGATGATCAGAGGTGGGGGGTAGAGGATGGTCTGAGCCGCGTTAATCAGCAAAGTGCTGAAACCAAGAGTTAAAGATTTTGTGTCAAATGGTCTTGTACTCACAACCCATCCAATGATCATGTATCAACCCTACCTCGTGAAGAGTCCTTTTCAGTATCCGATTTTGCTCTGCCCATGTTTCTAACAAACTTAAGCATACTACAATCTCCCTCAGAAAAACAAAAAGTACAAATGCTGCCACTCGGGTAGTATCCTTTCAAAAGGTACTAATATCTAGGCACTAATATGTACCTTTTTTTAAACCAAAGTAACAGCTTTTGTAATTTAAACAAAAAAAAAACACCCACCCCACCATCACCACCACCACATAACCCCGTGGCACAAATATTTGTGGTTTGATGAAACAATGAGCTGATGTTTAATTGGCTGCTGTTACCAAGGTGTCTAATTATGATTGGCTGATATTAGTTTAACAGAAAAGGGCAGGCATTCTGTAATCATCCTCACAGCTGGTCAGCACTTCTTTATCTCAGTGTGTCTGTTAGTCTCTGTCCCTCACTGTCTCACTCTTGTCTCTGTATTGCTGAAGGGTATCAGTCGATATTCCCCTGTTCCTCTCTCTCTCCCTTCATGTGTCTTGGAGCAGGACCCCAGATGAATGATTGCCCGGGCTGAAAGTACATGTTTCTCAAGGACCTCTGATGGGCAGTGGATAATAAAAATGATGTCGCGGCAAGAGGAAGTGTTCTCTTGGCCCCTCCCCTCTCATAATCACGGTCCTCCCGGGCCATTATCCCACCCACCAACACTGAAACCAGCCTGCTAGGGAGAGCATCACTCCAGTCGTTGGTAGCATTAATATTAGGAGGAGTGTGTTTTCGTCAAATTCCACCCTGATATTTTGCAAAGTGAGTTTGTGCTGTGTTTTTCTGGATAGATATAGTCTATTATATTCCATACAAGATTAAATTATGATTATGAACTGCAGTTCAATGTGTAGGATGAAAATAATTTGATTCTCTCAAAATCGCCCTGTTTGAAACCCCAGGTTACTTAAGTTGAGTGATGCTCTTGCAGGACACGTACGCTTTTTAATAGTGTACTATACAAAACAGTGTTTACAAAGTGCTTCACAGAGAACCTAGACACAACATTTTTACATCAGTATGTCATAATGAAATACAACTGGTTCTAAATGGTAGCATGTGTGCATGTGTGTGTATATATTGAAACAATCTTATTTATCGACGATTTTGAAAGGGTTCCAATAATTTAGCGCCTTTTTCAAGATGTCTTTTTGTCCATTTGTTTCTGGATACGGTTTCCTGACTTCATCTGATGGCCACAAATGCTGTTTCACATGTCTGGGCAGACAGCATGTTGAGAGAGAGAGTTTGAGGATGGTACATGCTCTTGCGAGAGCATGTCCGTGTCTGCGCTGCGATCGCGATTCTTCTTTAACACGGAGGGACGAGTCCCCTCTGCTGCTACTCATCCTCCCTCTGTTTCTTATGGTAGAGCTGAGGGATTGGTTAACACTCTGGTAAATCTGAGTGTTACAGTGGCTACTTCTTCTCCTACCTGAATTTCCCACTCCTCTAGCAGGCCATGTGCCTTTTAGTTGCCGGATGATCATGCAGGTCCTTCACGTGAGGTAACTTGCATCGTATTCGGCACTCCGGGTGAGGATCGAAAGTCGATCGATGCATTGGAGAGTGGGCTTTCATCCTCTTGAGGCAGGGACAGGTCAGTGTGTGGGTGGAGGGTTCCAGGACCACTGAGGATTGGACATGACAGAGAGCTTTCCATATGTCAGTGTGGGATTGGAAGCAAAATACTATTTAAATGCACGCAACTGAGGCTGTTTTAAAAATAAAAGTTATTCTTTAACACTGTCAGTCTTCTTGCTTTAAAATTACAATTCTGGTTTATTCTGGGAGGCCTCTGAGCTTACAGTTTGGTCACCACTTCAGAGCAACAACAGAAACTGGTTCCCTTTGTAGAACTTCAGCATGTGATACTTCCGAAAATTCTCAGTGGGTCTTATTCACCAACAAGAAGGCTTCATTGGGTCTCGCCTGCCCAGATTTATTGGGTTCTACCCACAGTGGTGGCTATGAGCAGGCTCTGGTTACAAAACAGGAAGTAAATCTCTGATCTGCTGTGGCCATACATCCATGAAGTCTCTGGGGAATGCTTTTGAGGGAAATGATTCTTTCATTAGGTCTAGCTATCTCCTCATCTTTCAAATGTATGGAAGCAGCACTGGCACCATTGCTCCTACAAGACATTACATAGGAGGAAAAAGATGTACACAGGAGCTTGCTGTCATGTACTGGTAACGACTTCACCTTGACTGCTTCACTTTACTGGACAGTGGTGGTTTCCCAGCCTAGTGTCCCTCCACGATGGCTCTCCTCTGGAGATTTCAAACAGGAGGAACATGTTTTCCCAAGCATGGGGCGCAATACTACACCTCTGTACAGAACCATGGAGATCATGGCTTGGTTCCTGAGGGGACCCATCTAGTAACTTGGGTCTCTCAAATTACGTTGTTGAGACCATTTTCCACTCCAGAGCTCTGGACAACCTGAGGGAGCAGACAACCTGTCAAGGCAGGGGCTGAGGCCTGGGGAATGGGACTCCACCTCAGGTAAATGAACAGCATGTTTAGCCAGGCAGGTGGATGCGTTTAGGTCTTGAGAGACGTCTAACTGTCCACTCTGTCTCTCATTCACATCCAGCTCTTGTAGGACCAGATACTTTTGTTCACACTTGGCTGAGGCATTATCAAATATTACTAATTCCCGACAGCTCTGCTCCCAGGGGTTCTGGAGAGAGTTTGCTGGGAAAGGGTCTGTTTCACCTTTATCACTCCACTGTACTGGGCAGAGATGGTCTCTGGACCTAGTGTTTCCCCTCGATAGCTCTCATCTGGAGATTCCGATCAGGATGGTTGGCACAATTGGCCCCGCCTGGAACTTTGGGGATTGTGGCTTGGCCTCTGAGGGGGCCCAGGTCATAACTTTGGTTTCCCAGCTGAGGTTGTTGAGACCAATCTACACTTCAGAGCTCCCGCCATGAGGAGACTATGCCTTGAAGTAAGCGTCATTATGCAATGATCAGCTTCTGGACCCACTTAACTGTCCAGATGGTACAGTACTGGAGTTCCTGCAAGACTGACTCAGAGACTGAGCGAGTGGTTACCTGAGAGTATTTCACTAGCTCGTGAGTTGACCGGGTTGACCATACCCATGGCAATCTGACCCTCTCTACAAGGAATGTGGTTAGCATCTAGGCCATTCTGTCATGAGCTTATTTTCATATGTTTCATATGTGATGCAGCAGGCTGGACTTCTCCGCACACTTCTTTAGGCTTTACAACTTAGACCCAGACTTCACTCCAGGAGCTCAGGTGTCTTCGTCCAAGGGCAACCACATCTGTCATGCACTTGTTTCTTTGAAAGGGATTTTCTTGAAAGGGAATGTCTCAGTTACTTATGTAACCTTAATTGCCTAAAGAGGGAACGAGACACTGCGTCGCTTTGGCATGGCATACATTATAGACGTCCTCCCATACTATTTGTTTGATTACACTCGTGGTTCATGATGCAATACCACAGATTGTATCATCTTCATAGCACTTGATGCAGCGCCTCGTTCCCTCTTCAGGGAACTACGGTTACATATGTAACTGAGACATTTATTTAGTTTTATAGTATATCATTTCAGTGCATAAAATTTCCAGCCCATTTATTGGCTGTGTAAAACCATTGTGTATCAGGCAAAGAATATTCACAGCACAACTGCACAAAAAACATGGCCAGGGAAACAAACATTTTAGTTATTAGCATTTTTTCAATTATGCATTAGACAGATATATGCGCATTAAAAAGATGAAACTCAAATGCTCATTAAATTTACATAGAATGGCAACTAAACAACATGGCACTTGTGCACAAGCTCTTTTAATGGACTCTGATAAAACCGCATTAAAAATCAGGAGCTGGGGTATCTGTGCTCACAGAATCAGTCTTTATCTTGCACGATCACCCTTCAAAAGCCAAATTAATATAATTGACTTTTAATTAATCCCCTTGATATTTGCATCAGCACATCTGAGCAACAGGTGTTCTGTTTTGAGCCTGTGCATTATTTAAAGCATATTAAAGCAGCGGGTGATTAAGGTGCTCAGATCTACGTGCTAATGTCAAATAAAGGTGGTAAAAGTGACAGCCTGTTGTGTTTTTCTTTCTTATTTATTGTTTCATTCCTTTTGTCTCTGTGCTTTTCAAGAGACCTTGTGTGATGCTTTGAAACATTGATTCTGTTAGTAAGAATAATCTTGAATGAATAACTATTTGTTCCAATCATTTAAACAATAGGTTAGATGCATTTAATATGCATTTTGTGTTTGCTCCCTAGAAATCCCAGAACTCACCATAAAAAACCAGTAAGCATCGACTGCTCACTATATTCATTAGTGAATGTGTGTACATGAAGACAAAGCCTAAATAGACATTCTGTTTTTCATTATCTTTCATCCATAGTAGGGCTAAAATAAACTGCCCCCTTTTTTATATTTGTCCAGTAATGCATGTTTATAAATGGATGTAATCCATATAGATAGATAGACAGACAGACAGACAGACAGATGGTTGTATAATATCTGAAAGTCTTAAATATGTGTACATTATGCACGTATTACGCAGCAAATGCAGATTATACCAGGTAGTTTTATTGCACAAACCAGTAATTGAGTCATCAGTGTCTCATTGTTTAGTGGATCAAGGCCCTGCAAGTGCCTAAATTCATAGGAAAACAAGGAGTGGAATGAGACAGCATTTGTTTCAGTGTCTTAAACTCTACTGCTTCAGACATGTTACCATGCCAACAAGGTCATCAGTGTTAAAAGCATTTGCGAGTACCACTTTCGCTGTGATTGACAAGTCAGGGTCAAAAAGTCAATGTTATTATGTTATCAGGGGGGTTAATATAAATACCTCAACTCAACAGTGGAAGCAGACAGAACGGAAATCCTAATGTCGCACTCACAAGTGACTAGAGCACTGGTGCCATAGAGCGCTATATAAGTTGTCCTAATGCATTTGTATCTTCACTGTTGGTCTGTGGAGGTGATGTCACAGATGGCAGAATGAGAGAGGAGAAAGTGAGAGAGAAAGGTAGAGTCGGTGCTTTGATAGGCACGTCTCATTTCTGTGCCGACAGCTTTGTCAATAGCCCTAGGACGCCTACCTCTACCCCTCCCCTCCCTGTGATTGACAGCCAGCAGGTGGCGGCTGAATGGAGTTGTCAGGAATGCTGCTGATCAGCCGCACGTTGCTGTTAACGATGGAGGAGCGGCCCGGCGCGGCTGCCCAAGGTGATCTCTTCTTTTACGAGCGACAGACGCCCGCTGTGTATCCCCACCTCACCACAGGGTTCCAGTCTAACACTGCCATTCATATCTAAGAAAGAGAGAGTCTATCTCTCCTTCGTAGGACAGAAGGACTCTCACTGTCTCATAATACTGTTACATGATGAGAAATGAAGGAGACATTATCACACTTTAGACACTGTCTATAAGCAGAGAGAGAAAGGTTAAATGTGAAGCGTGTCATTTTGGCACCCCTAGTGGCAGAAAATAGAGCTGCAAAGTAATAATTATTTCCAAACAGGTTTCTCAAATACGCTTTCATAATTAGTCTAATTAGCTCTACCCCAATTTGCTAAGAAATCGAATTTAAGAAAGTACTTCAAATAAGAAGAAACGGTACGTTTTCATATGAAATTCCTCCATATATATATATATATATATATATATATATATATATATATATATATGTTGATTAATAAAAAAAAGAGATACAAAAACGTGTTTTCATATGACAGGAAATCTTTTCCCTACCCTAGTCTACTTTGATCTCAAAGATGCATTATTTACAGCAATAAACAATAAATCTATAATCTAAATCTAAGAAATAAAGCTGGAAATTGGAACACTACTTTAACATTAACATTAGTTAACCTTGTAATGCCATACCTTTGACCTTTAATCTTGTTAGAGACCAGAATAGTTCAAAACACCCATTGTGATATAAGGGACTGAGATGTACACACATTAACAGATTACTCGAGTGAGAACAATCAAGCATCTGTATCTTTCATCATTAGGCACAATCTTTGTTTTTATCTCTCAATTGAACAGTTTTTTTTTTTTGATAATGACAATGAGTGGAGCTGAAGATGTCTGCTTCTGTTAAATGTGTTAACTTGTGTCTAAATGAGTGCATAATTACATATTAATTAGCGGTACTTAAGCACGTGTTTAAGTTACATCTGTTTTAATTACCTTGGCTAATCATATGATAGCAGATTTTTCTTGCACTGTATGCAAATGGGAGTCTCTTCCTGTCTTCTGAGAGTTTTTTCCTGATTAGCAAGACACCTAGAATCCTACTGTAAATTAATTTACTTAAAGAAGCCTAAATCTCAACAACTTACTAATACCATATTCCTCCGGTAAGAGCCATACATGTCTCAGGCCAACAAAGGGCTGTAATTATGCAAGTTTCTCCCCAATCTCATGCCCGTCAACAGACTTCCTACTTCTCCATGAAATGGTCATTATCACAGACAGAAATAGGTATATAAATTCAGTGTTAATGAAAATGTCAATTAGCAGGCTGTGCTGTCAGGTGATGCTACTTCGGCCCTACACACAGCTCCCAAAAATCCACAGCTCTGAAGAATGACAACCCTCCACACACACACGCACACCCACACACACACACATACACGCGCACACACACGCACACACACACACACGCACAAACACACTCTCACACACTCTCACAGTCACAATCGCCTTAGTCAGACAGCTGCTTAGAGGTGACACATTCTCCATCTCTTCTTCGCCTACAGACTCTGTTCATATCAGGTCGAGAGAATATTCTGATTATATCAAAACTTATGTGTTCACTGGCAACTAACACTAAATAATTTCTTGAAATAATTTCAAAATGCCATAAACACATGTCAGAATGAAGTATTTGCATCAAATGGCAAACACTTCTTTCATAATAATACATTTTTAGATATACTATGTAAACACTGTTTCAAAAATCGTGTGACGAAAAGATTTTGTGTGTCAGCAATTGGTAAAAACTATAATTAAATAAATTAACTTTGAATAATACATAAGAACACATAATCATTAAAAATATTATCAATGTATTAATTTATTATTAATGTTTTATCTAGCAATCTATCCTAATATTTTTACTCATTAATTTAGTTTTTTTTTATTTTTTTTATGCCAGAAACTTTAGATTCACAAAGACATACATCATTATTCACTTTCTTTCACTTAGTTTTCAAAGAAATCATATGCTCAGGTCATTAATCAAAATGAGACGGGCAGCCGAGGAGGGGACAGAACATGATATCTAACATATATTACCCAAGGCTCAGATCTTACCCTCCTCAACGTACTGACATCAGACCCAAATCACCAAAAATAGAAAAAAGAAAATGATTACCATTACCGCTCCCACATACATGCTTCTCGACACCCGATAGAGAAAATAAATGCTTGAAACCTCCAAACACACATACATACACACGTGCCGACTCCCTCAAACAAACATCTGCGACAGTGAACAAAATGGCAGAAATAAAACGGACAGATTTGCACCAAAACGTCAATAAAAGGAGGATGTATTAAAAGCACATTTAAAATTCTTAACAGCACCAGGCCTCGTTTGGAGAAGTCTGGGTCCTGCACTTTTAAAAGCATGGGATATAAATCAATTTTGGTGGCTGCTCATACTGAGACCTCAATAAAAATGAATAGATGAATGTTGCTCACCCTGGACACATTTTTCAAGTCCATGAGCCATTCTGTAGCCATAATTATGATTTTGATTGTTCCTGACCACTTAGCACATAAGGAGTAAAGGAATGAACTTGAGTTTCTATGAAATCAAACTACGCCCGCAAATCACAGCTGTACGTTAAAGTGGGTGCATCACCTAAAAATGATTTGATTTGATTTTTCTGACAAATAAGTATTTAGCATGCAGTAAACTATATATGAAAAACAAAACTGTGACAAGAGAGGGCATGATTTATCTTCACACCTATTTTTGCTCTCTCTCTCTTCTCTGCTCTTTTCTTCCTCTTTCTGGTCAATAACCCATCAGACAGATGACAGGTGGAATTGTCTGTTGACTCTTTAAGTGATTGGAGCCCTTCAGCACCGTCCGCACACCCCAAACGGAGCCTTAATGATGGACACCTGCACAATTTCACACAAGCTGGTCGATGTGGAAAAAGGAACAGAGTAAACACATCTATACAGTCACAACTCAACTGCCCCCTTAAAGACACACTCACAATCCTCCACTAACAAAAAATATTTCATTTGCCGCTCGTCTGTGTTACAGACACTCCCAAAACCGCACAGTATTCGACGGATCTGTTTATTAAGCTTTGTTTTTTACCGCTAGTGTGGAATGCTTGCGTATTAATGGGGTGTAATTATAAATCTCAGACTGCTGTTCCCCTGTGCAGTATACAGACTGCATGCCAGTGAAGCCACAAACTGCAGCATTCTACCCCATTACATCTGCAATGATTAGAAATGGAGGAGAACATCTGGCGTCTGCGCTGTGATAGAAAAGAGCATTCTGTCCTTTAATGGATATCTGCAGGCCAAACAGATCTTATATTTTATCTCACAGAGTTAACTCTTCACACGCCAGCTGCTCAACTAACTACAAAAAGGCTGGGGAAAATGAACGAGTGGCGTTCTCTTTAATTATACTGTTGTTGTATAGGGTCCAGAGCACATGTGCCATGGGGGTGACATTTTGGGCATCTGACAAACGAGAAATTTAGATAATTATTTAACATCTTACATAGGGTGTTATGATAAATGTCCGGATTTGGTTTTAGCTTCAACTAAAGCATCTTCATAACATTTTTGGAAATACCCAGTGTGCACGCTCAATAGAATTCAACATTTTCACCTTAGAATCAAATGCGGCTAGATAGTTTGAGTATATTTTCACTACTGAAAAAGCAGAGATCTTCGCAGGAGCTAAAGATTATGTGAACATTTAATCAGGGACACACATGTGCACCGAAATTAGTATCAAACCCTCTGTATAAAGACATAGAAAAGCCTATTGTAAGTAATTATGTGAAGTGTAATGCAAGATGGCAATAAGACACAAAACTACACATGATTTATATGATGGCTATAACACTGGCACTGACATTATCTTTGCATCCAACCACGCCCAGTATATGAATATTATGTATTGGCTGCCATATGAATGAATCGTTTTGTGGGGGTCTTACTGCCGCTAATTATGGTGAGCTGATGAAAGTCTACCTATAAGACGAAGGCGCCTTAATGAACATGAGCGGTAATTAAACAGGCTGGTAACACAACCCTCTCCTGCTGAGGGAGTTTCAATAATGACAGGGGAGCGTGGATATGGAAAATGGCCGTCTTTTCCTGCGATTCGTAAAAAAGAATATAATTGGGCGACCGCAGGCTCAAATGATGGCCTTTGCCAACTCCTGACACAACAGGCATAATTAAGAGCTTGCTGCCTCAGGAGGGGCCGGCAGGGGCTGATCTCTGAACAGCGGTGGAGGATTAGAGCAATGAGAGGCCTGCCCCTACACCAACACTAACATCACAGTTCACCTGTTTAAACTCACAGAGCTGGGTTGAATACAGATCCATGAGGTCATGTTAAGATGGAAACGTTGAACATTGTATGTAATGTACTATAATCAATATTTTAATAAAGAAATTAACAGAAACCATTCAGTCAGTTTCTGTCTCTCTTTTTCAAAAATGTAATAAATGGTCCACATATACAGAACAACATCTGTTTGACTTTGTGATTGACATCAAGGGCCCAATCCCTCTATGATTTAAACACATTTTGACTTTACTTGCTGTACAATTTTGTTTTATTAGAAAGAGGCAGAATCATAGCATTCACCTTTGTTGTGAATATCCACCTCCTTTTAGAATGAACTATAAATTAATAAAAATATGACTGGAAGGTTTTATTAGTTGCGATGCAGACCTCCCAACTTTGTGCGAGGAGAGGGAAAATATGAAGGGTTATAGAGCGAACAATCTCTCGATAATTAACAGGAGGATAAACAAAACATAAATTTGGATATTGCGTTTATTTGGACTACCACTCAAATATGCGTGAACCACGCAATTTTAATTAAAAGATAAATCTATGTGACACTCTGCCTCAGAGTTAATTATTCAGTGTTGTATAATAAAAAATAAAGCCTATTAAACATGCCACACACTGTATTTCTCCATTAACAGTAAAACGAGCATGCATTGGGGACGTTTTAGATTCAAGGGCTGTATGTTGAGTTCCTTCTTGTTTTTTCATTCTTTTCAGCTCTGGGTTATCTCTTTCATTTAGCTCTTATGTTTTTTATGGGAGAAATATTGGGTGTGTATATATATATATATATATATATATATATATATATGCAATATGTCTCCTATGAATGCCTTTATGCCATATGTATGTATGTGTGTGTGTATATATATATATATGGCATAAAGGCATTTATGTCAGTGTTAAATGTAACAATTATATGTCCTGTGTCAATGACTCGGTGGGTTACAGGTAGTGCTCATTACAGTTTATGAAAGCCATTTGATTTAATTTAGTGCTGTTCAAAGCTCTCTTTGGTGCAACACATCAACAGACTTTTTTTTTTTTTTTTCTAGTTTCACTATCCGTAAATGTTATGGCCAACAGTAGCAGCCGTGAAAGAATGTAAATGATTTTAAATGCTTTGTGGTTTTCTGTGAATGCTTTTTATGCATATTTTATACAGTGGTCCTTAAACTGATCTTTATTCAAAAGAATTATCAGCAAACACTCAACAAAAGATCTTACTGTTAAATGACTTGTGTGCATTTAACATATGCACACATTTCAAGCCAGATGCCTTAAATGTAACCAGTTAAATATAAAACATTATATTACAAAAACAAGAGTGCTTGCACACTGAAAGCATTTCTAATGCGCACAGCTTTCAAGTCAATAAAAACTGCTTCCAAAATAGGATATTGAAATGAGTGATCAAGGAAAAGACAAAGAAGAGACAAAGGCATTGTTTAAGAGGTAGAGGTTTTATTGCGTAAAACACTGGATAAAACTGTACTGTTTCAAAGACTTCTAAACAGCAGAAAGAAAACAGCCATTGATGAAATAAAAACAACTTTTTAATAGTTCATCAGAATACTTATTTTATCTTCTTTTGCCAAACAGATGTATGACAATAAATAATGACCAGAAATAATCCTCAAATACAATAACAAGTCATCTACTTGTTAAAAGCATATAAGTAGCAATATAATCCTCTAGCCTCCTCTTGAAATCATCTGATATAGAAATATTCTTCATTTAGGAATGTTGGAAAGTATAATGTTCATGTTCACATACAATAGAATATCATAGAGAGAAAGAAGTTACATGGTTTTCTTTTCTTTTCTTTTTTTTCTTTCCCCAAGGAGTTCAGTATTGTCGAGCTCTAAAATATGCAAACGACTGAACCAGTGAAAATGACATGGTTACAGATTCTTATTGTGGAATGCTAATAATAATAATAATAATAATAATAATAATAATAATAATAATAATAATAATAATAATAATAATAATAATAATAATAATAATAATAATAATAATAATAATAATAATAGTGTGTGGAGGGAGGGGGGATGTGAACACATTAGCACCTGAAGTTATGGGATGGACAATCACTATACAAAAAAAGTGTTCCAGTGTCACTAAAATAATTATTGCCTGTCCCAGAGTTCCAAACATGATCTAATAGGTTAGATTTACAAGAAAAAAAAATCTAAGAAAAAGTGCTATGAGTGGAATGTATTTTAATTGTATTTTTTTTTAGCCTTTATTTTTTCTCTTTTTTTTCTTTTTCGTTTATTTACTCTAATATACTTATGTTGGAGTGCACACACTTACATACACACAAGAAAAGCAAGCGACGGTCACCAGACAGTCTGACAGTCACCAGAAAACACAGCAGTGCTTTGAAACCTCTAAAGCTCAATGTAGTCAGAAAGTATGTCTTTCATTTCAAATGTTGCCCCTCTAGTAGAGCTCACACAAATAGTTGTATTAAATGTATCAACTCGATTTAAGGCAGTGAGAACTATCATAATAAAGTGAAGAAGAAGAAGAAGAAGAAAAGAACAACAACAAAGAACAGACCCAAAATAAAATACCTAAGTATCTTCTTCCATATTGGTGAATTAAAGGAACCATTGCTTGGAACCTCTACAGTTTGTCTGAACTTGTAAAATCTCTGTGCACCACTTCTATCATTTTCCACTTCTCTCTATCTTCCCCTTTTTTTTCTCATGATGTTGTGGTCTTAGGGCTCTGATAAGGGTTTATGTTTTTATTTACTGCTTAGTGAGGAGTGTGGCGGGTATTTGTGAGTCCTCTAAACTCTTCTCGGCGTGAATAGAGCAGCCGTAAGGCCCTGGGGTTTAAGTGCTGAGCTTTCCTGTGCTGAGCGGGAAGATATTGACTTTCTTAAAGTCTGGATCATTTCTCTTTATCACAAAACATTAATATCCACCCCATTCCCCTTGCACCCTTGCATCCATAACCCCCTACCATACTTATTTACCTTCTAACCCCTGGTAGCCTTCAATAAAAAGAAGTACAATGAAAGTTGATACACTTTATTTTGTTCTTTAAGAAGCTTGATTTCAAAGGATCCAAACTGCCTGTATTGTTAATCTCTTTTAGAAGGGGAACATTCACCAAACAACAAATACACCAAAAATGGGGCCATGATGATTCATGGTATTAAAAAATTCAAAAAAAAAAAAAAAAGCAAAGGTTATTTGGAAAATAAAGACGTAGAAAACAAACAAACAAACCCATGAATGCCATCCTGAAGTTTAGATTACAAACATGTAACAGAAAAGTGATTATCTATATACTTCATATCTACAGTGCCTTCATAGTGCTGCTTTCTCAAGAGCTCTATAAAGAAGGTAGTCCTGCTGTGAGTCAGTAAAGCCCACAAAAGCGCTACAGTTCCTTCATAGTATTTCCAAGTCACACTTAACATATTCAACTTATTTGTTACATATGGTCAGTATTCACCCAAAGTTTACCAGTTAGAAGGGAAGCAGCACCTTCTTCAAGAACAACACAATTACTCTCTTTTTTAATCTTTAAGAAGTGTTGAATGGGAAAAAAAGCACATTTAATGTGTCTTTGCCATTCTTTTGTGTCACTTCAAGTGGCGTGTGTTACATCCTAAAACTGCACAACAATGTAAAAGAAGACGAAAAATCTATCCACTGATTATTATACAATGCTATTGGCCGTCATGGATTTATTTTTACATTTTTTTCTTTGTAGTAGAAATATAAGGAGGAAGAGAGGGAATGAGGGAGGCTGATAGGAAGTGCTACTAGTCGTCGGCTGACCCTTCTGCGGCCCAGCTGTACAGGCGACTAAGGTTTCTCTTGACGTGTTCTGAAAGAGTGAGAAGAGGAGAAATGGGGGGGTTGGGTGAATGGAAGTAGCATGAGAGGGGGGGATGAATTGATTTCCTCTGTGATGACAGCTCCAGTCAGGCTGGCACCAGCCCCCCCGTCCCCACCCCAATTCACCATCCACATCCCTCTGTCCGCTCACTCCATCCCTGTGCATCAATGGCACTGGGCAAATGGCCACTGGCGGTGTCAGGTTCTTGAAGGGTGTGCTCAACAGCTCCCCTCCATCTTTCTTTCCCTTCCAACTGTTGTGAAATCGTTGGCGCGGATCGTTTTTCTGATAAAAGCATTATTTTTGGGACAGAAAGACACTCTGAGGAATTTAATGACAG
This sequence comes from Rhodeus uyekii, assembly GCA_037043235.1. Taxonomy (NCBI): domain Eukaryota; kingdom Metazoa; phylum Chordata; class Actinopteri; order Cypriniformes; family Acheilognathidae; genus Rhodeus; species Rhodeus uyekii. Next base: position 8,933,015 of record JAWRVZ010000007.1, read on the forward strand.
TCTTTTTTTTTTAAATGTTGTCATTTTTTTTCCTCTTTAGTAATGTCTCTTCAATGCCCAATTCTGGCAACTCCAATAAGAGGCATGTATTTAGTTTCAGACTCATCAGAAAAATGGTTCAGGTTTCTCTACTTCATCATCACTATCCTGTGCTTCGCAGAACATTACTCAGGCTGAAGTGCTTCGATTATTATGGAATAATTCTTAGTTATGGAATTTTCTTAATTTCCTTTTAGAGTGATGCAGTGGGAATGCTTGTATGATGTTGTGTCATTGTCAATTCAAACCTTTGAAGGTCCTTAGAAATCCTTAGATCAGGTTTAATGGCACTTCACTCGAGAGAACGAGGAATATCACCAGAAATACCTTCTCCTGTGTTCACCTGGCCAGAGGAGGAAAAATTCCCATCCTCCAAGCTCCCCGAGACGTCAGAGTCAATGCGAGAGCGTTTGAAGCGTCGGTCCGGGTACTGGCTGTTGTCAAAGGGCATGCGGTGAACACACAGCACGTGGGTCTTCAGGTTACCTTTCTGAGAGGCGCTGTAAGGGCAGTAGCGGCACTGGAACGGCCTCTGACCTCCATGACCTGGGAAAGAAATCAGCAAGATTTTCATCCTGTACACTGTCTATATAAACATTATTGATTTATTTTGTGCCTGTGTAATATTTGTGAGGTACACTGCTATGATCACCACAAGATGTTAGTTTAATCTTCTGATCTATCAGTATGTATCAAAAGTATTTCCTGGGTCCGTGTGGTCCATCTCTGCTCTTCAGGTGAAAACATTTTCTTTGTGCGTTATCCTCCAGAACTTTGAAAGTAGTCTTTTCAGCTTAAAGCAAGTACAACTGTTTAAGAGATTGGATCTGATCATCCGTGCATTGTACACAATGACCCTTAATAGCCCACACAAGTCTGTTTGAGGAATGCAGATTACGTGCCTATCATATCTGGCTCTCTTATCGGGCCCATCCACTTAGAGCAAAGCCAGGCACTTTCAGCTACGCATACTTTAGAGCATTAATAACAGTACATTTGCTCTCCATTTTTCTCAATTCAATTTGAAAAGCACTAAATCAAATTAACATGGCGGTTTAAAATAGCAGCCGTGTTGGTGAGGAGAATGTAAAGAGGCTGCATTAAAGGTGTAGCCGCAACGTAACGTGAAAAATGTACGCATCCCCAAAGTAAGTGTGCGTACCGCTTGCATTTGCGTGTGTGGCTCAAAAAAAGAAGGATTTATAAGCACTTTGTGTTTGGCTTTGGAGTCTCAGCAGCTTTCAAATACTACAATGTCTGCTGAGGCCTTGGTACAAAGGGGATTGCTACAAGTTTTAGAGCTTTCGATGTTCCAGTTGTCTGATAAGCAAGCCAGCGACGCACAATCCCGGCCGCTTCATTCATACGCACTTTAATTTCACACTCCCTTACATTGCGCTAAGTCTGAGAGGCAGCGTATTCTCATGCCACTAGTGTCACCAACTGTAAGTCAGCCTTCTTTCCTTTTATTCTCCTCTATTTCCTTTCCCCCATCTTGGGGAAGGGGGGAAAGCTGAGTGAGCTGGGGGCTCATCACAGATTGTTCCAACTGGCTACGAAATGGGGTGATTTTTAATCCTATTTAAAAAAAAAAAAGTGAATCTTAATTTTCTGTATATGGGATAAACAAATAAATAGAGCAATTTAAAGGAATGCTGGGAGGAGAGCATCATGCTCATTGTGGCTGTGACAGGATCACAGGTAAATGATTAACAGGCCTCAGAGAGAAACAAAAAAGAAAAGAAAAAAGCCTAATGACATGTAACCTCTGTCCCAGCTCTCAGTATTCACCAATAAAGCTTGCTCCAGCTTCTCTTTTCAAAGTGAGATAATACTGCCCCTTCAGGGTGCCTATTTGGTGGTCAAAATAATTGGCAGTAATGAATCATTGTTTGAGGGGTGTTCTGTGGCAGGGCACATTATTATTATACCAAAAAAAGCATACTCATTGAGCACCCTCTCAACATGTTTCTTATAATAGTTGCCCCAATTACTTAAAAACAAATTGGGGCAATTTTGGCTTGTTGCTGCTTGTTCCTGAATGACAAAAGAAGAGGGGACAGAACTGAGATTATACAAAGATTACAGTGTGTTCACCATGCTAGTACACTACAGCATGATTGTTCTTTTGTTCGTTTTTTTGAGTGTTCATAACAAAGCAGTATACAATTTTCCTTAAATTAATCTCCCTTTCTTATTTTAGCATCTTCAATAACTGAAATATGACACATAAATATTAAAGGGACAGTTCACCCAAAAATGAAAATGTTTTCATTACTTACTCACTCTCATGTTGTTCCAAACCTGTGTGAGTTTCTTTCTTCTGTTAAACACAAAAATATATATTTTGAAGAATGTTCATAACCAGACAGTTGACAGCACCCATTCACCTCCTAACTAGGGAAAATAATAATATGGTAATCAATGGGTGCCATCAACTGTCTGGTTATGAACGTTCTTTAAAATATCTTTGTGTTCAACAGATAAAAGACACTCTTGCAATCTAAAAATGTTGTTGAGAGTAAGGTATAAGGTTACATAGGGTGTGCTGATTATTAGTAGGATTAATTAAAAATAGAAGTTAATGAGAAAAATATGCGTACAAGTATGTTTATGTCTTTACACTGGGGGACAATCGTCCCCAGAAATTCATTAAATCTGACAAAACCTCTCATTTGGGGACATCCAGGGACAACAAAGGTAATATATATATATATATATATATATATATATATATATATATATATATATATATATATATATATTTTTTTTTTATGCAATTAAAAACAATTAAATCCTAGTTAAATCCTTAATCCTAATTAAAAACAATAAAAGTTCAGGATGCGTCCTCAGAGATGAAAAACTATATTTGTGTAGCATAATCATAAATGTCTTTTTTTGGGATCTTCTTCTTTCTATCATTCTTCTTTTCAACATCTATACTGCAACTGAGGAGCCAAGTGACATGAACTAGTATGAAGAATTGTATTTTTCCATTCTCTTTTTCTCCAGTATGTGTCAATCCTTTCCACATTTTTTTTGTTCATTCTGTTTCCTGAAACCGAGTCCTGTGTGAGTAAAAATTCCAATGTACTTGTCACCAATGACCAATACATTTTTTTTTAATGCTTCTTGGCCAAATCCACACATGAACCCATTTTCACCTCTATACATACAAAGCTTTACAAAACAGCATATAGAATTGACAGGAGATTTTCCCACCTCCTTCCGGCCTTATCCCTTTCCATCACTTTCTAACATTCTCAAAATAGAGAGAGAGAGAGAGAGCGAAAGAGTTCTATTATTTTCAGCACTGTGCCATTATCACGCCTGCCTAATTAACCCCTGAAGGCCTCATATGTGAAGACCAGAGGGCGAAGGAGTGGAGGGAGAACCAATGACAACACCCACTTCCCTCAAATTCCATAAAATCACTCCATCATTGTCCTTCTCACCGTCCATCATTCAAGGAATGAAAACAGAACAAAAATACATGAAGGTTCACATTTATTCATTCAGTTCACACATTCTCTCTCTTCTACATAACACTTCTTGTCTGTATCTTGTCTATAATCTTGTCTGTATCTATATTTCATCTCCATCCTCTCTGAAGACATGTCTAATGCTCCCTCTTGTGGCGCCACCTGCTCTTGCCCTCTCACATTCTCCTTTTCATTCTCCCTTTCTTATCTCATCATACAAACACACACACACACACACACACACACACACGTTATAAAAAAATGAGACAAAACAACAAGATGCCTTTGAACATTACGCTTGTGGTATGCAAGTAAACAGACACATGCTCCCAAACACACACACACACACACACAGAGACATGGTGGTGCTTTGGCATGTAATCAAAATCAGTCTTATATAAATTCCATCTGATGCCAGAGCTACCATCTGTGAAAGAGTGCTGCCTCTCACCTCTGTCTGTCTGTGAGAAGTCACCCTCTGCAACGCTCAGTAACAAAGAGTGTGTATGTGTGTGTGACAGAGAAAGAGCGGCAAGAAGGGTGTTGAGGAGGAAAAATGATTAATTTGCAGAATGCTTGTGATTTGCTCATATATTATTATAACAGCTCATCAGCACATGACGAATCCCTTGCCCCACGCAGCAGAAAGAACCTGCAGGGCTTCAGCACTTTTACTGTGTATGTGTTTACACACTCGAGCATGTGTCCCTGTGTATGTGTGGCATGTCTTTGAAAAATAATAGCTCATGAGCATGTCATGAATGTCTGTTTCTGCATGTGTGTGTTGTGTGTGGCTTTGTTTGGGAGGAATACTGCATGTATAGCTTGTTGGTTGGTGTGTGTGTGTGTGTGTGTGTGTGTGTGTGTGTGTGTGTGTGTGTGTGTGTGTGTGTGTGTGTGTGTGTGTGTGTGTGTGTGTGTGTGTGTATGGGCTGGCACCTGACAGACTGCAGAGCCTCTAATGACTTTCAGATGCTCACTGTGAGTAACTACAGCCTGAGAACGAGCGAGATAGGAATATTGGAGGAGAGAGAGACTTCCGCTCTATGGGTGATTAAGGGTTTAAACACTCACATCCTTTCAACTCACACTGCAGATATGAATGAGGTCAACTGAGTTAAACACTTCCGCTCCGTGTAAATATCACACAAACAAGTGTGATATATGAAATGAAAATATTTCTAAGTAAGGCTACAGTAGTGTTCTTCAATGAATCAGTGTTTTGTTAGTTTTTTTTTTACAAATCGGTCAAAGGAGTAATTCAATGACTTGTTAAGAAAGACAGTCTCTTGTTTCATAAAGTAATTTCAGCTGCATCTGAAATTGCATTCTCTCTGAATAAGTACTTGTTTTGAATAAGCAATAAGCACTTGCAATGCAATTGTTAAAAAAAGTATGTTCTATAAATTTTTAATGAGTGTAGAATAATCCTACGGTCATCCATCGTACTTTTTCACCTACTGTTTTATACTGTCTACGAACATCTGTCTATTGATTTCATATAAAATGTGTCACCTTCTACAGCGTACAATTGAGAAGTAGGCATATTCTGATGCAATCAGTCTCTTTTTATTTCGGAAAGATCAAGTTTTTATTTTATTTTTTTAATGAATCAGTTAAATCAATTGTTGACTCATGAAGACAATCACTTTTATCATTCCTGAATGAATCAGAGTTTTGAACAAATCAAATAAATAATCAATGAATCACTCATAAGGAGACACCAGTCGCCACCCTCTGGAATAACGATGTAACCTGCAGAAAGTGTAACTGAAATATCCTCTCCAATACACAGACTGACAGTCTATCTCAAGACACAATAACACAATGTAAACAAAAGTCCCAGCGCTGTTGGACTGTGCTCAACAAATCGGACTAGATACTTATACTGTTGTATAAGCGGCAAATTCATAACAGTGGAGCGTCAGCTTGCTCAAAAATCACCTGCATCTGAGTCGTATACCCTTTTGAATAACATGCCCATAATGCATTTCTACAAGAAAACTATATCGGACTATAAGATAAAAAGAAACTCTAAGCCTTTGTGATATTTCAAATATGATGCATCTGTATCTGTCGGAATTACATGATGCTGTGCATGTGGACGTTTTTGGGCCAGGTTTATTTTTTGCTGTGTGGATCATGTTGTACATATCCTTCTGCTGATATCTGAGTGGAAACTTTCCGACTGTGTGTGTGTTTGATTGTCACCTATATGGAAGAGAAGGAAAAGATAAAGAAAAACAGAGGGAGTGTGTGTCTGGGGAGAATGCAAGCCACAGAAGGTGTGAGCAGTAAAAAGTGATGTACCATCTGTCGGCCAGTAATAACCTGCGTGTTGTAAAGGCTGGGAGATTACTCAGCAAAGAGAGCTTCCAACCACCCAAATCCCTCCGCAACGTTAGTGCGCTACGCACTATCTCTCCCCACCTGCTCCCAAAACCCTGCTGAGAAAGATTCCACACTAAAACCGACATCACACCTTCAGATCCACTCGCTTTGATTCAGTAAACACAAAGACGCAAAGACAGCACTACAACGGACAGCCACTAAGCTGAACATCTTTACACCTGCACTGTGCTCAGTAATAATACTGGATCTACCTTAGTTTATTTTCATCATTCAAAAGTTGAAATGCATTCATGTAGGTATCATGAGATTTCCACGTGGATAAAAGGAACAGTTTTGAACTTTGTTAATGAGCCTCTAGTCAACCACTATGGATAGTCCTCAAACTGAAAAGAAAGATTTTATAGCACCAAATACAGCTCTGATGGAAATGGAGAACTGATGCTGTACTCTGACTCGCATGGGAACTCGGATTTGGCATTGTGTGTGTATGTATCAAAAGCAAACTCTAAAAGCTCCACCGGGGAAGCAGCTCCCATGTTAAACGCTGAACTAGATTACAAACTGCTGCAGCAGGCATACCTCTTAATACACTCTCTGTTTCTCAACTATACATTTCCCAGTCTGCCTGCCACTATATCTCTTTTCAATCTTCCTTACTTGGCTTCATTTCTCTCTTTTTTTGAACAAATGGAATTCTTTGAAGTGTTCCAGAGCGTTTCGTTTTGTTTTCCACATGGACATGTCTGAGTAACTGTGTGCAGAAAGTTTCAGGGAAGGATTTTTGGGATAATATACCACTTCCTTCACTGACAGTGCATGAGAGGGTCTGCATAGAGCCCCACGATTGGTCAAGAGTTATAAAGGCTCATGGGTAAAAGGTAGTATATACATCATATGATGAGAACGATGTGTCAGGCAGTCTCAGCAGGACTGTGTGTCTGTGTGTGGGTATCTGTGTGGCCAGGGGAGGAAGAGTTCATGAGTACTCATCTGCAGTACCGCTCACTTCTCTCCTTCTCTTTATCCCTATAGAGCCTATTGCTGCACATTCTAGTGCTGAGCTGTCACGCCAGACACATAATAAATGTCTACGAGTGTGTGCGTGTATGCTGTGTGTGTGTTTGTGCTAAGAGAGAAAAAAGACTATCTCGTGCCTGACGAGTTTCACTCTGAATTTGGTCATTTTGAACAAAAAAAAGAAAAAGAAGAAAAGAAAAAAAAGGCTGAATTACCCCAACGGAAAAAGTACTGTAGCATGGTGGAGTGATGCATCGACACTTTGATATGCATGGAAAAGCAGGGATAATCATAACGCTCAATATATGGAACACTGAACTATTTGGAGTGCGTAAGGTAAAAATTATTTCTTGAGAAATGTTAAGGGTGTAATTTTTTTCACAATAAATCATTTTAGACAGTTCATTGTATCTATTCTTAAAAAAGTTCCAGATGCTTTTGTGTTGTTTATGAGAATGTTATGATCATGATTTTACAAAAAAAAAAAAAACATTGATGGTCATGCAGTAGAAACAGAGAACCAAAAAGTACATTTTTCATAAATATTCATATTACATCAATTATATTACAATCAAATATATAGCTATAATATAGGCTTAAGTCTTCTTTAAGTTTTTCATATTAGCTAGTTTGTGTGAGCATGGATCTGAACTGTATTTATGCTTTATGTAATCTTAAAATATGCCCAGTGTATGAGCATGTGTTGTGTATCATAGTAAATATAATTATTCACGCTATAGAGCTTTTTCAGTTGTTGTTACATTCATCACACACCATCCTTACAATTAAGCTTGTAACATCAGCCTTTGTGTATGTCTAATGTAATTGTATCCGACTCAGTTAAGGGTATTATTAAGGGTAAATTATGGGTAAATTTAACTGACGATGGTAATGACGGCTGCAATGATCTGAGATAAAGTTTTAGGCTAAACCTAGTATAAATAAATGAGAGAGAAAAAAAACAAAATCTATGTTATTACTATTCAGTGTGGTATTATCATCATGACAGTAAATAACAAAATTACATATATTTTTGGCAAGCAAATGTTCTCCTCTGTTCTCCTCAAGTATTCCACATTAAAAGAGGATCAAAACACTCTCAAGCAGATATGCACAAAGGAAGAGGATGATGGTCTGTGTGGCTGAAGCTCCGGCACTGGGTCAGCAGGTGTTGTTCTGCTAGCCATATATATAATCCATAGCTTTTTAATGACTGGCTAAGAGGAGCAGAGCCGAGTGTCAGTACTGGACCTCCAGCAGGACTAAGTGCTCATCTGCTCAGGTATCAATAACATTTCCCATCAGCTTTTATATACACCAATACTGATCTTTTCCCTTGCAGACATGGAAGTATCGATGAGGGCGAATCATAAACATAATATGCGGCTGTTTGCATGCAAGCTACCTGGAAATTGATGTAAAATGTTATATAATATCTCGCTGTCTTTTTACAAGTCACATACGACTCTTTCCATATGTTTCTCATGATTTTCCCATCCACCTCTATCTTCCTCTCTTTTTTCACCCTTTCCTTTCTATTTTGTACCCGGTACCAATTTGTCTGCCGTAAGAGAAATCCCTCCATTCAGAGGAGTCAGTGAAGAAGAAGGCTTTGGCAGTGTGGGGGTTGAGGGGGGTGGGGGGGTATGGGCCAGGAAGGGCCACCTCCAAATAAGTTCCATTAATCACCCAACACACTCTAATGTAACTAATATTTTACAATTAGAGGAGACAAGACGGAGCTCCGAGCCATCTATCTCTCTTATACCACATGATCATCGATTCATAAGACCCTGCCTGAGAGCTGAGCAAACAGACACACACATACTCACGCGCACACACACTCACTCACACACGCACACATACTCTTGTTAAGTTGCATGTGTATGTGTGTGAGACTCTGAGCAGTCGCCAATGATGAGCATTATGACACTGTGTGTATCCAGATGCACAGAGAGCTCTCGATGGTGACAGATGACTGTTGTCTGCGTGCGTGTAAATGAGAGAGGAAGAGTGCGCAAAAATGTGTAAAAATGTGAATAGGTTGTCAAAGAAACGTCTGACAAGATTGATTACGGATTGACTGCAGATTGAAAATGGAAATAGAGCGCAATTCTCTCTGCAGATTGTGCTTTTCTCTCTTAGATATAATTTAGTTGGCCTTAATGACAAGATGTGCTACTGTATAAACAGGCTATAATCCATGAGACTGACTCTATAGCAGAACAAAAAATATAAGGCCTGAGTATCAAAATGTGTGCCACAAGCTCTCACATCATTTATTTCAAGATTTATTGATGTAAAATCCATTTCTTGATTTTAATCTTTTATCTGTCATACGTTGGGTTTCAAAGAACACAGTGTTCAGCCTCCTTCTGAAGCATTGGTGCTATAAGTTGGTTTATAGCGTCATCTGGTGGTGTAAATGAGGAGTTGCGTTTGCTAAAGTATTCAGCCTGCATGCAGGCCAAATGAAAGCCAGCTGAACAAATGAGAGAGAAGAGAGGTTCAAGCGCAGGTCACCATCTGCCCAGCTACAAGTGCTGGCACACAGCAACCCAGCCGTGCAGCTTTCTCAAACACATCAACTACATACACACTCACACAAATATGACACCATAGAGACAGAGTGAGTGACACTAATGCGCTGAAATACAATACGTAAAGGTACAATTATGTACACACACACACAAACACACATGTGTATATCCTTATTACTTATCAATATATCTTTTACAAATAAATACTATCTTGATAATGGTGACTGAAGGATTACCATATTCATACTCCAAATTAATATATAGTTGATACATGGACAAAAGCCATTCAATACAATCAGCTATTCTCCCACCGGGTCAGTCTGATCTGTTAGCTGATTTTAAAGGGGTTTGGGGCACTTATTAGCTTGAACTTATTGCTAATAAGAATGCTAAACCAGCCAAGACCATCAAACCAGGATGAAAAACATTACAAACTAAAAGAATCAAATGGCACATGGTAATATTTTGGGGTAGCACTTTAGAATAATGCTCAATTCATCAACATTAATGTTAATCAACCATTAACTAACAATGAACAATGATTTTCCAGCATTTATTAATTTAGGTTAAGGTTAATTTATTCATAATACAGTCATACTACCTGCACTAATGCTAAATATTACTGTTCATTAATAGTGCATTATGTCTAATGCATTAATAAATGGTAAAGTCGTATAGTATGGTAACACTTCAGTATACAGTGTGACACGTGTCATATCTGTACTAAATGTAGCATAATTACATTCAACGAACTCTAAACCAAACCATAACCCTATAGTAAGTGCATGTTGTTCATTAATATTACTCATTACTTAAATGTGTAATTACACTGTAACAACAACCTAAAATTTTTACAAATTTTTGAAATAATAACATTACAATTGAAAGGCTAATACATTAATCTACATATTTCAATATCTATCTATCTATCTATCTATCTATCTATCTATCTATCTATCTATCTATCTATCTATCTATCTATCTATCTATCAGAAATAGCATGACTTTCTTCAATTTCTTCACTCAACAGCTCCGCACAAGCTAGACATAAGGAGGGGGAGCAGGAAAATGAAATGGTTATTTTTTCAGGATGTGAGTTTTATTAGGTCCAGGCCGTTTTCCATATGGTCTAGTGTAGCTGATCCGTTTAAAAATTAGTCAGGCATTGACCTCAGACACCTCCCCTCACCAGGGCCTTGACGGCAGGTTAACACAAATATGGATCCCATCAGACTAAAGGATATCAGGTTTCCCTCCACTGAGACCCCGCTAACCCACAGGAAAAGGTTAAGGAAAACATAAAATACGCAACTATAATGGGAAAATGTTCTCTCAGTCTGCAGTGTGTAAATGTGCGTGTGAGGATGGTTTTCATGTGTTTAGAGAGCAGGCTCTTATCTCTCTGAGGTATTGACACAACAGGCCCCTGTCCCAAAGTGTGTCAGTTATCACTTGTAACTGGCCTACGATGAGAGTGTGTGGACGGGGCAAATCCATCTCTGAAAAAGGGGTGCAGAGACGGAACACCCTTGAGACGTTTGTACTGTGCTTATATGTATTGCACTGATACAAATAAGGACATCATGGAAACAGACATAACTGCATGGATGTGGATGAGGTTTAGAAAGTCAAAAAAGTAATTTGCACTAATTTATGCCAAATACGCAGAACTGTAAGTTCACATGGATGATTGAATGTGTTGTCTTTACTGAAAAAGTCAGAAATAGCATTGAAAAAATTGAAAAAGGAGGATGAACATCATTTGGCACACTAGTTTCCAGCTCTCACAGGTTTGGGGAATTAACACGGCTATAGCCCAAGGGTAGAGAGCCACAGTTAGCAGGAACACAGCCGGTAATGCGAGCTGTCACAATCCACACTGCTCCAGAGTCAAACACACACACACACACACACACACACACACACAGACAGACAGACAGACAGATATATGCCTGTAGCCCTGCAGCTAACACCATGTACAACACTTAACATGGGAGTCAGGGGTGGAGTGAAATGGGAAGACAGAGAAATATATCGTTTCTGCTGTCTGTCGTACAAGTCTTCATTTCACAGTTGTGTTGGAATGATTCCCTGTTGTGTGTTAGGCGTTTTTAATTATTTAGTGAAATCTCAAATGATTTTATCAGTTAAAATAATTTGAGATTTCACTAAATAATTACAAACTATTTATATACAAAATGTATATATTTGCAACATTTATAAAAAAAATATTGTAACTAAAAAAAAAACAACATTACAGAAGATATCACTGATTATTATATGTTATAAGTATATAAATGTGTAGTTTTTGTAATATTATATAAATTATCCTTTTGTAGTGTTTAGTATAGTGTTTTAAATACAAAACGTGGTACCTTCACATTTATTGTACCCTTTTCCTTTCCTCACGAAACATTTTGACAGATCAAAGTTACAATTCCAAATATAAAGCAGAAAAATGCTCAGTTGTTCAAGCTGGTGTTTCATAGTTTGAATACATTTTATTTCTCATTATAAGTACAGTTCAGTAGTTACAAAACAAAGCATCTGCCATGAAGATACAGCAACCAAATGAAAATCATACAGTCCACAAGACAGCTCAGAGGTGTGGAATGCTCATATATTAGTCCAGAATGACTGAAAGAGAGGGAGAGAGAGAGATGCTCAGTAATACTACACAGAGAAGGGAGCCAGAGGTGTGCTCATCTATAACCAGTGTATATAGGGATGATCCATACATATCCTATCACTGTCCCTCCCTGTCATATGTCCTTTACCTTACGTAGCCTGTACTAGTTTACTGAAACTAGTTCACTAAACAGCTTCACTTTGAGACTTTTTATTTTATTTTATTTTATTTTTATGCTCTTTTTTTATTGTAGCATTTACAATAAGACAGAACCTTGCTTGGAAACTATAAAAAACAAATGAAATCTTCAGAGATGTGTTTTTTAGGACAACTAAAGAATATATCTGAAGAGACTGGACTCAGTCTACACACAATGACTTACGGGGAAGTTCATTGAATTGATTCTCAAAGCAACATAGAAGACCATCATAAGATGAAATAGTTTGAACTACACAGACCAAATCAGCAGAGTTCACAAAAGATTAGAGAGAATATCAGTCCACAACGTCAAGGGACGCACAAACACGCACGCACACACGCACCTTCATTTTCCATTAGTGATCTGCGTACTGTATAGACTGGATTTTCATTTACTATCACAGTGCAAAATACTTCAGGGGGGGAACCTCGGTTTTTATTTGCTTGCATGAGGCATAGGTATATATATATACTGTATGGATTTATATGCTTGCAGCAACAGAAGAAGATTGTCAATCTTTCTTTTTTCCTTTTCTTTTAATGTTATTGGTATTTTACAAAGGTGAAAGGCAAAAATTACAGTACTAGAGAAGAAAACTCCAATCTAATACCTACACTCTAAAACAGCTAGCTTTGTAAATGCAACAACGCATGACTGTATCTATGGCTAGACAATACTTGTTTCTTTTTTCTTTTCTTTTTCTTTAATAATTGAATACATCAAACCATTTCAGTAGTCAGTAACACTTTGCAACACTGATTGGTGGCAGTATATTACAAACACAATCTCATAACCAGAGTACTTGAAGTGAGCAAGACTGAGATCAAAGCATGTAAGGTTAGGGGCCGCGTTTCTGTTTGATTTCTGCAGGCTGCACGTTCGAAGTCTCCGTGGCTCGTGCCGTTTCATCAGACACGCTCGATGTAAACTAGTTCTTCCGTCACCTCGGCTGGTTTTTGTCTCGAGTGCTACAGCGTCCTCTTTCTCAGGAGTTCAGCTCTCAGCGTCTCACAAACACATCAAATCACCGAGCCAGTTCTCAAAGAAAAAAGGCGTAGCTTCCCTTTTTAAATGCAGTGTTCTCGTTTCCTGAATGTACTGGATTGTCTTTCTTCCGCTTTGACGTCCAGGCACTGACTGCTCTGCTGAGAGTGTGCTGAGTTTTTCACAAGGGTGTGCTTGGTCTCCAAACGTGTAGCGAGTTGGTCCAAAAAGTCCAGAGGAACGGGTTAGGGAGCCTCAGACAAATAACACTGGTTACGTTTCAGTGGGCAGTGAGAAACACCAACAGAGGGAGAGAGAGAGAGAGAGAGAGAGAGAGAGACAGAGAGAAAGACAGAGAGGGAAGTCTGAACGGTTTCTCACTCTCTCATTCTGAGACTGGCAACTCTCCACCATCTTGGTTCAAGGAATGTGTTGCTCTGAGGGACAAGCACTTCAACGTTTCCTCACTAGGTCAAAGTCAAAAAAGTAATTAAAAACACAGAAAGTATTTATCAGCTACACAAAGGAGGATTCAAGACACATAAAACACAGGAAGCAAAAAAATTGTTGTTTTTTTCCTCACTGTTTCCAGCTCACTAAACATCAACAGATCTTCTTCCCTCCATCCAGCGAGAACGCTCGTGTAGGAAACCATCTGAGCTGTCCAATTTATTAGTCTTTTTTTTCTTTTCTGTCTTTTACGTTAAATAATGTTTTGATAAGATAATGTCCTTCATTGTCACAATCCTCTTCCTCTTTTTCCGTTGCCTGCTCTTGGCCGCTCAGTCCAGTAGGGGGAGGTGATGTTAGTTTCTGATTAGTCCTGCATCTCTGTGTCAGTTAGGCTATGTTCAGGGGTAAGAGCAGGGCCAAACCTTCGGGACGCCTCTTCCTCCGCCCACAGATGAACTATGGTTAAGAGAACAAACGCAGATTAACACCACGGCCTGTGTCCTTCCTCTCTCTCTCTCTCTTTCACACAAATGCATACAACCTCTGACAGACCATTATTAACAGAAAAAAGATATTTAAATCAAACCATATTATTATGTGTGTTGTCATTTATTTTAAATTGGCATCTCAGCTTTTGGTAACACTTCAAGGACATGAAATTCAAAGAACTATTAATGGCCTGTGATAATGACTATATCAATAATGACATTTTTTTCTTTATTTTTTATAAAGAATTCAACTGAATAAAGGTCCACTTAAGTGTTACCAAAATGTACATCCTTTGATGTCCTTGACCAACAAAAGGTTTTGAAGAATAACGCATTAAAAGAAAAACACAGTTTGCTTTTGATCACTTAATTATGATTTCAAAGGAGTTATTATGAGGGAAAAAATATTTAGGGTACATTTGAGAAGAAATAAACGACCACTGCATGCCTGTGTGAGTTTGTGTGTGTGTGTTTAAATGTTGACTATTAACCTCTCCATTCAGATTCCGTTAACCTCTAATGGCACTAAAGAAAACGCATCTTGTGAATCATAAGATAAAACATTAGGCAGGGGAGGAGGGTAATTTAAACACGTTCAGACTTCTTCCAGCTCTAATATAAGATATAAATATATAAAGTCTTCTAATATAAAGACAATAACTCTCTGAACATTGCACTTGTGCAATTACTGCTGAAGTTTGAATCCGGCGAAAATGCTTACTGCTTTTTTCCCCTCCTATTTATGTGCTATCGCCGTTTGAACTAAATAATATAAATGTTGTTTAATTCCCTCTACAACCTCTAAGAAAATTATTTGGCAATAAAATCTACAGAGTGCATTTCCGAGTCGTGTTCTTTTAAAGTGCCTCTATGAAAATGACAAAATGAAATTAAAACATGCATTTATTTGAGTGTGCTCTCGCAAGAAATGTTATGGAAATGAAACGAGGAGTCAGTTCCCCGCTAATAATGGAATAAAACATCGTCATTTAGATTTGCCAAAGAGCAATAACGCTGACGCCCACTCGCTTTGCATTATGTGCACATCTCAGATGTGCTCTTCTTTAACAGATACACTTTCCACTCAGATGTCAGGCTCTTCTGAAATTGCTGATAGAGATTAAGAAATAGAATTAGTAATTTTGCATGCTCAGATACAAAATATTCTAACACTAAAACACAATAATCTTACACTTTAGTTTTCTCTAGCTATATATGAAAGTAAATATAATTGCTGATTTTGTCATCTGGGTTATATACTGATAACAAGCATTACAAAACAAATGTTTTCAGTTACAAACAATTTTTGCAGTCAGCCATAATTAATTTATTCCACAAACAAAACCAGTCCAATCATATGGGGTACCAAGAGTGTAATATTCGACTGAAGACATGATCTCAACATGTCTGCACTCAGAAGTGCTTTACATAAAATAAAAATTAAAGATATTTTTTATTTGGCCACATGTGTATGGAGCCTTAATATTAAAATATTAATATAAAAATTATGGCTACATTTTATTTTAAGGTGTCCATGTCACAGTGTAATTATGCATATGCAATAATATCTAATAATAATTAACAACAATAACTTACTATAGTGTTAGCGTTAGGATTGGGGTTTGATGTAGGGTTAGTTGTAGGGTTATATATATATAAATTACACAAAAAAATTATATATTTATTTATATATTATTACACAAAAATAAATGAATAGTACTTCTGGTAACACTTTATTCTACAGTGTCCTTGTTAACATTATTTATATATATATATATATATATATATATACACACACACACACACAAGATAGACAGCAGCTTTAAATTAAACACCAAGATTAAGCAAATCAAAACCACAGATTCCCAGATTTTTTTCAGCCGTTCAGACTGAAGGGTGCTATGCACACTTTGTTCGGGAGATGGCAGTATAAGCCCCCAAAACAGCTTTCAGCGTAACTTCATGTTGAAAATAAGATCTTGTTACTCAATGTCAATTTCCTTTAACCTGCTGATATTTCATGTTAATCTACAGATATAGTGTTTGTTATTTATCAAATCTGAAGTGATTGGCAGTGTTTTGTAGGACTATACTATGGTCATGGCTCTACAGCTGTCTGCTGGCATTTTTTTGTGCGTCCATGAGGAAATTAAGATAATCATAACCATAATGATAATAAATTATGTTCTCAGGTTTTAAAAACGCCTGGTCTCCCAGGGGCCAGTGCTCTTCGTGACTTCCTCTTAAAGAAAGTTCTGGTAATGAGTTACAGATTCCGCCCCATATTTGATTTTCACTCTTCATTAACTAAGCCACCTGGAATGTTATTATTTAAGAACGCCATTTCTTTTCCCCAAACAACTGCCACTGCGATCTGGAGACTAGCACACCAACTTTACGATCACCACAACTTTTTTCCTCCTCCTGTTCTGATAAAATTTGAAGTCTCCCTGTCTGCATATGGAGTGATTGCTTAATTATTTCGCCACCCTAGAAATATTTATCATACTCTGGTCTGTCATATTACACTATTTTCAGTCTTTTTTCTCATAGCTTGAATCATGTATCTTTATTTGTGTTTGTCCAAATATCAGTTTTTCTTCCCATAAAATTATTTATCTAAATTATTTTTACATGATCAATATTACTTTGACAATAATTTCTCTCTCTCTCTCGCTCTCTATGTGTGTATATATATATATATATATATATATATATGTGTGTGTGTGTGTGTGTGTGTGTGTGTGTGTATTAGAAGTTACAGGATAATGAAAATGAGAATGGTTTCACCCCTGAATCAAAGAGAAGCAAGAAAACGTTGGGCCCTCTACTGCTCGAGTGCGATAATACACGTTCACTGTAAGACAAGAGAGGGCCCTGGAAAGTAATACAAGACATATGGTAAGAGGACACATAGCTCCAGGATCCATCTTATGTTAATACAAGTGTCATGCTTAACAGAATGGCTAAATGAAAAGGCAGACAGAACAATAGCACAGCACAAGGCTGGAAGCAAGCTCAGTTAACAAGGGCCAGCACACTTGGGGAAAAGCGGGGCTGTCTGAGTCAAAGTCCTGACATTTCCTAACTGCTTCTTATTATTCCCGGACCACAGAGTTAAGGCAAAGAGCTCTCCCATCTAAAACACAGGGCTGCTTTATACCCTGACCTCCCTCAGGTATTCTATTTTTACCATGAAATCTACTTAGTGAATATTTGTGTTTCAAAGGCCTACTCGTTTTAGGTTTCCTGAAAACAGGGGTCATTTAATTGGAGGAAAATGTGAGGATATGAATTTCAGAACTTTTGAATACATGTTTAAGCAATCAGATAAGGCAGACGTGCATTATGGAAAGGAAAAGGGAACATTTATTTTGCACATGGTCTCCGACTGATATTCTTTTACCACATTATGTAGTTACTAAGTGCTTAGTCTATTTGTAATATCCTCTGTTTAAAGGAAAACTTTGGTTCAGCTGTTTTCGGTAGTCTAAAAGTCTCTGTTTTTCGCTATGAATGAAGTCGAGATGTAAGTGATGTGGTTCGCCATCATCTCCTGCTGAACACAAACACAACACACCGCACATTCTGCCACGGAGGGTGGCTTTGTTCTCTCCCAGGCATCCGGTGCTGCTGGAAAAGAGTTGTTTTTGGCAAAGGTAGACCTCATTGTACAGCCCAGTATTTATAAATATGTAAATACGAGTCAGCGTGCAAATACACACACGCGCAAACACACATATAAGCGGGCCGAACGCAAGGAAGTGCACCCAAATCATATTTTTAGAAGGTTTTAATGAATACAGGATGTTTATGAATACCATTTGTAGTGATTCACAAAGACTAGAAGAATCCTCGCACACCACCCCCTCCTCTCCCCTCAAAGCGTAAAAGAAACCCAATGTTTCTGGAGGAAATGGCAGAATTGTACGTTTGGTGCTTGTGTGGGTTCAGATTGCCTTTAGATAAGCATACAGAGGAGCAGGCGACCTCGTGCATGTGGCACACTTGAAAAAGTCTTCTGCCTTTTTTCCGAGTTAAAATGCACCTCGATTGTGAAGGTAAAACAAACAGTGTGTTTGTTACTCTGCCGGATGAATAGGCAGCAAATAAACCTGCCTCAGATGATGGAGAATGACACAAGTACTGTTTGTCTCGCACATATTAACCAGAATAAGAGAAACTACCACGCACAAAACCAGACTCTGACTCTGTCAAGAAAAGGAAAGAAGACAGTAGCTCTCAAATGCAAGTCGTCTTCCGGAGAAAACGGAAGGCTGGGATGTGGATGTGTCTTGCTCTCTGACTCAGTCTATTTCTGGGGCAGAGATTCTCGCACTGATACTACCTCCACTGAGCAATTTAAAGCCAAACACTGATGTTGCAATCTGTCTTCTGTGCCTGATAGCGCTTTTCTCCCTCTCTAACCCAAATTACTTTCTTTTCATATCTAATTATATTTGCTAATGATCTTATAAGGGGATAATGGAATGTGCTTGATCTATTACCTTTTTTTGCAATACATAAATACAATACAAATGGCTATGCAGCACTTTTTCCATCATCCATTTCAAGCAAAGGGAAAAGAGGATATTTAAACAATATCTAAAATGTTACCACTAGAGCGACGCAAATGTCTTTGCTCGTTCAACGCTACTAAAAAGGAACACAGACGCGGCGCAGTGGAACGATTTGTACATTGACGAAAAAAAAAGAAGGTTTTTAATGCCTCATGAGGGGCAACCCTCGGGCCACGACCTCTGCCCAGGCATGTGAGGCATTGAGTGTGGACAAACGCTGCTAAGTAAATTAACAGGAACCGGCGTTTTTAACTAGTGTCCACACACATATTTTAAAGTTTCACCCGAACTCCGGACAAACCTTCAATCTCTCCAGAGGTCAGCTATTTGTTTCTGTGCACTGTTGTTATGAATATTCCCGTCGACCAAGCCCCGCCCTGGTCTAAACCTCTCCCCATTCTTCCCTCAGTCGTTTTCCCACAGGCCTGGCGATGGCCATGGCATGACAGCCGCACTAAACCCCCCGCATTAATGGAAGGAAATGGCATTCGATCTCCATTTGATCTTGTAATCATTTCTGCTGAAATGATAATTAGTGTCCTCACAATCCTCTGACTGTGAGAGAACAGCGTAAAGTAAAACAGAGCTCTTGTAGCAGAAATGGCACTTCACTCAACAAGCAAAATACGCTTTTCTCCTCCGTATATTTACGTATACCTCCTAATCGCGCACATACATGGGCCTCATCTGCTGGCGACTGCTGTCTGTGATTCTTTTCAACTGACATAATCCTGATTGATTCGTTCAGCAGATAAAAACTCAGTCCACTTGTGCCCTTTACTGCTGGAACATAATATGGCTCTTTATTCGGCAACAATGTAACATAATGGCGTTGGAATGTGAGGAGGAAAAAAAACGTCAGGGCTGCGTCTTAAATGACTGTGACACTCTGCGGTTCAGGCTCAAGCTGTGGTCTAATGTAAAAGAGAGAAAGGAGGAAGAATGAGGGAGAGGTGAAGGGAGGGCGAGGGAGAAAAGAGAAAAATCATTAAGCGCAGATTACCAGAGTGCCCCACTAACAAGGTCGAGGCAGGGCTGCTGGTAAAAGTTGTCATTGTCTGTTTCTCTTAAATGCGTGCGCTTCACATTTCCCTCTGATGAGATTTGGGTTGCGTTGTTTTAAATTCTTTGCTTCATGTTTGCTCCCCCCTTCATGCTTTTTTTTTATATAAAAAGAATCTTTTGTTTGACAACAGGAAGACGTGAGGTCATTTTTTGTTCATCAGGACAAGTAGAGAATGAATCATGCTTTTTATTTTGCAGGGCTTGCCTAAATACAGCAAGGCCAAAGACACACACATACGCACATGCACGCACGCACGCACGCACGCACACACGCACACACACACGTGCACACACACACACACACACACACACACACACACACACACACACACACACACACACACACACACACACACACACACTCATAAGGTTTGTGTGCCATTAAATAGAAATAAAAGAAACATTGCTGCTGAAGTGCACTTATAAAGAGTTCAAATTAAAATGAATTCAAATAAATTCATATTATTGTAATATTTTGACAAGAAAAGTAAAGTTTGTAAAGACAATTCTTAAAAAAATAAATAAAATAAAGCTGAATGTTGAAGGTTTATAGGTCTTATTAAAAGAGCATACATAATTTAATAAATATTATATCAACAAACAAATAAAATATCTTAAACGTGAGCATTTAAGCATCTTCACTATTCCTCAAAATGAATAAAATCAGAGCAACACCAAATCAGAATATTACGCAAACCTCCAGTAATTAAATGTTAAATAAGCAATTATTTTCTATGCATTTGATTGCACTTTATTGACCTGTGTATTAGCTGTATAACTTTGATGATTCCGTTTAACCATAAGCAAAAATAACTTTAGATATTTTGTTTTATTAGTGAAGTAAGTGTTAAACGTTCTTCTCCTGTGTCCTATTCTTCTGCGATCTAGAATGGCAGCAGCTGAAAGGTTTATTTGAGCTAGAACCTCTACTGTACTTGCGTGAATTTTCATTCCCCGCAGTCTCATTATTTCAATTTTGGTGTGAAAGAGTACATTTGCTCAAAAATAGAACTTTAGTGTTATTAAAAATACAATCAAACAACCAAGCCCACCCAAGTTTAGATAAAAAGTACTGCATAAGTAATGTTTTGCTTTTTTTTAAGTAAAAATGTAATAAAATTAGTTACTTTTTAATGGAGTAACGCAATATTGTAATTCATTACTTTTCAAAGTAACTTCCCCCAGCACTGATTAATATTTGTTTAATTACAATTCAGTGAATTGCTCTTCCTGTCATTTCAGTTCTATTCCTGTGGGGTGTGGCTAATTCAATTACAAACCACACTCATGAATTCAAAGGCAGCCAATTCTTCAATTCTGTATTTTTCACGACACAGTCGCACACATGAATGTGAAGTTTTGCCTTTGTTGCAACTGCTTCCTACATGGCGTACACAAAAAACAATGAGTACCAGCAAACAAACAGAGCATTTTATGTGCTCTAAGAAAATGTGACAAAACTTAAGCTCATCACAAAGGAGACCAACAGACGCAGCCTCATTCATAAACATTCAGTGTCTGAGATGTTCCTATAGGATCGTGTTCAGCAGGCCTCTCTCTCTCTCTTTCTGTCTCATGTATGTGTTGTATTAATTGTGAGTCCTAATCTAGAAGAGTCGGGGGTCCCTGGAGCTAGCAGCGCTATTATTTGCGCAAGCATCGCGCTCCATACCGCTCTCGCTTACTAATTTCGTTCGAAGTTGCACCGCTCAGCCGAGGGAGCGCGCCGCCGAATGCTGCGTCTGAGTCAGTCAGACAGCTCTAGACGAGGTCCCTTTAGTGCCATGCTGTCAGTCACTTTATATGTTGTGAAATAGAGAGAATGAAAAGAGAAAGCGAGAGAGAGAGAATGTAGAAACAGAACAAGTCCTTTTATCCTGCTCGGCGGGACCTGTCAGTGCCACCTTCTCTCTGGTTTCCCAGCAGTCCCAACACAGCAGCTATCAGAGGGAACCTGACATCCACACACCGCGTTATCCAGGGGGGAAGGAAATCATGAGAGCGGTCCCACACAAGCGAGCAGCAAGTACATACTCTCCTCAGATCAAGCAACAGTCTTTCGTAAGAGAAGAAAAGAGTGAGATATTTGGATGTTTTAAGTGGGAATGTAGGCTGACAGGCTTTTGCTGCTTTTGACATGTGATAGAAACTAGGTTTGCATCTCCCTGTGTTCATTTTGGAGTTTGGACGGAGATGAGAGAGCGAGAGTGTGCCGTAGCTTAAGCACTGATAGTTCTGTCTTAACGGCTCTTTATTCTCGCACACACATCACAGTTGTGACTCCAGGCACCTCCAGAGTCACTTCTATTTTTCTCCACATTTGCAGGCCTTTTTTCTTTGTTTCTGGATGAAAAAAGAGAGGAATGAAACGGTTCCTAATTCATACATGACACACACATCCATGCGTGCACACATTTCATGGATTGGAGTGCTGGAAAATCACAAGCACCTGGCTGAGTGTTTTTTTTTTCTTTTCCTTTTCCAATATGATTTTGCCTGCTTCCCCACTGGTCTCTGATGATTCAACAGTTCCTGCTCTAACATCTGCTACTTACTCTTACTGGGTCTCAATTAAGACAGCAGTATTTATGAATCTGCTCTTATTTACATTTCTATTTTTCTGCATATGTGCGTGAACAGCGGCCAAAACAGCCCCTCTGCCCCACACACCACGCAGATGTTTCTTCAGAGAGGCCAAGAGGTGAGCGCTCGGTTTGAAAACAGCGACACGAGAGTGGGGGCTAAACAGAGAGAGATTTAGGGTTGCAAGATTTGCAGCTTCACTGTCACACAGATGAGAGCTCCTACTCTCAGGTGATTGTGAAATATGGGAGTTTGATTGAGGGATTGTGGGATTGGTGAAAGCCATTTCCCCTGTTAAAGAGAGGTGGTTGGTGTTGGAAAAGCCTACCTTTGTGTGTGTGTGTGTGTGAGTGTGTGTGTGTGTGTGTGAGAGAGAGAGAGAGAGAGAGAGAGAGAGAGAGTGTGAAGTAAGGGATTGTTTAATTAACAACAATCCTTTATTTGCGCATGTTTGCTTTCTAAAACACAAAAATGTAACATTTTAAAATATATTCAAATAGAAATGAGAAAATATTAATTCATATACAATTTTACAATATTAGGTCTACAAAGTTTTACTGTATTTGATCAAAAATACAGTAAAACTTTGTAGACCTAATATTGTAAAATTGTATATGAATTAATATTTTCTCATTTCTATTTGAATATATTTTAAAATGTACTTTTCTGCAAAGCTGTATTTTCAGCATCATTACTCCAGTCTTCAGAGTTAAAATAAATTTGCTGCTCAAGAAACATTTCTTATCGTTATTAATGTTGAAAACAGTTGTGCTGCTTACTATTTTTGTAGAAACTTTGACGTATAGAATCAATTATTAACACATTTTTGCAAATGTCTATACTGTCACTTTTCATCAATTTAACATATGAATTGATAAATACATAAATTCATTTGCTAGCCCCAAACTTTTGAATGGTAGTTAATGTCCTTGTGGAAGATTTCATTTCTAAATTAATTAAATAAGGATTAATAAGGAGTCGGTCATTTCTTTGTTCTTTGTTGGTCATTTGACTTTCCAATAGACCAGGGGTCGGCAACCTTTAATGTTGAAAGAGCCATATTTATAGATTGGGGGGGGGGGGGGGGGGACTCATGACTCATGAGGCGCGACACTCTTTTCTTCCGTGGTCGGAGCGATAGCGCACCGAGCGCAGATAGCGGGACCGCTGCTACAAGTTACGTGCAGGGGATGAAAGACCCGCATGCGGCCCCAGACCCGCGGGTTGCCGACCCCTGCAATAGACGTTTGACCCCATTCAGACCCTCTGACGACAGGTGCAATTGCTTACATTCACTGTTCCAATTGTACTCAAATGTGTTCAACGGGACTTGAGGTCTGTGCAAGGGAATCAATTTCTTTCACACCAGACTCTTCCCCAAAGGGAGTCTGTTTGTCAGAGAAGATTGCATGGCTGTATCCTGGATTTTGTGCACCTGCTAGTAATGAGTGTAGCCGAAACAGCCAAACATGATAATTTGAAGGGTGTGTCCACATACTTTTGGCCATGACAAAGTACTACATAAAACTACTCCATAAAATATATAGATTTGTATGAATAGTGACAGTTTCACATATGTAGTATGACCATGTAGGAATACTAACTAGAAATGAATGCAAGGGACTGGTGTGCAAATGATAACTAATTAAACTAGCGCCAGTGGTCATGCTTTGGACTCTGAACTCTGCTTTGGTAATACTTACTAGAGTATATACTTGAATGAAGAGCCATATTTATATTAAACAAATGTACACTCACCTCACAAAGGCTAATAGTGAGAAGCGTCAGTGTGTTGGTTTCAACAGACCACTCATGTCTTTAATAAACAGTAATGCGTTTCCCTCACACACAAGTGCCTAATCATGCCAACCTAATGATGCCACTAGAAGAAACAGACATGAGTGACATCAGAATAGCATAAAAAGGCTGTTATTATTTCATCTGATAGATAGATGATCATTGGCATGCGATGCGAAAATACACCTGAGATCATTAAACACAGAATATGAGATCCAGGGTTATGTGCGCACCAGAAACGGAGCCTTTGTTTACCTTTTATTTATTTACTAGCACAAGTAAAGCGCTGTTGAATATGAAATGTCAAACTATTTACATGCAGTGTAAGCACTTAAGGCAAGGCTTTTTAGTTTTTGACACAACCTGTAAACAACAGAAGATCTAACATTTTCTGTAAAGACCAAACATGAGCTGGCAGATATGAAAGCATTTATCCATGGAAACAAGAGTATGCCTATTTACAGACAATAGAGGAGAAAAAAAGCGGTCCTTTCGCTTCTCAAAATCAACTTCACACTCTTAAAGACTTCTTCTGTTTAGATATGGCAATTTCATCAATTACAAATGCTTTTTACTCTATTTTAACCTAAATAGCTGCTTCCATGGGCAGTCAAGGAACAGTAAGTCTCTCCAATGTGTTATTAATAATTCATCTGAGAATGCCGTTTAGGAAGTTCGGGAGGCAGGTCTAATAAGCATGGACAGCATCTAATACGCCATGTGCTGGACAAAGCGCTTTTGAGAATCATTACTTTGTGTGCTTGTCTAATTGAGACTTCATAAATTACCCAGTAGGCCTCGACTCGCTGCAGATTGCTCCCTGCCTTCGCTGGAACGATACACTGCGTGTTTTCTCAAGAGCCACATCATTTCTGCATGTACATAAAGGCAGTCGCATGAAAACTGCAATGGCAAATAAGTAAATATTAAAAAAATAAAAGCACATAAGCCGAAGCGGCAAGCGAATAAAGGCCCTTTCTGTTTCAAACTTCAGTACAATCGCAACAATTATCTGCTTTTCCTCACTTTTCTCTGCTCTCATTGTTTTTGGCAGGCAGATCCATAACATTCTTTTTGTTCCACTTTGGTCTCCTCCTTTTTCCCAAGCCTGAGAAACTTCAGACATGAGAACCCTTAGCCGCCTCTAATATAAAACCAGTGAAATTTACCTAGGATTATAAGTCATTGACAAATAACCTTGCTGATAGATGCGAACTAGATTTTGTTCAAAGCACTCTGACAGCCTCAAAAGAGATTAGCGGAGTTCTTATCAGGTCAGGGGTGTCACGGGGGAAATGTGTTTAAAGTCACATTGATTTATTGAAACATTTTCCAATAAGAAGACTTCTCTCGACTCTCAGACGAGTGTGTGTGTGTGTGTGTGAGAGTGAGAGGGACTCTAGCAGTCATTGTGAACTCTGCTGGACTACAAAGAGGGGGAAAAAAGCTAAAAACAACTGCAAGACGAACACACAGACCCCAAATAAACACAAGAGATCTTTGATGGCCGAGTAAAACTACACTACATTTCCTTTCCCTTTCCCATCGTCTACTGTGTGCTATTCCTCTAGACGTAACAGCAATAGTTGTCCGATATACACATGAACGTTCACACGCACCCACAAACACACACACACATACACGCCGACAAGAAAGCATAATAAGATCCTTTGTTCCTGCAGGCATTCATTTGACACTATTACCTTCTTAAGAGTAATTATGAATCTTTTCAGAAAGCTGGATTGTGGGAACCGTTGGGTTTGGCCCCGGATCCACCCACCAACAGCAAATGGATGAGAGAGAAAACTCAGAGTATCACTCTGCACCCCTGTCAGAGAAATGTCATTACCCCTGTACAGCTCTCCCATTCTTGCAGTCTTTCACGATCCTGTCCTCTTCCCCCCTCTCAAACAACCCTGCTTTCTCTCTCTCTGTCTCTCTCTCTATCTCTCTCGTTCTCTCACACTCCTGCTGCTTCGTTTGATCTCTGAGGTCCACTGGAACCCTGGAAAGCTATTCCAGCATTTGCGGTCCGTCAGAGTCCTGTGGAGAACCTTCTGGATGTGTTGGTGTGTCCAGGCTGTAACCCTTCCTGCTGACATGGCTCTCCACCACACAATCTGTCAGAGACTTCACCTTAACAGCACACCACAAGCTTGGATAATGAACAACGCTTCCTCAAATGCACCAAATCGACAGATTTACAATTCTGTACTATAATTTGTATGTCTGTCTTGCATGGTGCCTTTGATAAGACACATGCTAGCAGATTGTCTGTGCTGTTTTTTCCCTTTATATGTTTTTTTTCTTTCTCTCTTTCTCCCTCTCCTGGAAAATCAATAATTATCATCAGCATCATCATCATCAGTTCTCCATTAGTTTTGCATCTACTCTATGAATATATTAAATATCATGAGATAGTATGACACTCCACAGTATGCTCATGTTTATTCCATTAAATAGTACAAACATAAAAGTTACCTTATAAAAAGGTCACGACTATCTTGTAGGCTTCAGATGATTTTTAAAAAAATAATTATTATTATTACAATTACTACTACTACCACCACTAATAAAAGTATTAATAATTCTGAATTTTCCATTAGTTTTGGATCTAATAGGAATATATTAAGTATAATGGGATAGTGTGACAAATTAATTTAAAATGTTTATAAATGGCAAAGATGTTACATTGTAAACAGTTCACTGCCATCTTATGATATTTAACCCTTTTTGTGTGGTCCAATTTTATATTAGGTGCCTTTGTTTACTAACATTCATGTAAATCATTCAAAATGCATTTATTGTGTGCATGTTTTTACTAATATTTAAAAAGGAAAATCTGCATATAATTACATATGTAATTCATATCTGTAATTTTGTAACCTATCAAACCTGTCCCAAAACTTAATCATATCCCACCTCAATATTACCGCAATTGTTTTGCAAAACAACATGGACACAATAAGTACATTGGGTAACACTTTATTTTACAGTCCTTGTTACACGTTACATGTAGTTACTTTTGTAATAATGATTAATTATGTATAACATATGCAATGAATAACATATGCATAAGTACATGTAGTAAATTATTATTGAACAGGATCTAAATGCATAATTATACTGTAACATGGACACCCTTAAAAAATAAAGTTTTACGTTTTTAAATAAGTACACATTAAAGATACCTCTTTTAACCATTTACTACTACTTCTACTACTACTAATAGTGAGACTACTAATACTAATAATATAACACTAATTATAGAGTTCTCCATTAGTTTAGAATCTACTAGGAATATATCAAATATCATGGGATAGTGTGACAATCCACAATATAATCATTTTTATAAATGCTAAAGATGTAAAAGTTGTAACAAGTCACTGCCAGCTTATGATATCTAACACTCCTGGGCTTCAGATAACACACTGATAAACAGAGCAAGGAACCTGAGAAGTCTTGAGAATTCAGAGACAAGTGTTTGTTTGTGTCTCTATCAAGAACGAAATCAAAGCCTTGCCCCAGTTATGTGTCGAACCAACTCACGCTTTACTGTACATCATCACCTGATTTATAGACCCACTGTCTCTGCTCTAATAGCTATTCTCAAAGGTACCATAGTGGTCGACAACAGAAGCCGGATAATATTTTTATGTTATCAGTAACACTCCCACGTTTGTTTTCGCAGCCACTCAATGGCCAGAGCATGGGATGACAGGAAATGGCAGCATTTGTTCTGATTTCGACCCCCTCCCCTTCCACAATTCAAGACCAAAGAACGTGGGAGGACCCACAATGCACAATGATCTCTTGTTCAGATTGAAATGCTTTGTGCATTCATCCATAACTGCCCAACATGCAAAGATAACTGGCCAGTCTGATGATCAATAAATAAATAGCGGACAGAGTAAAAAAAAGAAAGACAGAAGGGAGGAAATAATGACACAAAAGGCAGACAGAGAGATAGAGCGTTCATCGACTACCATTTCTCTTGTTTTAATACTGGTAAATCCAGAGGAACTAAAGAAAAATGCTAAATGGGGCTTTCTGTGAATATGGCTTTACTTTATTTATTTTTTAGTATTACAGGCACAAAAATCATGTTTTTTGATGTGAAAAATACTATTACGTCTATCTATCTATCTATCTATCTATCTATCTATCTATCTATCTATCTATCTATCTATCTATCTATCTATCTATCTATCTATCTATTCTATTTATTCTATTTATTTATCTATTTTTAATGTAGTATTCATTATAATTGCCTTTTAATTATAATTTCATCCATCGAATTCTGTTAACTAAGTACCCTTACATAAATTGACTATAAAAAATAAAACAGCTCATATAATTTTTAGTGAAATTAAAGTTAAGAGAAATACCAATAACAATAAATAAATACTAACACTTTCAGGGCAGGTTTTGTATAATGAAAGTTCCTAAGCAATAACTGTTAATGCTACATGTTGTGTATATAGATTGCATTTACCCTAAATTCATTCTCACCCTAATTTAAATGCAAACAAAATTAAGAACTAAATAATTAAAGAAACTAAATGAATAAACAATATCCATCATATATGTCACAATGGATATTGAATCATTTTACCCTTTGTATAATTGTGATACAGAAAGAACAACAATTATAACAATTATAATTTTTACATAAGACATAATATAATATGCAATGTAATATTAATATTTTATAAGCTATCAGACCAGAGCTACCCTAGACATTTATTTTCAGTCAATAAATGTAGTGGTAGCTGACATAAGGTCTATGATCAGATGCTGGACAGCATCATCTCATGTTAGCTTTGTAGCAGAGATCTTAAGAGCAAATGCAAAAGTGTACGGAGTGAATGTTAGCGCTTATAAAGTAGAGTGATGGAAAGAAAGGTTCATGGTGGGGTTATCACACTCCGACAGCACTGGGGGCGACGTGGCTGTTTGTGGGTCTCCACACGCACACACAAGCACAGCAGAAATGACACTAGCGTATAGCTGTGTATCACAGAGCAAACAGCAGCTCTTTACCTCAAAGTCTGCCAGCCTAGAGAGCGGATCAAAGACGGTGTTTGGGTGAAACCATATCGACAGAGTGTCAAGCACAACAGGGGTTGTGAGGAGGGGCACTCTCTGTCTTTCTATTCTCTCTCTACCAGCCTCCCTTTTTCTGCAAAAAGCCATCACTATGTGTGTCAATCACACTGCATATGTGTGTCAATATCTAATTGCTCTGATGGCTGAAGATGGACGAACAGAAAGGAGGGGTGAGATGGCAATCAAATGAGTCGGACAGAAGAAAAATAGACATTTTATTACAATTCCATTACGGCTTTTGCAGCATTGCGACATGAATGAAGGAAAACTATTACTCAACCTACACACGCTATGAAAAATGAAACTAGTTCTGATATACAAAACTGCTTTGTTCTTGATGAAGATAAACAGTCTGGCTATGTTTGTATTCATTACATAAAGTCCACAGCAAAACCATACCAAAATAACGCGTCAAAATAATCAAAAGGGGGAAAAAAATTCTCGCAAAAGCCATTTTAAACATTGTGTCAGTACTGGACAAATGGCTCTGTGGTAACACCCACCACCCTGCCTCCATACACAGGAAGACAAATATTGAACAGGACTCCACACGCATCAAACAACACTGTGGGGCAGGGCTGAGTAGGCCTGGGTCTCGTCTGTAATCACAAATGTCCAAATCCTCTAACGAGGTCCAGAGCTCTGTCCCCCACTTCAAACTACGTCTCTGCACACTTGGTTTCCATTACGTGACTCTTTGTGCTGATCAATTAATGCTTTAATGTCAGTTATATGTAATTATTAAAGTATTAAAACTTACATTTAGGAGAAATATTAAGCTGATTAAAAACAACATCGAATGCACCAGAGAATTGTTCAGTTTTAAAGACCACACCGTACATTGCACATTTCTAACAGATATGTTGAGTGACCTGTAGGGGGAGCTGCTATTTTATGACTTGGGGGGGTGTATTTGTGTAAGACAATAAAAACATTAATTTGCCCTGAAATCATTCCTGACGTAAATGTAAAATGGTGCCCATTGGAACCCAGTAATGAAGCATGCGGCATCTCTGCAGCTTCTAATTTGACTAGTTAAATGACTCCATTACGTGTTTAACAGACAGAGGCAAATCATTTCTGGTCAGTTGAGGCTCACTTAGCCGCGTCACAGGGCTTGGGGAGAAATCTGAAGATAACTGGTCCTTCTTTTTTCCTTTTTTCACTCTATTCTAATGCAACCCAAAAAGTAAAGGGTGAAAGAAAAACTCACAATGTGACCTGCAAATTTGCTCTCATTCTCTCGTCTATGTGTCCACCTCTCTCTCTCTCTCTGTCTCTCTCTCTCTCCCACTGTTAATTAGGTGCCAAATACATACAGTAAATAGATGCTTATTAGACAATGTGTTTTCAGTTCACAGATTTAACTTGTGATAGGGATCACAAGTTTAATAATACTGATATACTGTATAATAATACTTTTGTCCACCTAAAGTTAGAAAGTTTGATTAGGACATTATAAAGAATAAACTTTAAGCATTAAATGAGGTGATTAACTTTAAGAAAAGGTCAAATTAATTATTATATGAGCTGCTTTACTTCTTATTCATTTAATATGATGTTTGCATCATAAAAAAATGAACAAATTAAAATCGTATTAAATCTTTTACATTAATTTGCGATCAATCCTTATTTGTTTTTATAATTTTCTAGGAAAAATATTGAATAAACAAAACCTGAATTACATCAAAATATAATCAACAGCAAAACTATGCCACCGATCTAACAGATATTTAGAATAATTTGTATTATAAACATATTCAATCAAAAACAAGATAAAAGATCAACAATATATTTTTCCTATCACATGCTTTCACATGCAAGCTGGTTTTGAGGGTGTGAGAATGATAAATATTACAGAGAACAACACCGATTACTGATACCAAGTGGCCATTCCACACACAGACTAATATGGGATTGTCAGTCTAAAAACACACATACACTCACACAAACACAGGTGGGTAAAGACAGGCACTCTTAAGGGATATAGGGCTGCTCAGCAGGTGAGTGTAAGTGTGAGTCAGATGGGCCTCTGACCTCTGGCTTTAAATGGAGTGATTAGGAATGGAAAAAGAGTTAGTGTGGATGGGCTGAATCATAGTACACTCCCTTTGCCCTCTGCTGCGCTGAACCCCTCCACACGTGCAGGAAGCTGGAATATCTCTGCTGATGGAAAGAGAGCCAATCACAGGCTGGCATTGCTCTTAAGGATAATGGCACATGCTGAAGGATTTTGTCATATAATCTGAGACATGTCGACTTTCTACTTTAAAGTGCACTGATATGTTTCATTAAAAGACATACATAAGCTATTTTCAATGAGGGACTCAACGAAATAGCTCAAATTCTGTCATTATTAACTTTTGTATTTACGTTCTTTCTTCCGAAGAAGATGTTTTAAAGGATGTCTGTGTTTTATTGTACATAAAATGATTGTGAGTATGGTCCAGCGTTATATATCGGACCCCAATGACATTTGTTGTATGGAGAAAAGCAGCTGTAATATTTAAAATTTATTATTTTGTGTTTCAGTCAAACAGGTTGGAATGACATGCCACAAATTTCAGATATGTGAACTATATTTTTTATAGTTGGTCCAGCTGTTCCTGCCTGGGTCAGAGTGAGTATGCAGGGGCTAGAGTCTCCTACTCTAATGGGATAGGTAATTATGCAGTCTGATCTCACAGACAAGGGATTTAAGAACTAAGTATACTATGTGACACATGTCTGGGATTATTAATAGTCATAGCTGGATGGACAGATGGACAGGCCTGAGATAATGCCATCAGATGCCATAATAAGCTGTACTGCGGATTCTTAAGTACAAGCGAAGCACAACAACTACAAACAGAACTCTGTAAATGTCTTCGTACAGTAACAACCTCTATCTCCTGAGCGCCGGTCTTACAGCAGATGTCAAACGATGGTACAAAGTAACAGCGCAAGATCCTGAAGAGCAAAGATCTCTTTATCCCTTTAGCGTCTGTGGCTCAACTCTTTGTAGTCCGACTCAAGTGCAGTGAAGTGGGCCGTTTCCCCCCCCCCCTCCCCAAACGTCCGAGTCTTACCAACTCACCCACCCACCCACCCCCTTCACGTCTGATTGTTGATCCTCCTGAAGAGGACAGATCAAATATTCCACTCCAGTCTGCGAGCGGGGCACAGATATGATTGGGGTTGACGGACGGGGCCCCCAGTTTGAAGTCTTAACAGACAGTGCGACTTTGATATCTGTACTCAGCGCGTATCACCAAAGACACAGGGAATGAATGAAAGTGAGGGGGAACTGAGAGAGACAGAGAGAGAGAGAGGCAATGAACAAAAGCATCTGTGGAGTGGTCAGGGCCAGCGGCAGCATGTGTCAGAGGCTTTTTGATGTTTAACCCCCTTCCTCTCTCTCTTCTTCTCCTCCTCCTCCTCCTCCTCCCTGTGTTCCACCCCCCCACCCCTCAAAGGCCTCACTTTTCCCTCACACTTCCTGCTTTCTGGGAGAGCCCAGTGGCGACACATACTGTATATACGCATACACCAACAGCCTCATACAACCAATTACCAGCCCCTTGACTATTGTACATTAGACAGCGCTGCTTCGAATATAGGCAGGAAACTGCTGTTTATTCGCTGAAAAGTCTAGTTAAATACAAAGCGTGTTAAATCTTTTAAATTATATGGGATAAAACATCATATCGGAAACATCATCCGGAAAAATCAAGAATAATTCACACTAAGAATAATAACTAGAACTTTATTAGCATTCACTTTAACTCAAAATTATGTTCTGTTTATTAAAAGCACACACTGCAAATCCAACATAATATGTCAAAATATGACATTGTTGTTTGATTCTAATTAAGTAAAGAAGGTCAAAACCTCACAAGGCAAAAAAAAAACAACTGACATATTATGTTTTTAAAACTAGATTTTTACTTTTCTATTATATTAGAAAAACAGTTAATCAGACAAACAATAAAAGAAACTCCCAGACCCTTAACTATAATAGATTAGACAGCGCTGCTTCACTGAAAAGTCTTGTAAAAGGAAAAAATATCATATTCAACACATAAAGGCCTGTTCACGCCAAAAACGATAACTATAATGACAACTAAAACAATAACTATATAAGTGTCGACACCATCTGGCAACTTTAAACTCTTGAGCTCTTTAAAGTTGGGTGGATTCTGATTAGCCGTCACTGTTTTTATCATTCATCAGGTGGAAATAATAATTCTGAAATTGATTCTGCAATATTGTATGTCTACAATTATTATTAAGACCTAAACCTAAAAAGTATTGTTAATATCCTTGGTATGAACGGCAGTCTTTCTGATGGAAAACTGAAATCCAAAAGTAGCAAAGTAAAAAAAGAGGAAAAGAGATAAACGTGTGCAATCATCATTTTCTTAGCTTGTGTTTCCGCAGATTCAAAGCGCTGACTTTTAGCATAAACAGCAGGCAGGAAAAGTGGGTTTTTAAAAACTCTGTCTTCCTGGGATTGAGCGTTCGGAGCAGAGGGATGAAGAAAAGACTAAACAGATGTCACAGCTTGGCGGGAACGAGGGAGTTAAATAGCTTTATTTTTTTTTCCTCCGTCTTTTTAAATGTCTCACGTATAAACAGATTTTGTTGCTTCTTAAAGTGGGCTCAAAATTAAAGCGTATCGTTTTACACACATATTGCATGCATATTAGTGAGCCCCAGCTGCCCGTGTCCTGTTCTTAAGAGCCATATGATTGAGTTAGGGGCCCGGGTATCAGATAAGATTTAAGCCTGCTCTCCCTGTGCGCTCCCCCTCTGCATTTTACTGCTAACTTATTAAATGGAGAGAAATGACATTATTTTTCTGAGTGTATGTGTAATTATTGTCACACACCTGTGACTCCTGCCATAGACGACAAGAGGAGGAGAGGAAGGAAGAGATGAGGGCGAGGGAAGAGATGTCGCTCGGAACAGCGGGAGCTCTGGGTTTTTTCCTTTAAATGGTGGGTGAGAGAAAAAACAGCAAGCTTGTTAATCACAGAATCTCAGTCTTAGGGAGAACACGGATATTCTAACAACTTGAACGACAGATATCATAGTGAATTAAATGTCCTTTCCTTCAGACAATAACATTCTAGATGCACTCTGAAGTTTATGGAAAAGTTTCTCTTTTTTGTCTGCCAAACAGGCTTTCTTTCCACATACCACCAGCAAACTGTTCTGTGTTGGCAGTTCTAGATGGCGAACAAAACGTCTCATCTGAAATTCTGATGCATGCGCCAAGCACACGTTCCTTTCTTTCTTTTCGTTTGTTCTTTCTTTTTTTTTTTAGGGGACCACCCTGTGGAAGGCAACATGTGAAATACAGCTCTGAAGACAAAGGAAATTACCTATTAGAGAGGGAGCAATGATCTTCTTTTGCCCCGACTCCAAAAAAGTGACTCAGAATGTTGTAATTGTTTACCTTTGACACTGACCGTAATTCTTCTTCGCTCTGCCGTAACAGAATATTTCAGCGTCGCTTTTGAAAAGCTCTCCTTCTCGCTCTCTACCCGCAACGGCGATGCCTCAAATGTCATCGAATTGCTCGGTTTAACGTATTTCTTTTCAACACCCGCTCTTTTGCTTCACAGGAGGAAGGGCCAAGCAAGTGAGAAAACGACAAGAAAAGCAGCCGATCGGCTTGTTTAAGATATCCCGGCATTGTTCGCCGTCAACTAGGCCCTTAAAATGTGACCTCCGCTCCGTCTGTGACTTGTGCAAATACATCGGGTGCCACTCAAAGCCTTTTATTCTGACACTTTTGAAAGGGCTGTTGATAAAAGCTAAGCACGTCAGGAGGTTTTACACTGTCAGTCTCGCTTTCCTGTGCTGATCTAAAAGCATGGAAATAGCAGCGTTTTTTGGTGTAATGTTTTAATAGAAAACAGATGGCCGCAGATGTAGGGCTGCACAGAGCTGGGTGACATGTCTTTAATATTTTAGAGTGGTCTTGCTGTAAATGTAGAAGCAGCTGTTTCCTCCCCGTTGTAAATTTGGAGTTTTTAATTTGTGATTGACAGCTATTGGATTTGCTGTAAATTACAAAAATGAATATGGAAGCGATGGAACCGACGGCCAGGAAGGGGGGAGGAAAGGGGGGCATTTGACGGCGTTCACGAATGAATAGATTTATGTGCACCCAAATGTGAGGTATTTATGCTCTCGCTCTCTCTCTCTCTCTCTCTCTCTCTCGTTGGTTTGATTCCGCTCAAGCACACCACTATATACGCCGCTGATATTTAAACGTACATGAATATTAAAATATAAGTGCGGGTGGAGAGGATGCGGGCGGGGGGAGGCATCGTGCGCACACGGGGCGGCTGGTAACAGAGTTCTATTTCGATGTGTTTGTTTAGCTGCTGTTCGTTTAGTTTTAATGTCAGCCGCGAGTACAGCTCCCTTGACGCTTATGGTAGAGGTGATTGTCATCAATTCGCATCTTGGCATTTAAACCACCTGCTTCAAATATGCGTATTTGAAATGCAAATAAACTGCATATGCCCAGACAAATTAAAAAACATGGTGAGTAAACACTTTTGAAGTCATAACTTTCTCTCTCCTTTTTTTCATCAGGGACTTGCACTGTCAAATGTTCTTTTACTTGAGAAGGCAACGCCAGACAGATAATGCCTCTCAGAGCAAACCTGCATAATACTAACTGATTATATATTTATTTATGGTTTTGTTCACAAGGCATAGAAAGCGGTTATGTTTTTATCTTGGCCTCAGCTTGATTCTTATGCCTCTGGAGTGTTTTCGATTAACCGTTTCTGTCTCTTTTTTTTGTCCTTCTGAAAAACGAATGCATTATATTTTCGCAGCTTATTTACCACCTCTCTCTTCTTCATTGCCTGACACTACCGTTATTCAAACATCAATAGCTATACGTCTTCTTTAGTACTGACTCTTACTTTCATATTGATATTTATATGTGATCATTACTTTTCTTCTCTAGGCTTTGTCTCCGTGTGTCAGCTCTAAGGTGTAATATCCAATAGTGCATTCAGAGCAAAACACAGAGCAAATATGCCGCATCAGGCTGGATACCTTTATAATGAACACCGCACATAATTCTTCTTAAGGTGTCAATTTAAACATGATCGTGTTGCGCATTTATTTATTCCTATTTGCTTCTGTCCAGGCCGTGTGAGAGGATAGTACGATAAAGATGAGTTTTTAATCAGGCAGATGGCTGAAACGCTAAATACTCTTCCTGTATGTGTGTAATCATTGCCATCGCTTTCATTAATCATCATCATCGTCATGTTTTAGATGAAATAAAAACACATTCACAATGGCAATCTGTGCTTCTGCAGTACATTTTCTTTTCAAGGAAATGAAAAGAACAAGGTGGGAAAAGGCAAAACAACACCAAAACTTCTGCATCACTGTTTCCCAGCATCTCCCTGTTCTCCTGATTTTGATAAAAGTTGCTGAATGTTGTTTCTCAAATTAACGAGCAGCCGTTTCATTTTGTCAGATGAAGAAGTTGAAATAAACAGGGAGGGAAGACACACATGAAACAGCTTCATTAGCGGTAAAGACCCCCTTCTAAAGCGCACGCAAACACTGGGTTCACCTCATCGAGTATCGATTGTGCCGCCGATCGGGCTCTCGGAAAAGCACCTGTCATCCGTTTGACGAGCAGTTGTCAAGCACGTACGGTGACCGTGCACCACCAACGCCGCTGACGCCAACGTTCACGCACCTGTCAACCGCAGGCAGGCAGAGCCCCTGATGAGGTGTTACCTAATTGTGTTTTAGAAAGCGATGACACCTCGTCTCTACCTCTCTCTCGCTCCACTATGATATGTCTCTTAATGCAATTAGGCATAATGAAAAACTAGAAATGGTGAACACTGGAGGGCTGCTGGAAGTGATGCGGGGTGGGGAGGGGAGGGGGGTTGGACTTCCTGCAGAGAGCAGACATTCAAATGAGAACTTAATAGGAACATCAGAACAAGAGCAGTATTTTCTGTGAGATGACAACAACATAAAAAAATCCAGGTAATTAAAAACATACTCTGTGTTTTGTCAAAGTGGCCGTCATTGTTGAAGTTGAAGCCTCTCACCCCCCCCACCTCCCCAACAATTTCAGCATAAATACGAATAATGATCTCGGGAAGAGAAAAATGAAGAAGACGGTCAGAGAAAAGCAAGAGAACAACAACAACAGGGGGGGAAAAATCAATCAAAATATTAGACTGAAAAGTTGTTCTGTTCTCAAGGACATTGAGTTCTCGGGCATTCTGTCGGAGCTGTCCAGTAGAAAAAAATGAGACATAACTTGGATGAGACGCCAGAGAGAGGGGAGGGGGAACGGAGAAGCAGGGGGGAGAGGAAAGAGACACAGAAATAAACCCAACTCCCATCTGATGACCAGCTTGTCTATAATACTGAATCCCTGCACCGTGCCAAGATGCAGAAACAGGATAAGTCCAGATCGGAGAGATTTGAACTGGTCTCGGGCCTGTGCAAACGCGGTGACAACTTTCAAGCATGAACAAAATCGCTGTTTCACCTGCTTACCAGTCCTTTTTGTAAGCCGATAAGATAGTTGAGCGTAAAATCGAGCGAGGGAAAAAGAGGGAAAAAAAAACATGATACATGGCATTCATCTTATCGTTTTCTCCCCCAAAAAATTACAGGACAGATGATGTGGCCATCTTGAGATCGTTTGTCAACTGTCAGCCTGGGTTGACCTTGCAAAAAAAAAAAATAAAAAAAAAAATACAAACAGGGAGGTGGTTGATATCATCCTTACCGGGGAGGAAAAAGGCAAGCAAAGAGAGAGAGAAAGAACTGTTGTTTTTGATAATAAAGAGACATTTTGCCTTCCATTTGCAGCGCCAGTTAAAAGCGCAACCAACATGGAAATCCATTACGAAACGCTACTTAAAAAGTGTGACCAATCCTTGTGCAGTCAATTAGGGACTGGAGACAGACTATGATGTTTGTCGGCTAGGGTCTGGCGCATTCTGATCAGCGAGGATTTAACGATGAGGAGAAGAGATTTGGTTAGCTTTTTATAGTTTTTTTTCATCCCTTATTTTTTTCCATGGGGGAAGGATACATAGATAGGGATGACATGGATGGGAGGGGGCAGCCAAGCTCTACTTATCGGTTTTCTTTCTCTTCTCTCTCTCTCTCACTGTCTGTCTTTTCATTTACAGAAGCATTAATGTGCACAGCTATGTGCTCATCCATTGTTCTGAGTTTTACAGCATGAAGAATGCATTTGTGGAGTGGAGACTGTCAAAAAAAAAAAAGCTGTGTTCTTAAACTCAATGCGGAAGAAAGACACAATATGTAATCTAAAGTCCACACACACACAAAAAAAAAGATTGGCCGGAATAAGTGGGGATGAGGTTTCATATTAAAAAAGATTTATCTTAAAGTATGGTGTTAATCCTCAGATTAATCCCCCTCCTCCTTTTTTTTTTCGTGCTTGCTGGCTTTCATAAAACCTATAACCCATAAAGTTCTTACATTTTCTGGAAACAGGCACGCCAGGCCTGATTTTATAAGAATTGCTGCCCAATGAATCATGCCGAGAATTCATCCTCTAGTGGTGTGCGACTCCTAAACTGATAATTAAACAACAAAACAAGTTTTTCAAAACGAAGAGCAAAGAAACAAAGAACTTGTTACATAAATGCAGGGAATTTTCTTCACTAATCAAAAGAAAGAATAATGGCGGTTATCACGGATAAATGCAAGAATTGCTTTCAAAACTGCTGGAGCAAAATGTTTAATAAAATGTATTAATATGAATAATTATTATCATTGTCTTTCCTCTTTGTGTTCTATATAATTTGTAAATCAGTGTTCTTTGCTTCAGTGGAAACTCATCACATTAGAACTGCCTGTAAACTGCTGTTAGGCTGAAACATATGGGTGCATGCAGTCGTTAGCCCACTTCATAAATATTTCATTCATATTTCCTGTTTGTGTGCGTGGAGCTGTGTGACTGAAAGCCTATGCATGTGTGTGTGTCCGTGACTTTCTCACTCTCTCTCTCTCTCTCTCCTTTTTTTTCTTTCTCGGTATAATTAAATCTCAGCAGATTTCCTTTGAAACTGCTAATCATACCAGTAAATCAAGGCTGAGATTTATCTTGATGAAGGAATAGAAAATAACTTCTGAAAGTAACAGAAACACCACTCGAGAACAAACAGAAGCAGGCAAAAGGTGAGCTTGATTTCAGACTTTGCCTCATAACTGTCATCAACCATCATTCAGCCTCAAACACACTCGAATCGCAACATTTCTCCGTGCAGGCAGTGTAGTGTGCGAGAGAGAGCTAAAATGGGATCACAGGCCACTTATTGAGTTCTTGTGGACACAAAAGGCCTACTGTTGCAGACAGCTAAAGCTGAGGCAGTTACTGTACCTTTCAAAACTAATATGTAACCATATCTGTTTTAAAGGGACGATTCATATTACTGTGAATGCAGGGGAAAAGTTGTTCCCATCTCCCAGGCCCTAGGAAACTCGAGTCCCGACCTAATGGCCCTCAATTGGAAGGTGGCCTTTTGTTGCATTGGTAGAAAAAAAATGACACATGAAATTTTTGTGGTGATGTAAAGCACTTGAGCTTTTTTTGATTGCACAATGGCACTTACTGTGCTTTATGGTCGCCGTTGCGACACAAAGGTCATTCAGTATATGACTCAGCGGACAAGGGCAGCACTGAATGAAAATTAGGTTATATGTGATCAACCAAGTTATTAATCTGATTAAAATGGATTCTCTTTGCTTCCTATTTAGCAAGGCTTGGGAGAGAGAGAGAGAGATAGAGAGAGAGTAACACACACAAGGGAGAGGAAGGTAAACAATAGAACATTCTGTTTATTTATCCACAGAAGAGTGCCAGCGCAAACTCCAGCGTAAATTCGTTAACGCAAAAGACAACATCAACACCGCAAACGATGCATTTTTACCTTCCACATGCTGCGGTGTCCTTGCGCTGCTGCCTCATCCAGGTAACCTTTCTAATCCTGATTAAATTACTGCAATTAGAACAGCAGCTCTCCTGCCTCCCCCCATATTTCCCTAATAAACAATACGCCATCTTAAATCCATTCGATGGGATTTGCATGGAACAATGCTCGAGCTCGTGCGATTTATTTCCATCTCTACAGAGGAATTAAGTGCATTTTTTAACAGCTAATGGCATAATGTGGGTTTATTTCTCATGCAATGCTTTTCTTTCATGTCATTCCGCCACTCTTTCTATTTGCAGGAACTTTGCTTCCACCCTGTTTATTTGAAGTCGAAATCAAATGTGGCTTATTGGACTGGCTCTTCTTTCGCGCAGCAACTTGAATGTGGAAGTACGTGGATTCTGACAGATTCATCTGTAATTGCTACACGACCTCTCAAAACACACCCCTGTTGCCTGTGCCTCAGCCAGACTGTGTTTTCTGTATTTGTTTTATTAACTTTAGCGCGTTGTTTGCCATTGATGTGGAATAAAAGAGCAAATAAAAGTTGACATACTTGTGCTTTTTTTCTTTTTTTAACTCCTGCGCCTGCCAGTCGGAGTCAGGGCATATTCTCTCATTACGTTTGGAGTGTATGTCATACGCTGTGTGTAAGCATGATCATTATGCTGTGTGTGTGAGGTGTGCCCCTGCGCAGGGAGGAAGTGTTGTTCTGCCGGTACAATCCCTCTGAGAGCAGATCATCACATCTAAGGGCACCTAGGGAACGTAAGCAGCACAGCTATGAGGAATACCTCGAACTGAACAAAGTCTGAGAAACCAAACAAAACAAAAACAAAGAAATAAGATCAAATATATGAGGTGGGAAAAAAAACATTGGGTCTAGGAGCAAATCTATTAAGAATTAGCTTAAGGGTTTCTGTCATTAAATGCAAACTATAGTGGGCTACGGGGGAATAAAAATAATGGAAGCATGCCGTGATTACTGTGCCAGTGAGAACACTTCATATTTTCCTCTCCCAAGGTTTCCTCTAACAAGATCTTTCTTGCCGTCTAATATTATGAATAGCATAATTGTTTTGCTGTCATTAGCATTGAATATTTCTCTGCCTTTGTTGTCATACTGGAACCCGATCCTTTATTCAGCGACCACTTGCTCTTTTTTTCTCTGCTGGAAACGATGAAGCCTACTGTACCGTACGTCAGCAAGGTACGAGACAGGACTGAAAGAGAACGAAATTACTAGGCCTTTCAAAAGCTTTCAGCGTCGGCAAAGTTGATATCAGAGTAAATTAGCGCAGGGAAAAATATTTTTAGAGATTACACAGCTGCTGGTGGAGAGCAACAGGTACCATCCAGTGGGCTTGACAACAGCTTTTACAATTAATTGCTCTTTGAAACCAGAATTTGCGTCGCTGAGTGACAAGGTGCTAATTCACCTAGGTTGAAGTTAAAATGGTAATATTGAACATGCGAAATAGCACCTCGCCTTTACCCGACGAGCCTTCATCACACTCCGCACAATAGAAAGAGTGGAGATGCACCAACACTGTCTGTCACCTCAGAGACTTCCAAGGAGAGAGCGAAAGCGAGCGAGCAGTCTTTCATTGTGAGAGCGCTTCCCTCCGGCAGTGTGCTCTGAGATGGAGAAGCGTGGGACAAGGCTCAGAGACACAGTCTGATGTGTCATGTCAAGAGTCTACCTTTACTCTGTAATAAGACTGTTTGACAGCTTTTAAATGTACCACAACAGTGTGCTTGGAGGCTGACAGCATTTAAACTTCTGGAGACAGGTTAAACGTCATCTGTCAGAGATGAAGGATTCGTCTCGGAGTCTTTTACAAATCAGTCGTATGTACCGTCCTGGTTCATCGCAGGTTCTCTGGTTCTGACGGCGAGGAGCTAAAGATTACACAGGGCCTCTGCGTTCCCGAGGGAGGGATTATGTGTACATAAAACACGGACCGGCTGACCCTCGGGCCGAACGCAACATCAGAGTGTGACGGGTTTTCCTGCTTCTCCGCAGTCGCCCGAATGCAGGGGCTGCGTGGATGCTAGCAGACTAACACAAGCCATATTACTGTTAATTAGCCACCTGATGAGGACAGCATTACTGGCAATTACCAAGTTTCATCCCTTCGCCGCTTTTTGATTGTGGAGATCTCTTTTTACCAAAAGGGAAATGAAAGTCAGGGGCAAATAGCAAGTGAAAAAAAGAAAATCAAGAGATGTTTTGTCTGTTCTGTGTTATATTGCCTCTCGTTCCCGCTCAGCGTCTGTAATAGTTCTAGTTGTCCGTAAATTAGGAGACCGCAATAATTACTTAGTGGTAATTGCTATGTGGTAAATGAGCATGTCATTGAGGTGGCATGCAGTAGTGCATTTGTGTGTGGAGTAAATTGTGTTTCTAAAAAACTGTACAAATTTACGAATTTAAAAATCGCACACTGTATGGCAGTGCTTCACAAAGGATGGGTCACAAGACTGTTCTGATAGGTTCGGGCCATATTCGATTATTTATATATACATGTTTGTGTGTGTGTGTGTGTGTATCATGATTGCAGTGATTATTATGCTTCTAGCATATTACATATAACAGTTCTTCTAATACTAAATGATGGTGTGAGTAGCTTTTCGTTTCTTAAACAGCCATGCATAGGAAAACACCTCATGGCCAAATTTCAGGATGACAATGTCAAGATTCATCAGGTTCACACTATGGAAGAATGGTTGGGAGGGAGCATGAAGAATCATTCAGAGTCCAGACCTTAAATTCATTGAAAGTCTTTTTAGACTTTACAGAGACTTTACAATATCTTGACCAATATGTATGCACCTCTTAATGTAAATACATTTTGGGATGATATTTCCTTCAAGAAGTGTATACATATTTTTATTATTTATTATTTTTGTGATTAACTAGTACTAAATTATATATAGATATATAATTAATGATATATGATATCATTAAATATTGAATAATATTTTCTTTATCTTTTTGTTAATAGTAATATTCATTGTAATTAAATATTTAAACGTTAAATTTTACAGATATTAGTTTATTTTTCCAGATAAATAAACTATTTCCGTTGTCACTTGTCCAGTGGAAAATTCTGAAGCAGCACCCATTGACATCCACTGCTGTATGGCATTTGAAGTATACTGATGTAATGTATAATGTGATGAAAATCTTCTAGGTGTTAAAAGCAAAGAGTAATGAGTAAGCGAGGTCTGTTCCATACTAAGCGCTACTTACGTGAACGTGTGTTGTTTGTGCAAGTATGTGAAGACGTGTTATTGTGTTTCTCGTTATGAAGGAAAAGTCACATGTCACGTCTGTTTCTTTACATCTGTGGGTTTACTGTGTGCATTACAGGCACCATATGTTTCTAATTATTATAATAGAACCTGGTCAGAGAACAACACACTCACATACGTGTTTTATTACCACACTCACTGAAGACAGACTGACTGAAAACAAGACAAAGACTGAGAGATAGAGATGCATTTAAATTTAGAAGTTAGAAGTTAGCAAGAGGAGAGATGAATTTAAGGCTGACAGGAAGACAGGAAGTAGTGCACTCTCTCTGACCCACACCAGACTAGGGTCAAGATCCGCCCAAGAGAGAATCTGATCCTCCACCCTCCTGACAGTGATAATTGGCCACTGGTGACTAAACACCATTTACATTTAACTACCCACTCCTGTCTGCTGGTCAAGATACATGCTAACACACACACACACACACTCACTCAGACTAGCAGACAGGCACTAAAACGAAAATGAGTAAAAACACCAGGAGCTCCTACATTCAAACATCATTTATAAAGGCTTTTTTATTCAGTTTAATGTTTATAAGTCTGCTGTTACTATGAAAGGACAAATTGTAAACTGATAAACCCAAAGGGATTTTCATAGAAGAAGAAAAGGAAAGACATAAACCAATCCGCCTAAACATATATCTCTTTTCTGCCTTTCTACAGAGACTTATTCACTTGTTTTACACCGAGTCACTATTTATCTCTGTTTCCTTCTATCTCCAATCATCTGT
Organism: Rhodeus uyekii; assembly: GCA_037043235.1. Taxonomy (NCBI): domain Eukaryota; kingdom Metazoa; phylum Chordata; class Actinopteri; order Cypriniformes; family Acheilognathidae; genus Rhodeus; species Rhodeus uyekii. Next base: position 8,977,348 of record JAWRVZ010000007.1, read on the forward strand.
CATTCTCACTGAGTGGTTTGGAGTGAATGGGGACAGGGTTCACTGATTTTCCACCAGGGGGTGTCATGGCCTTATGAACTAGGATGGTTGGGGTGATCAGCCCCCTCTTTCATCAGTCCTTCAAGTCTGAGCTCTCTATCCGTCCATCCTATCTCCCTCTTTTTCTGTCCATCTCCCTTTCTCTGCCTACTACGCAATTGTCGCTTGAGGAATTTCTTGTCTGTGTGGCAAAACTGGATTGTGGGTGGTGACTGGACAGCTTTTAGCAGTAAACATCTGAAAACTGTGCTCCTGTGCAGCGTCTATGGCCTCAGACACTCACATAGACACACACTTCATGCTAAGCAGGGTTAGAGCTGAACACACTTTAGACAGGCCAAGCAACAGAGCTCCGTACAACAAGCGTGCGCTCACAACTGCTCCTGTGAGAAATCTAAATGTGGCCATTTTTCATGACTGCTAATGGAGACAGGGCGGGTGAATCAAGATAACGGTTTACACTGCAAGCTACAAAGACCACGACAATGAAAATAACAACAAAAACAAAACAGGGTGAGGGCAGAATGTGTGCGAAGAGCTCGGAGAGAGTGATGGCAGCAGATGGAAAGGACACTAATAATCTCCTTTCTCTCGTTGTTAATCTTTTTCTTTGCTGTAAGTGCTGCTTCACAATTTTTTTTTAGTAACACACTTAGATTATTTTAGAGTATCAGCAAACATTAAAAAAATGTTGAAGGTATGTTATTACTGTCTTCTGGCCTTAACGACACATTGCACAGGTGTTGCAGACAACCGGGTCTGTTGTGTGGTTATTATGACATGCATAGCTTGTGATGATACGTTGTTAAATTAAGGGGAAGACAAAGAAGAGCAAAAGAAAGACAAAGAACACAATGCTCGGGACATGTGCAATGTATAGATGAAGATATGCCACTAACAGACCCAGTATTGATTATATGATACACTTACACAATGGCTGCCTTGCACAATGGAACAAGGCCATTAAGCAATGTGAACAATACAAAGCTAATCCACTAGACTACACTGAGTCTGAGGTGTCTGATTGAACACAGCACTAAATCACAGATATACTTCATGTTTAATATGAGGTACTTGTTTTATTAGCTGTAAATAAACTCTTCTCCTTGTAATGTTCAATTATTTGTTTAAAATTGAATTATTTGTTGTGATTGAAGTAAAATGTGCATTTGTGTATTTACAATACTATTAATGTAAGACACTAGACATGCAAGAGAGAGTAAATGTGTTTGTGTGTCTTATAAAAGCAGTATAATAATGAGGGCGTTACTTTAAAATGATTATTACTCATTCCATCCCGGATGTCAAGTCATAGCATATTCAGCTGAGATTTCTAAATATTAATGATTTATGCATTATTTGCATACAAACCTAATGCCAAGCCACTTCGGATAATCATATTTTGCCCTGAATTAAATTTTCAGAGGGATTTTTGCTTCATCTATGCCCAGCCCCAAGGAAACGTGCAGAATGTGTTTCACTCAATTTTGTACAAGACCCAAGCTCAAAAAATACACAAGATCAGATAGTTCCATCCATATGGAATTTTACATCTATTTGAGTTTAATTATTCTAGTGCTGTAGTTTTCTCTGCTGTTTTTGTGTCAGTTCCTATATATGCATAACACTGGCGAGACCTGAATTGTGACATAAACTAAGAATATATCCTTAAAACACTTTTCTGGTTTAACTTTTCTAGGCATGCAAGTTCCAAGAAAAAGGTGAAAACAAGTGACCCCCACCCCAACCAAAAATCATGGTTTTATAATATACAAACGGTATATTCTATACCCCCACACTAACCCTATTCATCACTCAAAACATTCTGAATAATAAAAAAAAAGTTTTTTTTTTTTATGTTTATTTTGCATTTTCTTTTACAAGGACATCAGTATGTCCTTATAATTTACAGGGTGTGGTCTGAAACCTGAATACACACCACAATATAAGAACTTTGCATAATGTAGGCCAAACCAGTACACACACACACACAGAGCGAACAGCAATACAGGTTCAGCGGTAATACTAACACATTCTCTTCAGAAAAGGATGAATATACTGTCTGTTTGAGTTCTCCTCATGGTCATTCAATGCTTTTACTGTATGGATTACTCAAACATGCCCACACACTGTTACAGCATATACAGAGGCGCTCGGCTGCCCGTCAGCATCTACCAGCGACAAACTGATGGAGTCATGCTTTAAAAATGCCAAACAAAAAACTTTTGTTCTCCGAACAAAGCCTTATCTCTAAAGGTCAGTCCCTCTTCACAGCAGCAGGAGAAGGTGACGTCACAAAGGCACTTTTAAAATGTCTTTGATTAAAGAAGGATATTACAATACGATACATTCAGTGCAAAGACAAAAAACTAGCATTCATTTTCAACCAAATGAATGACCTCCTTTAAACATTAAAAATGCAACAGGTTCCTCCATGACAGACATATTTTCCATAATTGAAAGGTCAAAAGCACTATTAATTGTTAATGTAAACCATTTTGAAAGGGGAAAGTGAAACACATGACTGTCTTGAAACTTCACTTTTATTTTTATTGTATGATTCTCTTGTTTGATAGACGCTGCACAAAAACTAAAAACGAAGCACTATGGTTTTCCTTTACTTTGTTACTTCAAACCATCTCGATGGCAATATGATTAAATTCTTAACTGTTGCACAAATATTTCTTCATCTCTTTGACTTTTCATGCTTTTCCAAGGTTAGTGTGTTAGAGTGACTAACAATGTAGGCGTATTTTTATTTGTATTCCACATAACTGACTCACATTGTCGACTAGTTCAGCTGATGTGAGTGTTAGTGGTTGACGCACGTGGGGTTAATATTATAGAGAAACAGAAATGCAAATATCACAACAGAAATAAACAAAACAAACAGATGTAATAGATAGGTAATACGAAATAAATACTTATGTTAAAATTACTACAACTAAAACATTTATTACATTTAAACTTATACTGACACCTATACTAACTTCATGTCATCCATATGTTGGCAAATATGTTTACCCATCAAGTGCAACACAAATAATATCTTAAATGAACAACTCGTTCATTCCAAATTAAAGGAACAATAAAAATTTGTGAGAATGAAGCTTAAAAAAACATGTCTATTAAAAATACTTGTAGTACTAGTTTGAACCCCCTTGTTTTATCCTTCACCCATATGCAGAAAGATTGTTTTACTTTGAGCAAAAAACAAAAAACAAACAAAAAACCTCTGCCTTGTTCCTCTATGTTTGCAGAGTACAAGTAATAACAGCAATGTAAAGCACCAAACTAAGAACATTTATCTCAACTGAAAATTAGCATCTCCTTAATGAATAATATATTAAAAGCAAAAGGAAAATGGAGGACACCTACGCTTTATTACCAAACTGTTTTACTTCGGCAAACGTCTTATTTAAACTGCAAATAAAAGATGTCTAAATGCCATGTCACACTCTTACTTTCTACTACAGCTGCCCAAAGCAAACTACAAATTCAGTACTGGGAGATGTACTGTCTTTCTTTCATTCATGGTTACTCTATTTTTTCTTTTTATCACCAAATTTACAGAAAGGGCAGTGTGAACCACATAAGTCTCAAGCAGCACCAGTAACCTTAGCAAAATCATGAAAGCTGACAGATCATTTTTCACAAGGCCGTAGATCCCAGGCTCTTATAAAGTAATGGGCTTTTGGGAGAGGCCTTTATGAAAGCTAAGATAGTTAAGTTCTGTGTGCTAGAGATGACACAGGGACCATCAGCTCCTGGTCTGCCTCAAAGCAGACACCCTTATTCCCAGAAAGAGGAAGGAAGGAGAGAGGGTGGGACTGGAGCTCTTGTAAAATGACAATATAATAAAGACTAATATGTTACTTTGTCATCCTGATGGTCTCTAAACTCGCCTGAAATGAGATTGAAATCACTCAAAAGCAAATATTGCTCCTTTAGAGAATTTCTGTATTGGTACGTTTCTGACCAATAAGGGAGACATTGAACAAATTTGTAATTGGTTCACAAATAAGAAATAGTAGATTCTGTAGTGATGATGTGCTTCTCATAATATAGTGTATATCATGTGTTTACTTGCCAGAGAGTGTGTATGTATAATAGTGAGTCATTTTAAAAGTCATTGTTCATTGATTTATGACACTAAACACAAGGGGTTTATGTTTTCATACTCACCAGAGGGGTCATTTCTTTTCATGCTGCTGGTGCCACTGCCTCCTCCGTTGGAGCTGCTGCCAAGGCCTCCGTTGAAGGCTGCAAGGTTCTCTGAACTGTAGGCCCGTAGGACAGATAGCATGTTCATCTGGTGCTCCAGGTGGGACTGATCAGGCTTTACCAGGCCAGGAGGACCACCACTCGAGGAAAGAAGACCAAGGCCTGCCTGCTGCTGCTGCCACTGTTTCTCAGGGGTGGAAGGCTGAGGAGGAGAAAGCCCAGAGCTTTGGGGGCCCATAGTTAGCTTGCATCTTTGGATGTCATTCCCTGACAATGGAGAATCAGGAAGCATTTGCATGGATCCACGATCATCCTCCTCAGCATCACCCATCTCCATCTCTTCTTCTCCTGGCTCCTCTTCATCATCTGAATGCATATGCCTCTCTGTAGCAGTGGAGTTGGGCAATGATTTTTCACGACTCACTTCATCTTCCTCAGACTGGCCACCATGTTCCTCAGATGCCTCTATCTCGCTGCAAGATGCCTTGTCAGATAGGTCGTCCAGAGGGCCTTGACCACCCAGATCATTTGGCTGCATTTGCTGCTGGTCCAAGAATCCAACAGGCCCTCTAACAGTGCCATCATACACAGGACCAAAGGGTTTGTAGAAGTCACTGGAGAATGCTCCAATGGAGGCTCCAAGCGTGGGCTGCTCCAGATGGTTGGACCAGCCTGCTTGTCCCTTCAGATCCCCAGGCTCAGTCTCTCTGTCCCTGGACGGGGCTCCCTCATGGTGATGAAGAAGGCCTGGTGGTGGTGGAGCCAAGCCAGTAGATTTGCCAGCATGGGAAGCCTCTCCCAGGAGATGCTCCTTAGCATCTTTGCCACACTTGCCTTTACCAAGGTGATTGGCTTGGAGGTGGAGGGCCATCAACTCCACAGAGGCAGTTGTAAAGGAGCAGAAGAGACAGCCATGCCAGGCGACATTGTCCTGGATGGTGATGGAGGATCCAGGGAGGGACCCCGCTTCAGGTCTAACAGACAAATCCAGAGGTTCATACTGGGAGCGGCCACCCTCAACTGGTTTGACATCATTGGTGGGATTCTCTTCCTGGTTGGCCTCACTTGCTCTTTTGTTCTTGGCCTCAGCACTCTCCTGGCTAAAGTGCTGGCCATGCAGCTGACTCTCTCTCATCTCTTTCTCCTTCTTCATGGAGTTGAGGACGAAGCTGTCCATGAAAGCCTGCAGGGAGCCCTGGAAGTTGACTCCATTCCCCACCATACTCTGGTAGGCACGGCCCAGGTCGGAGAAGCTGGCAGGACTGTCCCCTGCAGAGGCTGGTCCCTCTGGACTCTTTATGTTCTCTGTATTGGGCTCTGGCCCTGGTCCCTGGCGATCACGTTCCCTTTCACGGTCTCTGTCTCTGGGCGAGAGCATTCCTGGTGGAGCCCACTGGTGTGGGAGTATTTGACCCCCTCTGAAGTCAAGACCAGAGGGCATCATGCCTTTAAACACCCCGCGAAGGACGTCAGGACGAGCAAAGACCCCACTGTTCTTGCTGTGGTCATCCTTATGCTCAGAAGATGGAGGGTGGTTGGCTGAGGGGCCGCTTCCATTCTGCCGCTCACGGTGATGCCGCTCCAGGTGATACTTCAGAGAAGCTGATTGAGTGCCTGCATAGTCACAATGAGGGCACCTGTAGGGCTTTTCACCTACAGTGAGAGTGATAGAAAGAAACAAAGACAGACAGGATCTGATGTCAGTACAGCAACAATAATTTAGGTGCCAGTAAGCTCCACAGGAACCCTGGGCTTGTTCTACCTGTCAGAAGAAGAGGAGAATGAAAAACAACATGTAAACATTTGACAGGAATCATGTCAGGGATTACGTCAAGCCTCTCTAAATCTCACATTCTGCAGTGTTCGGCCACATTTATCACTTAGTAAACAGTCCATCAGCCTTTTTGAGAGGAGGGAGGAGTTTCAATACGGGTCGATCCAGCTCAATCCAGCTCCTAGGAGTGAGCCATCACTCACGTCAGCGGCATAAAAAAACATATCACCATATGGTGCCTTCAGTCCACTACAGAGATCATATTTTCAACTGACAACAAAACTGTCTGGATGTTATCTCTGTTCACACGGGGAACTGCAGGCTTGTGGTGCTGCTGGTTGCTGCTGTCTTTCTTGCTCTCACACTGTCTGTCTCTCTTCTGCCTTGTCTTCTGTCAAGTCTCTACCTTGGTGGTTGAGCTTTTCTGTGGACATTCTCTATTTGCAGTTTATCATTGTAAGGATAAATCAAGTCCCACAGAAGCTCTTCATTCCCCCGGAGAACAACTGTGACCGCGCAGTCCAAAATGGACCTAATAAAAGGCCCTCGTTTGAGCATGAAGATAGTCTAAATGATATAAACACACCATGTGTGGTGCACATGAGCAATCCTCATAAGGCAGCCTCACACTGTGGATTACAAAATGCTAACCAGCATGAAATGTACTGTAAAAGAAGGCATGCAGGCAGTTTAGAAACATGCAAATGTACAAGAATTCTTGTTAAAAGCAAAAAGGGAGCAGCATTTAACAAGAGAAAGAGTCTAAATTGCATTTGCATGATCCAATCAATATCGATATAAAATACTTTCTGACAACAATTAGAATAGGCTTGGAATGAAAGCTAGATTTATAAGATCAATACGCAATAAACTAAATGCAAGGCTTAATTTTTGAGACCCTGTAATGTTTAAGGAATGAAATGATGTGCAAGATGGAAAAAAGACAGTGAGGGAGGGAGTTTCAAGAGATATTGAAAATTGAAAATAAAAGCATGTTTGTCAATGTGCGTGTGTGTGCGTGTGTGTGTGTGTGGGTGTGTGAGGGTGTGTGAGTGTGCGCGTGCATGTGTGTGTGTATGAGTGTGTGTGTGGCTATAAACACTTAGATTATACACATGGAAAACATTTTTTAACCCAGAAAAAATGTTGCATTGTTACGCAAGACTGAATTGAATGATTTAAGTCTGGCTCTGTAGTAAATCATGGATATAATTAGCAAATGGCATAGTGCTCAAGTAATTTATCATTATTTGGAGGGCGCCATTCCAGAAAAAGAATGGAAGATCTGCAGACCCACTGCACAGCTTCCTAAATAAAGGATTGCAAACATAAACTCAATATTATATTGATAAGGAACAAATATACAGAAGGACATATAGTGAAGGGCAGGGGGAGAGGGTGCGAAAGGAGTAGAGGGCTGTCTTTTGTTCTTTTACTCAAGAGTGTTTGAAGCACATATTCAAAAGGCATCATACAAGATGAGCTTTTAACCCAATAAGTGCTTATCCTCTGAGCAGGATAACAGAGGCTTGGTGTGATTCAATAAGGAAACGTCCTTGATGCAAATGATCATTTTCAGTTCCTTTAACTGGAAGGAATGATATTCTGCACCCAAAATTAGAGTACAAATAGAGTGATCTGCTTTTCTCCACCCCATCTTGAGTGTCTGCTTATGAAAATACTATATAAATTAATTTTACACCAAAAAATAAATAAAAAATAGGACAAATAATATGCTAATAAATTATTATTATTATACAATCCTTATATGTTTATTAATTTTTTTTTTTTTATGTGAAGCTGGTTGTATGTATTTTTGAGTGTGTGTTCAAGTGTCTGTGTAAGTCTCTGTGCATGTGGCATGTTCTTTGTGCACCATTTGGGCTCAGTAAGACATCTGCTCCATCATACGTCAGGGGCACGTGTGACATCTGGGGAATATACTGTATCCTGCCTTGCAACATTACACACAATTTACTGCTAAAGGTCATTATGTACCCGTTAATCCACTTTTAATTGATATCCACACAAACAACACAACCTCAGGGAAACAAAATGGATCGCCAAGGCAGAGAGGTAAAGAGATTATTATTTTTCATCTTTTGAAAAGAGAGAGAGTAAAACTCTCTCAAAAAGTTTCCAAAGCTCACTCTTATGGCTGATCGACCGTGTTAATAAAAATAGGGAGGAAAAAATACATATCAAATTGCCATCTGGTATAGTGTGACAGGCATTATATAAATTACAGAGACCTCTCACTGTGAGTTGTACATATTCATTATCATTTCTCAAGTTCACTTCTAACAGAGAGTGTTCAGTCTCAACACTCGAAGTCCAGCACAAACTGATTTCATATGGATTTGTGTGATTTGTCATGACTCCATAGTAACAGTTCAGAATAAACACCCACAGCCTTTACAGAAGGGCAATTAAAATTGTTAATAGATATGACATACTTTAAGATGAATTTCCATATGGCTTTACAGAATGGTGAAAAGTCAGTCTGCATTCCACAGGGGAATAGAAAGAGAGAGAGCGAGAGAGATTGACTGCACTGGAAAAATTGATGTTTTTTTCTTCCTTATGCTATGCTTTATCTATGCCAAATGTAGAAACAAGAATGCGAAGGTGTTCGAGTTCTTAAGCCCTCCACGTAGTACCCACAACTACTATTTACATTTTAAATTACCCTTTACGGTATGGCTCATTAGTTCATTCCTTCCATACATCTTAAAGACTTTTAGAGAGCTAACTCACCATGTAGTAGGCAAATAAGTGTTACCAGAGAGAAAAAAAAAATGAGAGTGAAACAAAACCACAACACAATGCACCAGGCAAAAACCCACTAGCCAAACCATCTGATGAGTGACCTATGTAATTTAGAATACTTATGGTTTGGAACAGTAGCAACTGACCACAGAGCTGAGTTTAATCACTCTCTCTCTCCTTCTTCAAAGTAAACCTTCAAAATGTTGTTCAATACAACCGTACACCTCCATCCAGCCATGCGAGCCATCTCTCCTCGTCTTCGTTCAATCCAAGTCTTGCTCAAGATGCATAATGGTTCCCAAGCACCAAGGTGAACCCGCAAAGCCAATGCCTGTCTGTCCTCTGTCTCTCTTCAAACAAAGGTGATTCGTCTGGCATGTTGGTTCTCCTATAGCCTCAAGTTATGCGTAGCCATTGTCAGGAGCAAGGACCTTTTTATTTTTTATCTACAGCTGCTTACTGCTAAATACTGCCTTGTCCAGAAGGGGACAATCTGTGTCTCTAATTGCTGTCACTGAAGCCTAGATTCATTATGTGACTTTCCCATTAAAATGTGAGCATTAATTTGTATAATGAAATATCACCCACTGCAGTGTTCATTAGCTGTGGCCCCACACTATACGCTGCACAATGTTAGCTACCTAGAAAACTGTGCTTAATTTCACTAATGGATATTTTCCCGCTCACTGTTGGAGAGGAAATTAATACTGTAACATTAGCTCTTTAACTTTTGGAGAAATTTAAATTCACTTCATTCCTTTCAAGCCGACGTTAGAGAGTCATTAATCTAACATTGTGTCGCACAATGCCCTGGCCTCCTCAGTAAGCAACTCCATTGTGATGGGATAACGGCATCGGGATTGAGGCCCGCTTTGTGTCATCCGCATGTCTGATTGCTTTAAATCAAGGCAGGATATTTGTTTAATGTCAATGGCATAGTTTCAGCCTGATTGGAAGGGCCTGATGTTCCTGTAAATTATTCGAGCAGAGCAACATGAGACCTGCGCCATATCTCCGACGTCTGTCAGCCCGGAATCTTTATGACAAACCTATAACCGATCAGCAAAGAGTCACACATCTTGCAAGTACATCAGGGCCTGTGTAAATTGCTGCATCGACAGAAAGTGAAGTGTCCGTATGTAAACGTGCTCTAGCCACACCGCACATACACGTGGGCCATCCCGGCATGCGGAGTGAGTGAGTGAGTGAGTTAACGGAGGCTTGGGACGAGGGCCTCTGTTTCCTCTCTGCTGAAATACGGCCCTACTGGGGACCCTTACCCCCTGCTCCGAGCAGGCATAACTCAACCTCCCCCAGATAGAAGCATATTTCCCCACTCCATCCGCTGCTCTCCTGCTAGGAGGACATAGCCAGCCTATCCAAAGCCTTAACTACTATGTTTAAAGAAAATGTAAACATTTTACTATGACTGGCTGTCATTACATGTATGTTTGACACCCTTGTATGCGCAGCATTATCTAGCCATAAGCTACATAACAGTTTAAAGATTTCTTTCTTCGAGTGATTTCAAGGGAAAGCACTCTTTCCAACTGCCTCACAGTTCATATTGGATAATAACAAATGCAGATGACAGGTGATCTGCAAACTTACTGTACTGAAAATGAGCACTATTTCCTGAGCTTCTGTTACAACAGAGGATGAAAATACTGCAGGCTAAGAGAGTTCATATCATATCATACAAATCAGTTCCATTGTTAAGCATGCCTTATGATCAACCTTCATGCTCCAAAATAGTGTAGCTATGTGCTTCTTAGTAAGTGGGACAAATACCATCTGGGTGGTCTCCCCTCTTCCTTGTATGCACATACCAAAAAAATAACAACCATCGATTCCCTGAGCTGCGAGCGATTTCAGTTTACAGTTAAAAAAGAAGTGGGATATGTCCAAAGTTTGGCAACGTTAGAATTTTTAAATGTTTTTGAAAGTATACTCACCAAGACTGCATTTATCAAATAAAAAATACAGTAAAAACTGTGAAATAGTGATAATACACTGATAATAATCAAATGTTTCTTGAGCATCAAATCATGTTTGTGATCATGTGACACTGAAGACTCAAATTCAAATAGAAAACTTTCTTGTAGCTCAATCAGTAGAGCATTGGTGTTTACAAAGCCAAGGTTGTGGGTTCGATCCCAGGGAAAGCAAGAACTGATTCAATGTCTTCCTTGAATGCAATGTAAGTCGCTTTGGATAAAAGTGTCTGTCAAATGTAAAACAGCTAAAGTTAAAATAATTCTCAATATTACATTTTTTACTGTATTTTGCTTATACAGGAGCCTTGGTGAGCATAAGAAACCTCTTTGAAAAGGCATACCAAATTTGTAATATTTCCAAACTTTTGACAGGTACTCTATATACATTTAAGACGTTTAAAATTTACATTAATAGAAAAGAAAGAAATTACTAAATGGACTCAATACTATTTAAAATATGTGTTTGGAGGAATTAAGTGATTTTTATTTTATTTTAAGTATTATTGTTTAAAGTATTATTATTTTTAATTATTATTACTATTATACTACTACTACTACTAAAAATAATAATAATAATAATAATAATTATTGTTAGTATTATTATTATTATTAACACACTTGAATATATAAACATAGACAGCAGTGTGCTGAATCTAAGGTGACCTTTGAGTGCTTATCCTGGTTATCCTGCATGTTAACTAGGCCAGCTGTGCCTGCTAGTGAGCCTCAGCCTTGCTCTTGGGTGGAACAGCAGGGTCTCCTGACAGCCACTGGACCAGCACTGCTCACATCATTACTCTGCTGGGCTGGGGCGTCCTCCCTCACATACCTGAAGTTCATTTATGGGCTCAGTGTTTTTAAATTCCTCTAAAGTGTGCCGTGTAAAATGTGCATCCTTTTACACCAAGAAAAACGGTGAATAAGTATCTGATACCTATAACAGGTTCGGCATAGGCGGAATAGGCAATTGCTAAGCGCGCCTAAATGAGTCTTTTTTACTATTCAAAATATTACAAAATTAAAAAAAACAAAAACCAAACAAACAAAATAAAACAAAACCTTTACTATATCCCTCCGACTCAAGACTTCGATCAAAATCGAGCCTATCGCAAAGGCGCCTATCGATGCATCGAATATATTATATAACAAGTTATAAATTAGCATTATAGTCTGCCATAGAGCCTACAGTAGGAGTGTTCAATTAAAGCTCCAAGAGGTCTGGTATCTATACTTCCTTCCAAGCGGAGGTCTGGACAATAGTTTTTTGGAACAGTTATACATTTCCATCAGGGCAGCCATATTACTTCGCGAAAAAAAACAAACAAAAAAAAACAAAACCTTAACTTAAACTTAGCTTTCCTGTAAACAGTAGAGAAAGATGCTTGCAACGCCAAGATCATGGGTTCGATCCCCATGGAAAGTGTACCTTGTGGAATGTCAATGTGTACCTTGAATACAATGTAAGTCGCATTGGATAAAAGTGTCTGCCAAAGGCATAAATGTAAATGCACTCAAAATAGTCATTAAAGATGGGAATCTCGGGCCCTGAGAGCCAAAGCTGTAGTCAATATTTATTTATTTTTCCTTTGCCACTACTAAATAACTATTCCAATTATAGCATTGTTTCTAATATATATATATATATATATATATATATATATATATATATATATATATTGCGAGGATAAAATTGCTATATTATTGCTATATAAAAATAGCACCTAATATATATAATATACTATATATACCTGTATATTTACTCTTGCTATTTGTGTTTAGGCTGTAATGTGGCTTAGGTGCTATTTTTATATAGTTTAACCATCTTCTAATTTTTCATGAACAATTATCATGACATATGTAAATATATAATTATTGTAAAAACTTAAAATGCAGTAGATTTAATCCATGGACTTCTCGCTCACCTGTGTGTATTCTTAGGTGGACCTTCAGATGGTGGGAGGTGCGGAAAGATTTGCCACAGTAAGGGCAGTCCTTCATACTTGAACCCACACTCCTGTCCCGGTGCTGGGTAGTAGGGGGCTGCACGGCACTCACAGGTTTCGCCATCTCGTCCCCGACATCTAAGAAACAGAGGAAGACATAATTCAACTACTGTTCTGTTACACTTCAAATCAGCAACATTCAAGACAGGTTTTTCCCGTCTTGTTTCTTCTGTTGTTCTCCATCCTTTCAGGTTTTGCCACCCAAATCTGCTAACGCCACACAAAGTCAAACACATCAATGAGTTCATGTGCACCACTTTACCTCCTCCCCACCCTCTGCAACCTGACAGAACGCTGACAGTTCATAAGCTTTCTTTAGAGATATCACCCCGACCCCCACCCAAGTACACTCACGTCCCAGCGTTTTATCCAGCTTCTCATCATCTCTAGTGGGAAGCATATGGCAGATTGTGTTGAAATGAACAATACAAAGGGGAAAAGAGAGAGAAAACAGCCATGTCAGCAACATGGTCTTCGTTTTGCCGTGGCGCCCTGGTTTTGACAGGTGACGTCGGCAGGGATCTTGATGGGAAACAGTGATAACGAAGGGCCGCTATGATTGAGCAATTGTCACACCAATAACGTCTAAGAGTGTCAACAAGTCCACACTTGGAGATAATTAGTCACTATGCTTATATGTGAGATGTCAGCAGTGTTACACCATGGTGAGTTACAGGGGGATCTCATATTGTGTGAAGTATTTGACACTCCAGTGAAGTTAATGTGATACAAGACCAGGTCAAGTCCTTTGAGAAGTTACAGTTGCCTACTAGAGATTTTCCAACCCTGTACTTTTTTTAATTTAATATAATTAAAATAATTGATTATTTTGTTATTTATTATACTTATTTAATTTTATTTACTCTGTAGTAAACCCCAAAATTAATAAAAAAGAAACTAAAAAATAATCAAATAAATTGTGCTAAAAACACAAACAAAACTTATCTCTTAAAATATTGCACAAGGTCAAGTCCTTTGAGAAGTTACAGTTGCCTACAAGAGATTTTCCCACCTTGTACTTTTGTTTTATTTTATTTTATTAAAATAATTGATTATTTTGTTATTTATTATTCTTATTTAATTTAATTTACTCTGTAGTAAACCCCAAAATGAATAAAAAACATAATAAAATAAATCAATAAAATAAAAAATAATCCAATAAATTGTGCTAAAAAAATGTGTGCTCTTAAAACATTGAACCAGGTCAGGTCCTTAGAGAAATTATCGTTGCCACTACAGATTTTCCATATTCATTTAATGTGTTTAAATGTGTAACTTTCTTTTACAACTCACATTTTTTTTATAAAAAAAGATTTAATGTTAAAAAAAACATTGTGCATGCTTTCAAGTCTTGAGTTTTGGCAATCATATGAGTAGTGTAACTTTCACAATTTCCTGTTTTTTATAAAAAAAAAATTCTGGTAAAAAATTGGAAATTCTGTTATGAATGAGAGAATAAAATCATTCCGTACACATACATTCTGACACTAAAAAGCAATTATCATTGTAACGGCATTTGCCTCTTTGTCTTACTTCAGCTCAAGAAGTTCTATGAGTGTGTGACCAGCCACAGCGCAAAAAAAGCAAAAAAAGAAACACATTGTAAATGCTTCCTTATTTCTGCGCCTACACATGATATGGTGTGTGTGTGTGTAGGGAGCGACGTCGTCTGAATGGCGCAACCCACTTTAGCAACCATTTGCCTCAATCAAAAGCTTTTGTATGTGTAATCTTTCTTTCTTTCTGCACTTTTTTTCTCCTCGTTTCTCTACCCTCTTTTAAGAATCAAATGAGATTTGAGAAGTTAAAAAAGAAAGAGTGAAGTCAGCATCTCCTTCTCTCTTGTGACTGATCACATTCCTGCAATTTGCTGCCTCCGTTTTGCCTACACGTGTTATATTGTGATGTGTGCCCCCATTTTATGACCTAAACATATACTCACAACGAAACAAACACAAACACCGGCTCTGACCCACTTTAGCCTGGTACCCGGACGCTTACAAAAATTACTCCAAATGGCTTTTAGCGAAGAGATAGGTTGTTATTGTCCCACAACCCCACACCATACATTGTATATGCAAAAATAAATGTGGTATTTGAGTGGCATTACTTGGAAAATAATAAATGTTTCTTTAGATCCAAGTTTTCACGCAAACCATCAGTCATGTTGCTCTCATTCTTACTTACATACTGTAACATCAGAGAGACAGATACATGAGCATAAAAAGCCTTTACAGGTAACTCTGTTCTTTATTCTCTTTCTCCCTCTCTTTCCAGACACACACTCGCACACGCACACACACACAGGCCAGCAGGGCTGTCTTTAATCAGCTGACTGCTCCCCAGCTTTTAATACGGCTGTTCCAATTACTGTAAAAGTCATCCTGCACCAAATAACCACAAATATTGACAGTTTATTGCACAACACATTTATGACATTTGAAGGTCACCCCATATATTACGCATCATCTCTCGGCCCAGGGTGTCTGGAACAGAGAGATTCTCGATAACCCACCACCTATAACTATTTTCTGCATATTGATTTTCCATTTCTCAGCCGTTTTTTATGCAAAAGAAAAATCTGTAAGAGACACAGCTTTAAAACGATTGTCACAAGCTAGCCACGGCCTTCATATATTATCCAGTTAAGCCTGAAAACAATAACTCTTTAGTCCAGGGCCTAGGCAAAACATTATGGAACGCTAGAACATTCCTTTATAGATGTTTACAGTCTGACTAATTAGACATGGGGATAATGAAGTTACATCTGTAATTTATGATTAACTTGCTTATTGAGACTACACGGGTATCAATCATCTCCATCTCCATAAATATTTCATCGACCACTGGATTCGCTTATGAGCTTTTTGCTGCCGTAACCAATAATAAAAAGCATCTCAAAGCACTTGACACAACATATCAATATCCATATCTCATTGTCCATTGAGTTTGTTGCACCAACGCAAGGCGGTTAATGGTATATACATGTAAAGAGAGGTGTTCGGGGGGCTTTACCGGACCAGCGTTCTGGAACATGCCAGAACAATAGAACAGGACAGGAGGCCATTGGGAAAAGCCATCTGGGAGGAGGTGTGTCGCTCACCCCGCTGTCTGCTCTGTCTCTTTGATATACACGCACGATTATGGAAGCTGGTAAGTTGTTGTTGGTGTTGTTGTGTGTGTGCATGTGCGTGTGTGTGCATCTAAATGGAATGTAAAGGAAAATATGTCTCTGTGACATGAAATGTTCTGTGTTTATGTGTGTGTGTATGTGTGTGTGTGTGTGTGTGTGTGTGTGTGTGTGTGTGTGTGTGTGTGTGTGTGTGTATACAACATCTCAAATTTGTCCGTATATGGACCACACCCTGATCCTACTAATAAAAAACAAACAACAACAAAAGCCCACTATGACAACCCTACCACAAGCACCACACACACCTTTAATGGATGTCTCACAATCACACATTCACTCTAAATCAGTCTGTGGTTCTGATTACTCACATATCACTTTCAGAGGGAAAAAAAAGAAAAAGAAAAGAAACAATCATAAAAAACACAAGATGTCTCCCCTATCCATTAGAATAATGTGTCACGTGCCTCCGTCAGTCATTGACCTTCCTTCCTCTCTAGCATCCGAGGAAAATGTGAGAGAAACATTTGGATTTAGATAGTAAAAAGCAGAGAGGAGAGATAGAGAGAGAGAGAGAGAAGGTAAAATGTGATGACATCATTTGAAAGGCATTAGGCTTTTAAAAATGCGCCCGGGGGGAGCTGATTTCCTTACGCTGGAGCAACACAACACCATCCGGCTGATGCGCACGCTGCACTCTCTCTTTTTTGATTTGGACCAGTGCCATCTTTGTGAACAGTCTGGTTCAGGCGAGTTAATCAATTTGAGGTTTAGTTACACTGCTGAGGCTAGCATTCCGCCGACTGCTAGAAAGTAATCGGAACTCGCAGAATTTATTAACCAAACACCAATTATCATTAAACACCACTGCATTATCCCCTCCTTTTACTACCTGACAAGGACTACTTAATGAAATTTTAGATTAAAGTTATTTAGCCTGCTGATTTATGGTGGCTAAAACTCCTAATGCAGCCCCTTGGCACAGATGCTCGCACAAGCAGTTATTTATTTATTTATTTATTTTAAGGAGTACACCAGGGACCCCGAACCCTCCACGGCACCACCGCAACCAAGTCCTGCCCATGGGAGGAACAAAAAAAATATCTCCAAACGTTTGTAAGATTCACTGGATATGAGAGCAAGCCCTCTCGCTTGCAGGCTGTACACGCTGACCTGCGTGTCAATGAGGTAATAAATTCATGGAGGCAAACTAGAATTTAAATAAATAAATAAATAAATAAGCACTAAATTCAAAAAGTGTTTACCCCCTTTCTGTTTGTGAGATGAAACAGCCGCAAAATGTGCTACATATAAGGCATGTGGGTAAACAGGGGCACCAGATGTTCTTTGATGTTAATAATGGCATTTATTATTAATATTAATTAGACTGCATTC
The DNA here is from genome assembly GCA_037043235.1 of Rhodeus uyekii. Classification (NCBI taxonomy): domain Eukaryota; kingdom Metazoa; phylum Chordata; class Actinopteri; order Cypriniformes; family Acheilognathidae; genus Rhodeus; species Rhodeus uyekii. The sequence goes on from JAWRVZ010000007.1 coordinate 8,994,679, forward strand.
AGCAATACATTTGGGCCATTTCCAAGTCAATTAAGCAAAATGGCATTCGGGAGATGTTGAAACGACATTTTAAGGCAGGTGTTCGGCGGTCCCCTAATAAAACATTTTTGCTGTGACTGAAAAACAACTCATTTTCAACAGAATCTATTTTTTTTTCTTGGTTTGTAGGAAAGCAACATTTTGTGTGCTGTTTTTTTGTTAAGGAACAGCCTTGCTCTGGAAAATATATATATGTGTGTGTATGTGTGTGTGTGTGTGTGTGTGTGCATGTGTGTATGTGTGCATCCATGTGTGTGTTTGTCTGTATAATTATTCATATATATTAAAGGTAAAAACTATTAGTTTCACATTTAGGTGTTTGTTAAAGAAGTGCCAAACCAGAGAATAGATCATCCATCCACGCAATCAAGAGCCAAACTCCACAGTTAATTTCAGTCAAAAAACAAAAAAGAAAAACTAATTACTGCCCACTTGGTGGCAAAAGATCAGATAGAAAGGCGAGTGTGGGGGGAGGCTATGTTGTCTATATAATCCTTATATCCTAGGTGTAAGTATAGTCACACACACTCAAACACACAAAACACAGTTTTAAAGCTCCATTCTCTGTAATCTGGACCATGAAAAAGGGGGCCGCTAGCACATTACCTCCAGCTAGCACTGATTTGGCAAGAGGGCCCTGTGTTTTTTTTAAGCTTGTGGAGGCTCAGCCATACAATGGTACATTAACAATCTGTGCGTTCATTTATCAGCCCATGCGTTTTTGGACTCTGTGTTTATGGCGCAGTGCACTTTTCATCGCTGAAAATTAATGAACATGCCTCTCCTCGCAACAAACATGCACCTGTGCCGCCGTGATGCTAATCACAAACATTTATATTTATTAGCGGCAGCCTGAGTGAAAGTAGGATTACAAGAGGAGGAGGAAAGATTGTCCTTTTTCTGCTTTGTGAACAGAATGCCGCATTTCTCTCTCTCTCTCCCTCTTTTTTAGAGCACATTTGTTATGCCTGCCGGCAGAAGGGTCAGGTGAAATTAAGCTTTAAGTATTCTCTCTCCAACTGTAAGAAGTTAGAAATCTTCCTCGACTTAACATGCTTGACTAAATCCTCTCCACCAATAACATCAATAGTTCAATGGTTTAATGGGCAACATAAAGCACAAGAAATTCGACATGAATAGGAACTTGGCCAAGTCACGCGCTGCTCTGTCACAAATGAAATCTGATGAACACATCTCGGGTTCCTCGAGACGTGCCCTTCACAAACACCAAGCATCATGCACCAACACAACAACACGATAGAGTCTCAGGAGGTCAGAGAGGTGAAAGTGGCAGAATTGTGCAAATGAGCCACATTGACAGCACTCTTGACTGAAGAAACCCTCTCTCTCCCTCTCTCTCTCTCTCTCTCTCTCTCTCTGTCTATCTCTCCTTCCCTCCCACCATCAGTGACAGAAGGTGCGCCTCTCCCTCTTTAAAGGCTATGCCTCTGTCGAGCTGAGGGAACAGGAATGGTGCCATAAGTTTCCGCCTGGCACTCACCCATCTTTGTTTGCTCCTCTCGAGTTGCTTTCAGGCTTCAAAGAGCAGCAAATTAAAAAAAACGTGGAAAAAAAGAACGAAAGAAAAGAAAATTAAGATAAATAAATTAATAAATACGCACTGAAAAGAAAGTGAAACCCTGGCTGCTGAGGAGGCAGTGAGGTCTCACTAACTTTATTATTCTGCAAGGTGATCACAGCATGCAGGGGATAGGAGAGGGACTGCCGTGACCACTGCTGGCCTGACGCATGAGAGGAGACGTTCTGCCATGATCAGAAGCCTTAGTGAGCTTGCGAGGGCCCTGAGGGTGGGCATCTTATTACAAGCCCCACTTCAGTAAGGCCGGCTGCTCTTAATCGTGGTAAATATTCATTGGGCGCCCACTTTTTTTTTGTAAAATGGGTAACTTTATTATTAGTGAAGCCTGGGTGGATGCTGTTCAGGGCTACTGTGTTCTTTAAGGTTAAACTATGAGAATGAGGACAGTACGATGTAGAAATTATACATAATGGTTTTAAAGAGACAGTTCATTGAAAAATTTAAACGTGAAAAGATGATATGATATATATATATATATATATATATATATATATATATATATATATATATATAAGTCTCAGTATTTGGACACCACTGACTTTAAAAAAAAAAAGTTATATTTTTTTGTGTTCCAGAAAGAAAGAGTAAAGGAGGGTAGAATTGTATTCCTCTGTGAACTATCACTTTGATTACATGTATACATATTCATATATATATATATATATATATATATATATATATATATATATATATATATATATATATATATATATATATATATATATGCTTTTTATCATCTTTTCATATGAAAAAAAGAAAGAAAGAAAGAAAGAAAGAAAGAAAGAGACTTGTGGAGCTAAACAGCCTTTTATGCATTACTTAAGCACGGCACTGTACCTTTAAAACTCTTTCATGGTAGAAAAAAACCTTCCTCGCCTGACATTGATTTCCTATTCATTTTTCCACCCGACCAAATCAACAACAAGTACACCAGGCAATCATAAAGCTGACTTACACATCCCTTTACAGCACCTTCTAAATCCATTAGCATCCCTCTAAAGCCATACGCTTTGAAAAGCCATTCCTCTATCGCTTTCATTAATGAGAATTAAAACAATACTGATGTACTTGACGATATTAGGGAAATTACCATATGGATGGTCTGATCAATAACAACATTACCAAACTAGACATCCACAAAGACTGACACTTTAATGTGAAGATGATGAATTACGCGCAAGACAACATTAAAGGTTTTTCCCATCTTTACATGTCGCCTTAACCAAAAACCTGCATCTTGACAGGAACAGTAAAACGTGGCTTTTTCGCCTCAGCCACATGGACTATAAATTGCACGGTCAAGGACATCCCCGCTTTTACTCTTATATGCACTTGTCCAGTGTCTTGGAAAATGAAATAAAAAGATTTATCATGCCGCCCTAAACACAGGAGAGTCTCATGACTGAGCAACTCCATCAGAATACATTTCAAGATGCTGAGAGCTGGGCAGAGAAGCTTTAAAACTGTCCCTCCCCCTCAAGGTTACATCATCCATCAAAAATAGCATTGGGTATCTTTTATTTAACCCACATTAATCTGAGTGAGATGTCTGAATGAAGTCTTAAAGAGTAATTTTAGAAGAAAAAATATCGACAAACATCCAAGCAGGACGAGGGATGTTGGAACACGGTCTGTGGAGCAAAATGATTTTTAGAAAAAAATAAATAAAAAATGTCATCACTGCTAAAACAAAAAAATGCCATATCAAGACATCTTCAAATGAAAATAACTAAAACAAAGAAAAAAAAAGTGCATTCATGCAGACCCTCATGGTTAATTATCAAGGTCAAGAATTATCTTATAAGTTGAAATTTGTATGACAAAATAAGATTTATTTCAAAGAAATACTTTAAACTTTGAAACGTTTTCACAGATTAGACTGAGATTCAAATAAAGACCTTAACACATCACATGACCGACAAGCATCCACACAGTTCTGACATTATGTATGACTTATTTTAAATCATGTATGACTTCTCTTTCTCTTCGTCATCCTTTCACTGTTGACTCTTTCTACAACTCCAATCATTCCAGTTGACAGTGCGTCACCCCTCACACATGTCATTGAGAAAGCCTGCTCCGATCTCCTCCACAGACCAAATGTTCATTTGTTATGAAGGTCAATGACAGAGAGCAAGAATCACCATTGAAAAGCTAACAATTTGCCATTTTAGAACACTGCTGCACTGATGACTCAACTATTAATAGACTTCCCCCTCTTATGACTAAAGCTATTCTAGCGATTGCAAGGGCCACAAAAAAAGATGGAGCCTTATGTCTTTATCTCACTGTCTGTTTTATCTGAGGAGAGATATCTGACATTTGGAGCAAATTAATGTGAATCTAAGCCCGACGAAAATGACGAATATCCATGACAGGATATTGAAAATTAAATAATGTTACCGAGAGAAGGGCTTCAGATGCCTTGCTGCCCTATTCTTGATTTTCTTTTCTTCCTTTCTCCCTTTCATTTCCCGATCCACGCTCGCATCTTTAAAAGACTGTGTTTGTACAATACCACCAACACGCTGTCACTTAAGCACGACCCTAGATTCCATTACAAGGATTCGATGTTTACAACTAAACAATAACAGTTTATTTCAAAACTCATTTACTGGCAAGCTTGCTGTTGCCAGGGCCTTCAGACATACGTGTCTGTATTTGTCTGAGCGCACAATCATTTAGGCTTATGCTATTTTAGTCCAGCTACCAGCATTTGCTTTTCTTTTCTTTCTTTTTTTCTTTTTTTTAAAGATCCGTGTTTCTGGAATGAAGCATAGACTTTGGAATCCTTTATCTACAGAGGCTCAAAATCTCAAGACTAATTACAAATTAATCTGAATCTGTACATCTGAAATAAGAGGGCAATAACTCAGCGTAATAAGATCTATCTTTTATATATTTATAAATAGCTTCACATGGCTTGGTCCGAAGAGCGAGAAGCATGACATAATTGCTTGTCGTCTACACCCATATGGGGACATTGGGGCTAGAGATTGTGAATATTAATAATTGATCATTAGCTTGATATGTGTGAGTGAGCTCAAGTTTGGCTTTCAGAGTTGACTAGCTACATTAGAACTCGCTCCTGGGGCCACAATGACTCCACTAGAAGGTCATGAAAGTCATTGCGGCATCTCTGGTCTGCTACCACTATTAGCGGGAAAGTGTTTTAAGCACTAACTACAAGGTTAACCTTTCCATAAATCATTGTACATCGGGTTGACATAAAACCGCAAAGACATTTCCTCAGATAAAGACTATCCAAGGAAAAATTAAATAAATAAATAAATTCCACCCGACCTGAAAATACCCACCTTCATCCAGGGTCTGGCATGCTCCCCCAGCAGGGGAACCTCTGGGCACCTTGACTTTTGTTAACTGCTTGTGGCACAAGCTGAGGAAATGGGTCATTAAATGAAACGAGCCAGGGCCAACCTCCCAGACTCCCAGAACTGTTTCCAATCAGATTGCTTCCTTTAACAGGAGCCAGAATCTCACACAGCATTAACGTCATTAGAGCCACCCCATCTACTGCCCCCCTCCTTTCCGGCCCCCCTTGCGAAGGCACCAGAAGGTACTAACATGGATCTCCCCGCTTTGGTAAAGGGCAGACACCTTGTTGTTGGGGCAAATGCTTCAAATGCTATCCACAGCTCACATGCACTGCAGGATGTCAGACACTCGATTGACATCGCCTCGTCTCTCTCTCTCTCTCTCTCTTTCACTTCTACTCATTCACAAGCAGGTCTTCGCAACCAAATCTTAGACACACTTAATGTGTGTGTGCCAAGGCTTTTCTGATGAGGCCCTATATTTACACACCTCAAAATAGAATTAGCCGGATCTGCCAATCAAAGTTTAAAATATGTAACTGAGAAACACATTATTTACAGCGCTTGAACTCGCCGCGCACTTGTTGCCTCCCCGTCTGTGTGTTTCGCTTCTCCCCTTCATTCCGGGAAACAAGATAAATGAGCGACGCGCATCTCCCGCACCTGTCCCAGCATCCTGCTCCTCTCCAGGGTGATAAGGGATTTCATTAATGGCAGAGCATTTGGTCTGAAGGAAACATAATTGCTCGGCTGCTGCCGTCCCTGCCTCTGATGACGCCCTTATTTCCCATCATCCTTTGCTCTTGACTGTTAAGTGATCATCATATCAACAGAGAAGTGGGTGCAAGGTTGAGATATCGACACTCTGTGGTCATGTTGAAAAGCAAACACGGGCGTGGTGCAGAGAGAGAGAGAGTGCTGAAAAGGGAGGAAGGGGAGGGGGAGAAATGGACGGATGAAGTGTGGTAACAGAATGACAGTGGATGTGAGCGATAAGATCAATCGGGAAAGATCACAGCATTCGGTAATGATTTAAGCGCCCAGACCGCTCCCTCTAATAGTCCTTGATGGATAACTGTATGAGAGATACATAATTTTTTGACTTGCCATTTACACAGCATTGCACCTGAAAGCCGGGTGGAATAATAGACAGTTTAAAATGTCAGGGAACTAACTAAGAAAGAGAGACGGATCGGCCGGCGGAATCTTAATTAGGAAACCCAGCTAATGGCCCTGGCAGCTCGAGGCGGGGACGAGGGGGAGTTAGAGGAAGTGCTGCTCTGAAACAGACAACACTTCCCAGCAATGCTTTGGTTCAATCAGCCAAGGCCTCTCCTTCTCGTTTGTAGTCCATCGTTTCTGCCGTTTCTCGCCTCGATAGGCTGACCAGTCGCACTGCAAATATATATCTAGTAGCGAAGCCCATCAAGAATATGCTCTGTCTGGAAAGGCATGTATAGGATTTACCTATCTGTCCCAGAGCAGACCTGCATGTTGAGCTGAAGCCAGCAGCACATGATTGTGTTAATTAATCTGCCATTGTAAGCAGGGGGAACAGCTGCAGAGGCTCTCGTGGCTGCGTTGTCAAAGCAAAACAATGCCGTGTTAAGCTTCCCCCACTGAATCTTCCCATTACAAAAGCGGCTCCAACACAGGGGCTAAATTCATAAAACCCACAGATCAATTTTTACCAGCACTAATGTCTGACCTTTAAAGGGAAAAGGGTTTTAACATGCTTAATTTCGGCTTGAAATATGGTCAGATATGTGATACCTAGGATTTGGGCCAATTCCCTGGGCTTTGAAAACAAACAGATTGAGAGAAAGGGGTGAGCAGAAAAAGAGGGGTTGAGAGAGAGAGAGAGAGTGGAAGATGGGAGCTAAAGAGGTCTGATCTCTTAAACAGGGACAAACAGAAGAGCACCAGGATTCACCAGCTGAGCGCTGGTATTTTAAAACAATACGTCTAACATGATTAGGAGGCAGCCATCGATCTCTGTTATGTGGATTTAATTTACAAGTGAGGGGGAAGGGGTGGGTGGAGGGCGAGGAAGGCCTGTGTTTGCACACAAATTCCATGACAGAACCGGATGCATCCCTAAAAGGCGAGCATGCAGCATGGGTGGAGATCTAGAGAGGTGATGCTACTAAAAAAGGTGGTTGTAAAACTCAAATATAAAGGTCAAATATTGCAACAGTGATACCCATTGAAAATTGAGCTTTCGTGATAATATGAGGACTACGTTTGTGGATGGTTGCAAAACATTTCGATTCAAATGACTATTCCACCATCATGTCATTCCATGCCTGTATGATTTGAAAGTCTTGAAAATATCTTCTTGCATGTTAACTCTTAAAAATAAACGGTTCCAAAAAGGGGTCGAAATGTTGTCGAAAAAACATTTTGAGTTCCCCAAAGAGCCTTTCAGTGAAAAAACTTAAACAAAAAAATCATTGTGAGAAAAATTTCAACAATCTGATTAACCTTTCTTCATAATATTAAAAGGATTTGTGGAATCACAGATGCCATTAAATAACCTTTATTTTTGGGAGTGTTCCACAGGATACAGTAAGTCATGTAGACTTGGAAAGACATGAGTAAATGATGACCGAATACATTTTTGGGGGTGAACTATCCCTTTATTGCATTTTGTTTATTATTTAATGGTAGAGCTGCAAAAAGCTGTTACATACAACCATCCAAGCATTTCATCTTCACTACTCCTGTAAGGGAAGCATGTTTGTTGCTGTAAAAGAGCTGTGAAATCATTAACATACCTTTTTTTTTTACTCATCATTAGGGGATAATTTCATGAAAGGTTGTGCTAGGGCCAGATAAACATAATGAGTTGCATAAAAAAAATAATACACTGAGAGCGAGAGACATTACATATGTGTGTATGGCAGGAGGAGTGAGGACTCTATGGGCTATTTCTGTCAGGGAGACTGAAGGGGTTAGACAAACAAAGTGTTTGAGGGGAAGATTGTGGCGAGATTCTCTGTAAGCTCTGTAGGGGGGAAAGATGGCACTCTACTGATTTCTGGTTTCCAAAGAGATGGGGATACAACGCAAAAAAAACTCATGGTGCTCCCTGGACCTCAACCCACTCTGCAGTGGGAGACCGTCTGTTTTCTGCAAAGCTCCTCCAAAAAGCCCACCAAGTGTGTCCTGCTTTAAAGGAATAAGTCTTCACAGAAAATGTCTGACGATGATGGCATCAGTTTAGCCAACATGCCCTCAAGGTTTAGTCAGAGGATGTGGCATGGTGAAAGGGTGAACCTGCTCGAAAAGCAGATGAATTGAAGGTTTAAATGAGAATATGGCCATAAAACTGATCTAGATGGGACTGTAACATTAGATCTCTTGTGTAACTATCAGCATAAAAGGATTCATTCCAATTGAATTTCATATTTCCATATTGCTTCATTTGAAACTGCAATTAAGTTAAATATTTAAAAAAGATCTATTGAAACGGAGCAGACAAATATTCAAAGTTAGCTAAGGGCTGTTTGATGTTGCTACAGTGAATTCTTAACTTACCACTGATATTTGTCTCGCTGTGTAAGTGAGAAACAATACTAGTGAGCAGAGGCTGATAAATGAAAGCAGAATGTGCGGCAGCTCTTGTGAGTGTGTGAGCTTGGCAGAGACACACTAAAGGGAAAATTTTCTGAAGGCTTGCAGATGGAGAACGGTGACATGGTGTGAACACGCGTCTCCAAAGTGTCGCTCGCTCACGCATCTCACCTGTCCGCCACGCTGCATCACAGAGAGCCATCAGATGTTCAACTTACCGCTACAGTAAGCATGAGATAAGAAAAGCCTGTCTGTTAGTGCTAACGGCACGCCGTGCTTTTCAACACCGTTAGCTACGTTTAGGCAACGTTGGGCAACCTTTCGACGATGATTCATTATAATGTCTCGTGCAAATGGGATCGAGATTTGAAGTTGAGACCACGCTTTCAATTGCTGCACGCAGAGGAACGGGTTTTTCCACAATGCTAGCTGTCAGAATTATTTGGAATCAGGATGCGTCGACTTAAGATTCCTGCCTACATCCATTTAGTTGTCGATGGTGCTGGTGTCTTACTGTGCTGAGCCTTGCAGGGTGTAAAAATAAACTTTATGGAAATAGACATGCATTGACATAGTGCCATGTTCAGACTGCGAGCAGCTTGTGTCTCATGAACATAATCCAGAAATGTCCTCCAAACTTTTTCTCTTTCTAAAGTTCAAGTTGCTCCTCTTCATCCCCTCTTCCTCTTGTTTTGTACCACAATAGACTAAACTGGTCTTCTCGAGACTCACTAGATACCCATGAAATGTGAGGATCAGAGAGGGAGAGATGAAGACAAAATGAGAGAAAACCAGATTTGACATTCTTTCCTGAATCCCCATCTCTATGTCTTACAGGAAATACCTGTTCCTGGCAGAGGAAGTGCTTCAGTGGCAAGATTACACCTCACCTGCACCCTGAGCCAGGAGAGGTGGCATTTGGGCGATCCGTCCCCAGTGAGGGGCTCAGCCACGGTTTAGCCACACTGAGGGAATGGGGCTGAGGCCCCCGCACACAAAACCAACACTAAACCTGTGTCCTGAGGGGAACGCAGGCACAACTTTTCACGCACAAGGCCTGCGTGGTGTCGAATGAATCTCTAAGCCTGCGGTACTAAATCACGAGCTGATATTGTTTTTCTTATTTTGTTATCTGTAATATGTCAAATCTGTCACAATGCCCAGAGTCTGTTCACAACATCACATCTTTTCCATAACGTCTCGAGTGAGAATCCCCAGGGAAAAGTTTGCTGAATTGTAAAAAGGATATTATGCGCTTTGGAGAGAATGAAGGGACACGTGATGGAAGCCAAATGCAGACTGATATGAACACCTTTAGCAATAAAACAACATAAAGAAACTTGTTTAAAGGGATAGTTCACCTAAAAATGAAAATACTGTCATCATTTACTTACCCTCATGTCATTCCAAACCTGCATGAATTTCTTTCTTCTGTGGAACAAAGAAGAACAACTGTTTTTGTGAAAGTATGAAAGTAAAATCCAAAAGAAAAATATAAACGCATTGATTATTATTGTATGAAAAAAAAAATTCCCCCAAAAATATAAGGGTGAGTAAATGATGACAGAACACTGAACTATCCATATAAAATTATATCACACCTTTACTGAGTTTTAGGGTTCTCGTTCTTAACGTTTTATCATTTTGAAAATCCGATGAGAAAGAAAATAAGTCAAAACAAAGTTAAGGAAGAAATGAAGATCTTTCATAAACTGTGATGCAAAATAAAATTCCAGTGACCTTGGTAAAAACTAAACCAAGTCTAAATGGTGGTGAGGGTGTGAGGTTAATGATGCCCATGTGTTCCCTTATGTTTGTTAGAGAGCAGGAAAATGACAGATGTAAGGTTTTGCACTGTTCTTTAGTTCCTGTACTGTGAATTAAGAGTGTTTGCTAGTTTGTAAACAAACTGTGCTAACAGCTCTCTTCACATGAAAGTTAAACTCAAATAACATATGTTCTTAACAAAAACAATAGGTGTTAACCATCTAAATTGCAATTGGGGTAGATCTTACACAAACAAACACTAAGCTTTGTTTCCAAGACAACTAAAACAATTGCGGCACGTGAAGCGCCGTTACCGAGACTGTGGGAGTCCGCGAGGAAATGCCTTCCTTCGTGGCAAGCTGCATTTGGTCAAACCCAAAAAAAAAATGTTTAAAAAAAATCCATGTACTGATGGGTAATCAAACTATTTCCCTATGTAGTATGAACAATTGAACTCTCACTTTGCCTAGTGTTATTTTCTTCTCCCTTTTTTAATCTCTCCAGTTCTCTCTCTCTTTCTTGTTGTATTCCCGAGCAGCAAAATGAATTCAACTCCAAACCTAATTAATCCACAAAGGTTTCATGTCTTAATCCCCAAAGTCAAGGGGGTTATTGTCCTCACAAATGAGGTCAATGTTTCTCCCAGTGGAAATACAGGAACAGCAGCGAGTATGATAGAGACAGAGGGAAAGAGAATAAGAGTGAGAAAGCCAGAGCATTCTTTCTAGAACTTACAGTAGGAGTTCTGAAGAGGGTGACAAGGGCTACGCAAATAGGGTTAGAGGTGCTTTTTAATCTGGATTTGGACCAGAAACTGCTCAAGAAGAAGGATAATGACAAAAAAAAAGATTTTGGACTGAAATCTTTTCATATGTATTTTTAAACAGACACCACCTTGAATGTCGTGATTACAAAACTAGCATCCGCAACTTAGATCAATTAGAAATTTGAACTTTAGTTTCTAATGCAAATGCTTAGAGACGGATATGCAAAACAACAAAATGAAGTTCATGACCTCCTCTTCTAACGGGAACATGAAGACCAGTGTGGACCCTAAACATCTGTTATCTGATGCTAAGTATGATACAGTAAAGACAGACTAAGAATAAAAAGACAAAAATTGAAACAAAATGTAAAGGCACCGTTTCAAATTGCCGGAAAAAAAGAAAAGAAAAAGGACCACCACATGCAGAACAAAGAGCTGCTTCTTCTACCCACACTGGTTGCAGTGAAGAGGGGGCTCTGTATGAACCCAACATACAACACAGGCTCATTAGCAGGAGCTCCGCTGTTTATGATTACCCATAATTACCAGCACTCGAACGAGACCTAAGAAAAAAAAAAAAAAAAAGGAAGGAAGAGAAAAAAAAATAAAAAAGGAAAGAGAGAAAAACAATGTGACTGTAGCCTTGTTACAGGCATTTTCATTTCAAAGTTCTTTTAAGCTGAAGAAATGAAAGCGGTTTACATTGTCATCCCTACCGCTGTGCTTGACACTTTAGTTTAAACTGACAGTGGGAATTAAAATCTGTAAATGGCTTTTATTTTTGATGCACAATGTATGAATCAGCTGTCAAACTCAGTGTTTGTTGATTTTTATCGGGAGGGTTATTACATTTTGAGAATGTGACAATTAAAAAGCCCTCGATCATTCTATAACTTTGCCTCAGGGTGCTAATCTACAGAGTAGGAGTAGGGAGAGGAGGAGGCGCGTATGCTGTAGTGTAAAACTGATTTCCAATCAATCGTCGAAAATCAAACAAGCCTTCTAAAACAAAAATTGCTCATGCGTATTTCAGTTTGACAGTAGATGTGATGGACTGCAGCGGCCATGAGAATGGGGTTACGGTGAGCCTCGGAAGGTTTTTGGGTTAACCTCAGGCCACCGGAGCACTGCAGGATTGGACATAACTGGATAATGACACGGGATACAACAGATCATGATGCTTGTGCACTAAATTGAGCGTGATTTCACAGACAGGTCAAAGCGCTGGTACCTGCTGCTGTCACAGCTGTGAGCGAGAACGAAAGAAAAAGTCTGATATCTGTTTCTCCTCTCCGATTGCAGAGGATATACAGAGGAGAAAAAAGATTTAAAGGGGGAAAAGGCACAATTGTTTATTGATTTTATAATAGGCTTAATGGCAGAGAAATAAAGCGGAGGTCAGTAAGAGAGCTCAAGTGTGAGGAAATGACATGACAGAAACCAGTTTCTAACAAAACATTCTTTCTTCCTCTTTCCCATTCTTTTCCTTCCTTCTTCCCTCTCTTTCATGTTCTTTTTTTTCTCGTTTCCTTGCTTTTATTTCCCCTTCATTCCTTATTCCTTCTTGTTTTTCTTTCTAGTTTTTTCCTTCTCATTTTTTATCGTTTCCTTCTTTATTTTACTTTCATCCTTTCTTCATAGTTGTTTCTCATCTCATTTATTCTGTCATATTTCTTCCCTCCTTATTTTTTTCCTTCCTTTTCTTTATTTCAAATGTATTTTTTGGCATTTTTTCCATCCCTTTTCTCTATATTAATCCATGCCTCATTCTTGTTTATTCCTTTCTTTTTTTATTTGCTTCTTAAACTTATTTCCATCCATTCCTTCCTTCTACTTAATTTATTTGGTCTTTCTTCTCGTCATCACGTTTTGTTTCCTTCCTTCCTCACCTTTTTCTTGTTTCTCATTAATTTCATTCTTTCTCTTTCCTACTTTATTTCTTGCTTTCTTGTTGTTTTGCTTCATTCCTTCCTTCAAAATCATGTTCATCACTCCTGTAGTCTTTTAACAACTTTAGGAATGATCCCTATAGACATTTAAGGCACTTTAAGAACAATATCATATATCTAGGCTGTTTGCACTGCGAGACATAAAAGGAAACCTGATCGTATTTTCCAGTGTGTGAGCTATAATTTTACAGTTTGTGGCTGTATCAGAGAGTCAAAACATTAAATGTGAATTTGAGTCATTCTGTGTGGCAAAATTCAAGGCAACAGCAGGTAAACAAAGATAATATCTAAACTCTATATCAATAAGTCAACTACACTACAATCACATGTGATTGTGTAAAATGGGAAGGATTCTAAAGACAGGGTCATTTCAGGAGCTGAAGTGCCCTGCAATGTTAGCCCTGATCAAATTCTATGATGAAGGAGGAGCATGATACTGTGTGTGTGTGTGTGTGTGTGTGTGTGTGTGTGTGTGTGTGTGTGTGTGTGTGTGTGTGTGTGTGTGTGTATATATATATATATATATATATATATATATAAGTGTGTGTGTGTTAGAGCGTAGATCAGTGTGTATGCGTATGGCCTGATATATGGATGATAACACTAATTAGCTCATTTTGTTTGGGGCACAACACTCATTAAAAACCCAGTGGGACCATTAACGTTACCGTCCCTCCAAAATGCTGCAACCGCCATATTAATCTCCCCAGCTCTCACTCCTAATGGCGACCGCTTCAGGTTTGGTTGCGGAGAAAAATAAATAAGCGAAATAAAGAAATATTTGCGAGTGCACTTTGCTTGCATTTCTCCTTTCTTCTGCAAGAGACACCCCCCTCCTTCCCCATCAATTAATATCCATTAATAGTGAAATTCACAAACACGTTCTCTCCCAGCACCAATTACTCTATGTACCTTCTGCTCAAGGCTAAACTCCGAAACGGTGTACGCATAAGGATGCGGGATTCACCCGTGCCGGTTTTGACAGTGTTTTCAGCCTTATGCGGTAATGTACCCATAATTCCAGTGCTTCGCCGCAGCTTGTGCTGCCATAAGGCACCACTTACGGAGAAACAGCGGAGTCTGATATCTCAGGCCTGTTAGGATTAGGAGAGTAGATGTAGCATCCTGCTAATAGACCGAACGCGGAAGCCCAATTCTCAAGGGTCGGTCACGCGGAATCTTTAATGTGTCTGCTTTTCGCACCATTTTTCAAACACCACAACCTGTTCGGGGATTTTCGTTCAGCTGCGCTTTCCATGAGACCCACGATGAGAGCTATCAAAAATCAAGTCACAGTGCATGGCAAGCATCCATTCTTAAGAGCCTTCCAAAAAACGTACAATCCCCGTCCGGCTAGCAAAGAGAAAGTGGCAGTTTGAGCTAACCAAGAGCCCGCTCATCGACCAAGTCGGGTCTGGATGGTGGAGGGTGAAAAGGCTAATATTCTCCATCTCCAAGCTGGATATTAGGAGTGTTGATGAGATCTATGAGTTTGCCATTTGCCCGTGGAGCGGCGAGGCTGCGGCAGAGCCGGGTACCATATGGCTGGTGAGAGATTTCCTCCCTCTTTTCCCCCTCTCTGCGCCTGACAGCTGGATGCCTGCTAACAGGGGACGAGGAGCTTGGCAGCTGCAAGCTGAGAGCAATGCTTTGATGCCATGCCTCGCAACTAACGCAAACTTTCTACAGGTAGGTGAGGGGAGGATAAGACGTATAGACGGCGAGTGTGAGAAAGGGGCAAGAGGGAGATGGTGTGCCAAGAGAACGGGGAGGAGTGAAAATGCTTCTGGGAGCACATTAAAACGTACAGCTGGCAAGTACAAAAGTGAGAGAGCCTTTTTTTTTAAATATTTTTCTCTTTTTTTCTTTGAGTCAAAGGGGCTTTCATCATCTGAAAAAAGCTTCCTTTGGAAACAATGATGCAGGTATGAGGATGTTTTGAAGAGAATGAATAAAACACTTCATCTCCTCTTTTGCTGTTTTAATCAATGCAGAATAAAAGGCAGCTGGTAGTACATCGAATTTCACAAGATAGAGAAGCTCTACATTGATATCTGAATTGCTAGATTAAAGACAGAATGCAATGATGTTGGGTTTTTCTTTTGGGGTGGTGTATTAAAGTGCCTCTGTGTGGAAGGAAATGGATAGCTCCACCATGCTGATGAGTCAAATGTCCCTCCTTTGGGGGAGCTTGTCAGCCCTCTCCTGTGAGAATGGAGAGGGGTAAAGCATAGACATACTCCAGTGAAGATGCCACAGTGCCCTCCACTCCAGATCAAATAACTCACCTCTTATTAATCACGAACCGCTCACTCTAAACAGGAGGTAGTCATCTTCAAAGTGCCACTTACTGTCACTGTCAGCGGTCACAAAACAATGTGGTTGCCCGCTTTAGTTTGTGAGAAACTAACTACACCAGAACAAAATCTGCAAAAAGCAGGGGAAAAGCTACGTTTCTATTCAATAGGACAGCACAGATTGGCTGCTGTCAAGTCGTCCAGGTGTTTGTGGCATATTGGTGATGGTGAAGGAAAGTCCCAAACCTGCGCTAAGGGTGCTAAACAGAAAGTCATTCATTTAGTCATTCATTCATACAGTCAATTGCACATTAATTCAAACTTTATTTGGAAAATTAAGATATGAGAGAAAGAAGAAAAAAACACCAAAATGTTTCCCCAGCTAAAAACCCAAAAATGTGCCTTATGTGGAAACATCTAAATTAATTGGTTTTTGTTCAAGTCAAAAATAGTATTTAATTTTACTGAATCAACCTGACAATTATGTTAAACCGGCAAGTCGTTTTTAAGGGTTAGATCAGCTAAAATGTCTCTTTGAGGTAATAACAGCAATTTTTTTTTATTTTACAGTGGAGAAAAGAAACCAGATTATGATTATTCATGAGAGGACTACATTTTCAGCTTGATGTAGTCAGTTTAAGTATAATTTTTTGATGTGAAGGGTTAATTTAAATTACCACACAAAACATTTTTTAGGTCACCCGAGAAAGAGAAAAACAAAACAAAAATAAAGTAGGCAGAAACACCACATACCACACAAATGTAACTCTATTCACAACTGATTTGGCATTAAAGTCCAATCGTATAAACGACTCCATCTTAAACATCTCATTGTGTATGATTTATCCATGTGTTTCATTTCTTTCTTTATTTGTATTATTTTCTTTTGTTGTAATGTTTTTTTCTCTCCTTTATTTACAAATTTTCAAAGCCTTAACAGAGATTTCCATACATTTAAGGTTGTACTTTTCTTTTTCCCCCAGTAACCTTTTCCGCCAAATAACTAAACATACATAAAGTAATTAAGCCATCAATGACAATAATAATAATGATGACAACTATGGTAATTAAATTAAAGTACGGATACATTAATAAATAACAAAAACAATAAAAATAATAAATAATAATAATAAATATACTAATAAATATAGCTGCAAGCAGCAATGACCGGGGTTCAAACGTCTCAAGACCATCTGAGCTGTCAAGACGGTTTGTGGTCAATCTGACTTGTTCTCCTAATGTGCACAGTTCTGTGAAGTTTCTACTTTGTGTAAACAATGTA
Organism: Rhodeus uyekii; assembly: GCA_037043235.1. Classification (NCBI taxonomy): domain Eukaryota; kingdom Metazoa; phylum Chordata; class Actinopteri; order Cypriniformes; family Acheilognathidae; genus Rhodeus; species Rhodeus uyekii. Next base: position 9,011,290 of record JAWRVZ010000007.1, read on the forward strand.
TAGACATCTTTCAAAGATGTTCAGAATGAGAAGATCAAATGATATTGACATTGTGAACTGAACATATGAACAGTTATGTCGGTCTATGTCAATCTGACTTGTTCTCCACATAAACAGAGCTTTATGAAGTTTCTAGTTTGTGTAAATGATATATAGACATGTTACAATTTTTTTCAGTATGGGAAGATCTATCAAATGATAGTAATGTGGATATGTTTAACACTACACGTCATATCATTTGAACTGTTATGACCTTTTTTGTCAATCTGACTAGTTTACCTAATGAGCACAGTTCTGTGAAGTTTCTACTCTGTGTGAATAGACATCTTTCAAAGATGTTCAGACTGAGAAGATTAAATGATATTAATATTGTGAACTGAACATCTGAACTGTTCTGTCAGTTTATGTCAGTCTATGTCAATCTGACTTGTTCTCCACATAAAAAGATTTTCTAGCCTGATGGTGCCTCTTGTGGACAAAAGTAGTATTACAGCTTTTCTAAGATTTTAAAATAAAGATTGTTTATAATTTATTGTGAGCCCTATGAGCATCAGAAATACATGAGACCTGACACATTTCTTTAAAATGATTTGTTCTTAACATGTTCACAGTTCTGTGACGTTTCTCTTGTGGACAAAAGTAGTATTACAGCTTTTCTAAGATTTTAAAATAGAGAGTGTTTATAATTTATTGTGAGCCCTATGAGCATCAGAAATACATGAAACCCGACACATTTCTTCAAAATGACTTGTTCTTAACATTTACACAGTTTGGTGAAGTTTCTTGTTTGTGGACGAGATATATAGGCTTTTTATTCACAATAGGCCAGACCTGAAATATATGAAAAATTATATCTGCTGAACGGGTTAACTAATCAAAAATCTTTGAATAACTTTTTGCCTTGAGTGTCCCTAGATGATGCGTGTGAATTTTCAAGCCAATCGTATTGACCGCCTATGACGAGTTCGAAAAATTTGAAATTTCAAAAATCTCCAATATTTCGCAAACAATTTGATTGACAGCAGTGGTTCTTGAGGCAAAGTTGTTCAGTATGAGGAGATCTATCATATGATATCAATATTCTGTGGATGCATGAAATACCACGTGAGTAGAGACGCAAAAAACTTGTTAGCGCCAACTAGTGTCCGATTTTTTTCAAAATTCTGACAGACCACTATGGCCATGCGTCAAACACACCCATCGAGTTTCGTTCCGATCGACCTTCGTTAGGCTGGTCTAATTGATGCTCAAAGTTCATTGGCTGATGACGGCCATGTTTTTTGAGATACACCAATGTCCTCATAGACCATCAGGGACCCTTGGTCAAAGACCGTGCATGACAAGTTTCAGGTCAATCAGATAAACATGTGACTCTGTACAGGTGATTTAGTGTTTTTTTCACAATATAGCGCCACCAAGTGGTCAAATAGCCCAGTTTTTTTGGCGTGACCATGAAATGAGCTTATACATGAATATGTGAAGATTGGTGAGTTTATCTCTTTGCGTTCCAGAGTTATTACGATTTTAGCAAAAGTGCCTCTGCCTTATGCGAACGTTTGAGCGTGTTGTTGCGAGCCTGAATCACCGATCGAAATTCTTTGAATAACTTTTGGTCATGAGAGTCTCTAGATGATATGTGTGAAGTTTTGCGTGATTTGGACATACGGCCTATGAGGAGTTCGAAAAAATTTTTTTTCAGAAAAATCAAAATGGCGGAAAATTTTTATAGGCGGAAATGAAATCGGAGATATACATTTTTTAAGTTTTGAGCCAAGGATTCCAGAGATATAAGACACTTGAGTGTACGACAAACGGTTTACGAGTTATGAGCGATTACGCGTTTGTAGTCGCTGTAGCGCCACCTATAGCCCGATTTGCGTCATATTTTGATACGTTCTCCCCAAATTGAGACCTACCATCTGACAAAGTTTCAAGTCTCTAGACCTTACGGTTTGGCCTGCACGAGACGCATTACGGCAGAAGAATAATAATAATAAATATAGCTGCAAGCAGCAATGACCGGGGTTCAAACGTCGCAAGACCATCTGAGCTGTCAAGACGGTTTGTGGTCAATCTGACTAGATTTCCTAATGAGCACAGTTCTGTGAAATTTCTACTCTGTGCAAACAATGAATAGAAATCTTTCAAAGATGTTCAGACTGAGAAGATTAAATGATATTGTGAACTGAACATCTGAACTGTTCTGTCAGTTTATGTCAGTCTATGTCAATCTGACTTGTTCTCCACATAAAAAGATTTTCTAGCCTGATGGTGCCTCTTGTGGACAAAAGTAGTATTACAGCTTTTCTAAGATTTTAAAATGTACATCGTTTGTAATTTATTGTGAGCCCTATGAGCATCAGAAATACATGAGACCTGACACATTTCTTCAAAATGACTTGTTCTTAACATGTTCACAGATCTGTGACGTTTCTCTTGAGGACAAAACTAGTATTACAGCTTTTCTAAGATTTTAAAATGTGGATCGTTTATAATTTATTGTGAGCCGTACGAGCATCAGAAATACATGAAACCTCACAAGTTTCTTCATAATGTCTTGTTCTTAACATTTACACAGTTTTGTGAAGTTTCTTGTTTTTGGACAAGATATATAGACATTTTAATCACAATAGGCCAAATCAGAAATATATGAAATTTTTTTTTTGCTGAACGGTTTAACTAATCGAAAATCCTTTGACAACTTTTTGCCTTGAGTGTCCCTAGATGATGCGTGTGAATTTTCAAGCCAGTGAGATTGACGGCCTATGACGAGTTCGAAAAATTTGAAATTTCAAAAATCTCCAATATTTCGCAAACAATTTGATTGACAGCAGTGGTTCTTGAGGCAAAGTTGTTCAGTATGAGGAGATCTATCAGATGATATCAATATTTTGGGGATGCGTGAAACACCACGTGAGTAGAGACGCAAAAAACTTGTTAGCACCAACGAGTGTCCGATTTTCTTCAAAATTCTGACAGACCACTAGGGCCATGAGTCAAACACGCCCATCGAGTTTCGTTCCGATCGACCTTCGTTAAGCTGGTCTAATTGATGCTCAAAGTTCATTGGCCGATGACGGTCATGTTTTTTGAGATACACCAATGTCCTCATAGACCATCATGGACCCTTGGACAAAGACCGTGCATGACAAGTCTCAGGTCAATCGGACTACCATGTGACCCTGTACAGGTGATTGAGTGTTTTTTTCGCAATATAGCGCCACCAAGTGGTCAATCATCGCAGTTTTTTTGGTGTGACCACAAATTGAGCTTATACATGACTATGTGAAGTTTGGTGAGATTATCTCTTTGCGTTCCAGAGCTATTACGATTTTAGCAAAAGTGTCTCCGCCTTATGCAAACGTTTTAGCGTGTCGTTGCAAGCGTGAATCACCGATCAAAATTATTTGAATAACTTTTGGTCATGAGAGTCTCTAGATGATATGTGTGAAGTTTCGCGTTATTTGGACAAACGGTCTATGAGGAGTTCGAAAACTTTTTTTTTCAGAAAATTCAAAATGGCGGAAAATTTTTATAGGCGGAAATGAAATCGGAGATATACATTTTTTAAGTTTTGAGCCAAGGATTCCAGAGATATAAGACACTTGAGTGTACGACAAACGGTTTACGAGTTATGAACATGTACGCGTTTGTAGTCGCTGTAGCGCCACCTATAGCCCGATTTGCGTCATATTTTGATACGTTCTCCCCAAATTGAGACCTACCATCTGACAAAGTTTCAAGTCTCTAGACCTTACGGTTTGGTCTGCACGAGACACATTACGGCAGAAGAATAATAATAATAATAATAATAATAATAAAAATCCTAACAATTACAATAGGTTTTCAACGCTTCGCGTTTGAACCCCTAAATATAGCTGCAAGCAGCAATGACCGGGGTTCAAACGTCGCAAGACCATCTGAGCTGTCATGACGGTTTGTGGTCAATCTGACTAGTTCTCCTAATGTGCACAGTTCTGTGAAGTTTCTACTTTGTGTAAACAATGTATAGACATCTTTCAAAGATGTTCAGAATGAGAAGATCAAATGATATTGACATTGTGAACTGAACATATGAACAGTTATGTCGGTTTATGTCAGTCTATGTCAATCTGACTTGTTCTCCACATAAACAGAGCTTTATGAAGTTTCTATTTTGAGTAAATGATATATAGACGTTACAAAAAATTTCAGTATGGGAAGATCTATCAAATGATAACAATGTGGATATGTTTAACACTACACGTCATATCATTTGAACCGTTATGACCTTTTTTTGTCAATCTGATTAGTTTTCCTAATGAACACAGTTCTGTGAAGTTTCTACTCTGTGCAAACAATGAATAGACATCTTTCAAAGATGTTCAGACTGAGAAGATTAAATGATATTAATATTGTGAACTGAACATCTGAACTGTTCTGTCGGTTTATGTCAGTCTATGTCAATCTGACTTGTTCTCCACATAAAAAGATTTTCTAGCCTGATGGTGCCTCTTGTGGACAAACGTAGTATTACAGCTTTTCTAAGATTTTAAAATGTAGATCATTTTTAATTTATTGTGAGCCCTATGAGCATCAGAAATACATGAGACCTGACACATTTCTTCAAAATGACTTGTTCTTAACATGTTCACAGATCTGTGACGTTTCTCTTGTGGACAAAACTAGTATTACAGCTTTTCTAAGATTTTAAAATGTAGATGGTTTATAATTTATTGTGAGCCGTACGAGCATCAGAAATACATGAAACCTCACAAGTTTCTTCATAATGTCTTGTTCTTAACATTTACACAGTTTTGTGAAGTTTCTTGTTTTTGGACAAGATATATAGACATTTTAATCACAATAGGCCAAATCAGAAATATATGAAAAATTGTATCTGCTGAACGGTTTAACTAATCGAAAATCCTTTGACAACTTTTTGCCTTGAGTGTCCCTAGATGATGCATGTGAATTTTCAAGACAGTGAGATTGACGGCCTATGACGAGTTCGAAAAATTTGAAATTTCAAAAATCTCCAATATTTCGCAAACAATTTGATTGACAGCAGTGGTTCTTGAGGCAAAGTTGTTCAGTATGAGGAGATCTATCAGATGATATCAATATTTTGTGGATGCATGAAACACCACGTGAGTAGAGACGCAAAAAACTCGTTAGCGCCAACTAGTGTCCGATTTTCTTCAAAATTCTGACAGACCACTAGGGCCATGAGTCAAACACGCCCATCGAGTTTCGTTCCGATCGACCTTCGTTAAGCTGGTCTAATTGATGCTCAAAGTTCATTGGCCGATGACGGTCATGTTTTTTGAGATACACCAATGTCCTCATAGACCATCATGGACCCTTGGACAAAGACCGTGCATGACAAGTCTCAGGTCAATCGGACTACCATGTGACCCTGTACAGGTGATTGAGTGTTTTTTTCGCAATATAGCGCCACCAAGTGGTCAATCATCGCAGTTTTTTTGGTGTGACCACAAATTGAGCTTATACATGACTATGTGAAGTTTGGTGAGATTATCTCTTTGCGTTCCAGAGCTATTACGATTTTAGCAAAAGTGTCTCCGCCTTATGCGAACGTTTTAGCGTGTTTTTGCAAGCGTGAATCACCGATCAAAATTATTTGAATAACTTTTGGTCATGAGAGTCTCTAGATGATATGTGTGAAGTTTCGCGTTATTTGGACAAACGGTCTATGAGGAGTTTGAAAACTTTTTTTTTCAGAAAATTCAAAATGGCGGAAAATTTTTATAGGCGGAAATGAAATCGGAGATATACATTTTTTAAGTTTTGAGCCAAGGATTCCAGAGATATAAGACACTTGAGTGTACGACAAATGGTTTACGAGTTATGAACATGTACGCGTTTGTAGTCGCTGTAGCGCCACCTATAGCCCGATTTGCGTCATATTTTGATACGTTCTCCCCAAATTGAGACCTACCATCTGACAAAGTTTCAAGTCTCTAGACCTCACGGTTTGGTCTGCACGAGACGCATTACGGCAGAAGAATAATAATAATAAATATAGCTGCAAGCAGCAATGACCGGGGTTCAAACGTAGCAGGACCATCTGAGCTGTCATGACGGTTTGTGGTCAATCTGACTAGTTCTCCTAATGTGCACAGTTCTGTGAAGTTTCTACTTTGTGTAAACAATGTATAGACATCTTTCAAAGATGTTCAGAATGAGAAGATCAAATGATATTGACATTGTGAACTGAACATATGAACTGTTATGTCGGTCTATGTCAATCTGACTTGTTCTCCACATAAACAGAGCTTTATGAAGTTTCTAGTTTGTGTAAATGATATATAGACGTTACAAAAAAATTTCAGTATGGGAAGATCTATCAAATGATAACAATGTGGATATGTTTAACACTACACGTCATATCATTTGAACTGTTATGACCTTTTTTTGTCAATCTGACTAGTTTTCCTAATGAGCACAGTTCTGTGAAGTTTCTACTCTGTGCAAACAATGAATAGACATCTTTCAAAGATGTTCAGACTGAGAAGATTAAATGATATTAATATTGTGAACTGAACATCTGAACTGTTCTGTCGGTTTATGTCAGTCTATGTCAATCTGACTTGTTCTCCACATAAAAAGATTTTCTAGCCTGATGGTGCCTCTTGTGGACAAAAGTAGTATTACAGCTTTTCTAAGATTTTAAAATGTAGATCATTTGTAATTTATTGTGAGCCCTATGAGCATCAGAAATACATGAGACCTGACACATTTCTTCAAAATGACTTGTTCTTAACATGTTCACAGATCTGTGACGTTTTTCTTGTGGACAAAACTAGTATTACAGCTTTTCTAAGATTTTAAAATGTAGATGGTTTATAATTTATTGTGAGCCGTACGAGCATCAGAAATACATGAAACCTCACAAGTTTCTTCATAATGTCTGGTTCTTAACATTTACACAGTTTTGTGAAGTTTCTTGTTTTTGGACAAGATATATAGACATTTTAATCACAATAGGCCAAATCAGAAATATATGAAAAATTGTATCTGCTGAACGGTTTAACTAATCGAAAATCCTTTGACAACTTTTTGCCTTGAGTGTCCCTAGATGATGCATGTGAATTTTCAAGACAGTGAGATTGACGGCCTATGACGAGTTCGAAAAATTTGAAATTTCAAAAATCTCCAATATTTCGCAAACAATTTGATTGACAGCAGTGGTTCTTGAGGCAAAGTTGTTCAGTATGAGGAGATCTATCAGATGAAGTCAATATTTTGTGGATGCGTGAAACACCACGTGAGTAGAGACGCAAAAAACTCGTTAGCGCCAACTAGTGTCCGATTTTCTTCAAAATTCTGACAGACCACTAGGGCCATGAGTCAAACACGCCCATCGAGTTTCGTTCCGATCGACTTTCGTTAAGCTGGTCTAATTGATGCTCAAAGTTCATTGGCCGATGACGGTCATGTTTTTTGAGATACACCAATGTCCTCATAGACCATCATGGACCCTTGGACAAAGACCGTGCATGACAAGTCTCAGGTCAATCGGACTACCATGTGACCCTGTACAGGTGATTGAGTGTTTTTTTCGCAATATAGCGCCACCAAGTGGTCAATCATCGCAGTTTTTTTGGTGTGACCACAAATTGAGCTTATACATGACTATGTGAAGTTTGGTGAGATTATCTCTTTGCGTTCCAGAGCTATTACGATTTTAGCAAAAGTGTCTCCGCCTTATGCGAACGTTTTAGCGTGTCGTTGCAAGCGTGAATCACCGATCAAAATTATTTGAATAACTTTTGGTCATGAGAGTCTCTAGATGATATGTGTGAAGTTTCGCGTTATTTGGCCAAACGGTCTATGAGGAGTTCGAAAACTTTTTTTTTCAGAAAATTCAAAATGGCGGAAAATTTTTATAGGCGGAAATGAAATCGGAGATATACATTTTTTAAGTCTTGAGCCAAGGATTCCAGATATATAAGACACTTGAGTGTACGACAAACGGTTTACGAGTTATGAACATGTACGCGTTTGTAGTCGCTGTAGCGCCACCTATAGCCCGATTTGCGTCATATTTTGATACGTTCTCCCCAAATTGAGACCTACCATCTGACAAAGTTTCAAGTCTCTAGACCTTACGGTTTGGTCTGCACAAGACGCATTACGGCAGAAGAATAATAATAATAATAATAATAATAAATATAGCTGCAAGCAGCCATCACGGGGCCAAGCACAAAGAAGGCATTAAATGTCATGCCGACATGGCTGGCAGCATCAGACCAACGGCAGGAAGCATCTAAAGACATTTCGATAGGACTTCAGTCTAAATTGCTGAAAAATCATCAATACGGTCTTTAGTAATTCGATTTAACGGTTTATCACGTTTGACCAACAGGCAGCGCTGTAACCAAACTGATATGTCAAATCACGTGGTTTATCCAGAGTGAGGTGACAATGACACATGCAAAGTTTGGTGTCAATAGGGTAAAGCATTGCTGACATACTGCTTTAAAGTCATGTGTTTAAGCATAGCATTTCATGACAAAATTCTAAATAGCTGACGCTGAAAATGGCCGATATGGGAAAATTTGGTATCGCAGGACTCGGCATGATGCACTGAATCTAAAGACAGCAGTTTCATGATTTTTGGACAAAGCGTTCAGGAGTTATAATCAAAAATGTCAGTTTTTCATATCTCCTGACCACTAGGGGGCAGAGCGCCAAAACTCTGCAGGTAGCCTCAGACAATGATTGACATAACACACATCAATTTTGGTCAGAATACGCTAATGCGTTACGGAGATATAGCCTCGCTTTATTTGGTGGCCATTTGGTCAAATTCGTTCGCAATTTTATCGAAACCTGTTTGATGAATCAACTTTATTTTAATAACTTTTTGTCAGCATGGTCTGAAGATGTTATGATTCAATTTTGGTGAAAATTGGACAAACGGTGTGGGAGGAGTTCGAAAAAGTAGGTTTTTAAAGAAAAACAACATGGCGGACAGGAAGTTTGGCCGACTATGACAAATTTGGTATCTGTGTTCTCGGTTTGACCCAAGGAACGTATAAAGACAACTTATTTTACCATAGGTTAACGTGTTTAAAAGTTATTAGCATATTTGTAAATTTGGTTATAACTTTCGACCACAAGGTGGCGCTACCTCGAAACTTTTTGTGTTGTATCAGGCCCAGATGCCGAAGACACATATCGAGTTTCGTAACGATACGCCAATGTGTTTGTTAAATATAGCAATTTATGACAAAATTCAAAATGGCCGACCCTCAAAATGGCCGATATGGGAAAATTTTGTATCGCACGACTCGGCATGATGCCCTGAATCTAACGAGACCAGTTTTATGATTTTTAGTCGAAGCGTTCAGAAGTTATAAGCAAATATTTCACTTTTTCATATCTCCAGACCACTAGGGGGCAGAGCGCCAAATCTTTGCAGATAGCCTCAGACCATCATTGCCATAACACACACCAAGTTTGGTCAGAATACGCTAATGCGTTGCGGAGATAAAGCCTCGCTTTCATTTCTGCGCCCATTTTGTTGAATTCTTTCGCAAGTTATTCGTAAACGGTTTGACAAATCAACTTTCTTTTAATAACTTTTTGTACGCATAGTCTGGAGATGATGTGGTTCAATTTTCGTGAAAATCGGACCAACGGCCTAGGAGAAGTTCGAAAAAGTAGGTTTTTCGTAAAATTCAAAATGGCGGGAAAATTTTCATGACGGAAAATGACGTCATAGGGTGCAATCGAATCGTCTTGAGCCAAGGAATTAGTGGACGAAAGAATTTTGTTTCTAGGACATACGGTTCAAGAGTTATTTACGTAAACGTGAGTGCAACTTTGGACAGTTGGTGGCGCTAGAGACATTGAGTTAGAGACTTCAATTTTGCTATGGTCAATGATTGGACTGTCCTTTATGAGTGTGCCAAATTTTATCATTTTCCCGCAAACGGTTCTATGGGCTGCCATAGACTTCCATGGCGGAAGAAGAAGATGAATAATAATAATAAAGAACCGGAACAATTACAATAGGTGCCTCCGCACCTTCGGTGCTTGGCCCCTAATAAATATAGCTGCAAGCAGCAATGACCGGGGTTCAAACGTAGCAGGACCATCTGAGCTGTCATGACTGTTTGTGGTCAATCTGACTAGTTATCCTAATGTGCACAGTTCTGTGAAGTTTCTACTTTGTGCAAACAATGTATAGACATCTTTCAAAGATGTTCAGAATGAGAAGATCAAATGATATTAATATTGTGAGCTGAACATCTGAACTGTTATGTCGGTGTATGTCAATCTGACTTGTTCTCCACATAAACAGAGCTTTATGAAGTTTCTAGTTTGTGTAAACGATATATATACACATGTTAACCATTTTTTCAGTATGGAAAAATCTATCAAATGATATTAATATTACGTGCATGTGTTTAACACCATAAGTCATGTCCTCTGAACTGTTATGTCAGTCTATGTCAATTTGACTTGTTCTCCACATAAAAAAGTTCCTAGCCTGATGGTGCCTCTGTTGGACAAAAGTAGTATTACAGCTTTTCTAAGATTTTAAAATAAAGATCGTTTATAATTTATTGTGAGCCCTATGAGCATCAGAAATACATGAAACCCGACACATTTCTTCAAAATGACTTGTTCTTAACATGTTCACAGTTTTGTGACGTTTCCTTTGTGGACAAAACTAGTATTACAGCTTTTCTAAGATTTTAAAATATAGAGTGTTTATAATTTATTGTGAGCCCTATGAGCATCAGAAATACATGAAACCCAACACATTTCTTCAAAATGACTTGTTCTTAACATTTACACAGTTTTGTGAAGTTTCTTGTTTGTGGACAAGATATATAGACATTTTAATCACAATAGACCAAATCAGAAATATATGAAAAATTGTATCTGCTGAACGGTTTAACTGATCGAAATTCTTTGAATAACTTTTTGCCTTGAGTGTCCCTAGATGATGAGTGTGAATTTTCAAGCCAATCGTATTGACGGCCTATGACTAGTTCGAAAAATTTTAATTTTCTAAAATCTCCAATATTTCACAAACAATTTGATGGACAGCAGTGGTTCTTGAGGCAAAGTTGTTCAGTATGAGGAGATCTATCAGATGATATCAATATTTTGTGGATGCGTGAAACACCACGTGAGTAGAGACGCAAAAAACTCGTTAGCGCCAACTAGTGTCCGATTTTCTTCAAAATTCTGACAGACCACTAGGGCCATGAGTCAAACACGCCCATCGAGTTTCGTTCCGATCGACCTTCGTTAAGCTAGTCTAATTGATGCTCAAAGTTCATTGGCCGATGACGGTCATGTTTTTTGAGATACACCAAGATCCTCATAGACCATCATGGACCCTTGGACAAAGACCGTGCATGACAAGTTTCAGAACAATCAGACAAACATGTGACCCTGTACAGGTGATTTAGTGTTTTTTTCACAATATAGCGCCACCAAGTGGTCAACTGGCCCAGTTTTTTTGGTGTGACCACAAAATGACCTTATACATGACTATGTGAAGTTTGTTGAGATTATCTCTTTGCGTTCCAGAGTTATTACGATTTTAGCAAAAGTGTCTCCGCACTATGCGAACGTTTTAGCGTGTTGTTGCAAGCCTGAATCACCGATCGAAATTATTTGAATAACTTTTGGTCATGAGAGTCTCTAGATGATATGTGTGAAGTTTCACGTTATTTGGACAAACGGCCTATGAGGAGTTCGAAAAAAGTTTTTTTCAGAAAATTCAAAATGGCGGAAAATTTTTATGGGCGGAAATGAAATCGGAGATATACATTTTTTAAGTCTTGAGCCAAGGATTCCAGGGATATAAGACACTTGAGTGTACGACAAACTGTCTATGAGTTATTAGCAATTTAGGTATTTTGATCGCTGTAGCGCCACCTATTGGCCAATCGGGGTCATATTTTGATACGTTCTCCCCAAATTGAGACCTACCTTCTGGCCAACTTTCAAGTCTCTAGACATTACGGTTTGGTCTGCACGATAAGAAGTACGGCAGAATAATAATAATAATAATAAAAATCTTAACAATTACAATAGGTTTTCAACGCTTCGCGTTTGAACCCCTAAAAATCCTAACAATTACAATAGGTTTTCAACGCTTCGCGTTTGAACCCCTAATAATAAATATAGCTGCAAGCAGCAATGACCGGGGTTCAAACGTCGCAAGACCATCTGAGCTGTCAAGACGGTTTGTGGTCAATCTGACTGGTTCTCCTAATGAGCACAGTTCTGTGAAGTTTCTACTTTGTGTAAACAATGTATAGACATCTTTCAAAGATGTTCAGAATGAGAAGATCAAATGATATTGACATTGTGAACTGAACATTTGAACAGTTATGTCGGTGTATGTCGGTTTATGTCAATCTGACTTGTTCTCCACATAAACAGAGCTTTATGAAGTTTCTAGTTTGTGTAAATGATATATAGACATGTTACAATTTTTTTCAGTATGGGAAGATCTATCAAATGATAACAATGTGGATATGTTTAACACTACACGTCATATCATTTGAACTGTTATGACCTTTTTTTGTCAATCTGACTAGTTTTCCTAATGAGCACAGTTCTGTGAAGTTTCTACTCTGTGCAAACAATGAATAGACATCTTTCAAAGATGTTCAGACTGAGAAGATTAAATGATATTAATATTGTGAACTGAACATCTGAACTGTTCTGTCGGTTTATGTCAGTCTATGTCAATCTGACTTGTTCTCCAAATAAAAAGATTTTCTAGCCTGATGGTGCCTCTTGTGGACAAAAGTAGTATTACAGCTTTTCTAAGATTTTAAAATGTAGATCATTTGTAATTTATTGTGAGCCCTATGAGCATCAGAAATACATGAGACCTGACACATTTCTTCAAAATGACTTGTTCTTAACATGTTCACAGATCTGTGACGTTTTTCTTGTGGACAAAACTAGTATTACAGCTTTTCTAAGATTTTAAAATGTAGATGGTTTATAATTTATTGTGAGCCGTACGAGCATCAGAAATACATGAAACCTCACAAGTTTCTTCATAATGTCTGGTTCTTAACATTTACACAGTTTTGTGAAGTTTCTTGTTTTTGGACAAGATATATAGACATTTTAATCACAATAGGCCAAATCAGAAATATATGAAAAATTGTATCTGCTGAACGGTTTAACTAATCGAAAATCCTTTGACAACTTTTTGCCTTGAGTGTCCCTAGATGATGCATGTGAATTTTCAAGACAGTGAGATTGACGGCCTATGACGAGTTCGAAAAATTTGAAATTTCAAAAATCTCCAATATTTCGCAAACAATTTGATTGACAGCAGTGGTTCTTGAGGCAAAGTTGTTCAGTATGAGGAGATCTATCAGATGAAGTCAATATTTTGTGGATGCGTGAAACACCACGTGAGTAGAGACGCAAAAAACTCGTTAGCGCCAACTAGTGTCCGATTTTCTTCAAAATTCTGACAGACCACTAGGGCCATGAGTCAAACACGCCCATCGAGTTTCGTTCCGATCGACCTTCGTTAAGCTGGTCTAATTGATGCTCAAAGTTCATTGGCCGATGACGGTCATGTTTTTTGAGATACACCAATGTCCTCATAGACCATCATGGACCCTTGGACAAAGACCGTGCATGACAAGTCTCAGGTCAATCGGACTACAATGTGACCCTGTACAGGTGATTGAGTGTTTTTTTCGCAATATAGCGCCACCAAGTGGTCAACTGGCCCAGTTTTTTTGGTGTGACCACAAATTGAGCTTATACATGACTATGTGAAGTTTGGTGAGATTATCTCTTTGCGTTCCAGAGCTATTCTGATTTTAGCAAAAGTGTCACCGCACTATGCGAACGTTTTAGCGTGTCGTTGCAAGCGTGAATCACCGATCAAAATTATTTGAATAACTTTTGGTCATGAGAGTCTCTAGATGATATGTGTGAAGTTTCGCGTTATTTGGACAAACGGTCTATGAGGAGTTCGAAAACTTTTTTTTTCAGAAAATTCAAAATGGCGGAAAATTTTTATAGGCGGAAATGAAATCGGAGATATACATTTTTTAAGTCTTGAGCCAAGGATTCCAGAGATATAAGACACTTGAGTGTACGACAAACGGTTTACGAGTTATGAACATGTACGCGTTTGTAGTCGCTGTAGCGCCACCTATAGCCCGATTTGCGTCATATTTTGATACGTTCTCCCCAAATTGAGACCTACCATCTGACAAAGTTTCAAGTCTCTAGACCTTACGGTTTGGTCTGCACAAGACGCATTACGGCAGAAGAATAATAATAATAATAATAATAATAATAAAAATCCTAACAATTACAATAGGTTTTCAACGCTTCGCGTTTGAACCCCTAATAATAAATATAGCTGCAAGCAGCAATGACCGGGGTTCAAACGTCGCAAGACCATCTGAGCTGTCAAGACGGTTTGTGGTCAATCTGACTAGATTTCCTAATGAGCACAGTTCTGTGAAATTTCTACTCAAAAGTAGTATTACAGCTTTTCTAAGATTTTAAAATGTACATCGTTTGTAATTTATTGTGAGCCCTATGAGCATCAGAAATACATGAGACCTGACACATTTCTTCAAAATGACTTGTTCTTAACATGTTCACAGATCTGTGACGTTTCTCTTGAGGACAAAACTAGTATTACAGCTTTTCTAAGATTTTAAAATGTGGATCGTTTATAATTTATTGTGAGCCGTACGAGCATCAGAAATACATGAAACCTCACAAGTTTCTTCATAATGTCTTGTTCTTAACATTTACACAGTTTTGTGAAGTTTCTTGTTTTTGGACAAGATATATAGACATTTTAATCACAATAGGCCAAATCAGAAATATATGAAATTTTTTTTTTGCTGAACGGTTTAACTAATCGAAAATCCTTTGACAACTTTTTGCCTTGAGTGTCCCTAGATGATGCGTGTGAATTTTCAAGCCAGTGAGATTGACGGCCTATGACGAGTTCGAAAAATTTGAAATTTCAAAAATCTCCAATATTTCGCAAACAATTTGATTGACAGCAGTGGTTCTTGAGGCAAAGTTGTTCAGTATGAGGAGATCTATCAGATGATATCAATATTTTGGGGATGCGTGAAACACCACGTGAGTAGAGACGCAAAAAACTTGTTAGCACCAACGAGTGTCCGATTTTCTTCAAAATTCTGACAGACCACTAGGGCCATGAGTCAAACACGCCCATCGAGTTTCGTTCCGATCGACCTTCGTTAAGCTGGTCTAATTGATGCTCAAAGTTCATTGGCCGATGACGGTCATGTTTTTTGAGATACACCAATGTCCTCATAGACCATCATGGACCCTTGGACAAAGACCGTGCATGACAAGTCTCAGGTCAATCGGACTACCATGTGACCCTGTACAGGTGATTGAGTGTTTTTTTCGCAATATAGCGCCACCAAGTGGTCAATCATCGCAGTTTTTTTGGTGTGACCACAAATTGAGCTTATACATGACTATGTGAAGTTTGGTGAGATTATCTCTTTGCGTTCCAGAGCTATTACGATTTTAGCAAAAGTGTCTCCGCCTTATGCAAACGTTTTAGCGTGTCGTTGCAAGCGTGAATCACCGATCAAAATTATTTGAATAACTTTTGGTCATGAGAGTCTCTAGATGATATGTGTGAAGTTTCGCGTTATTTGGACAAACGGTCTATGAGGAGTTCGAAAACTTTTTTTTTCAGAAAATTCAAAATGGCGGAAAATTTTTATAGGCGGAAATGAAATCGGAGATATACATTTTTTAAGTTTTGAGCCAAGGATTCCAGAGATATAAGACACTTGAGTGTACGACAAACGGTTTACGAGTTATGAACATGTACGCGTTTGTAGTCGCTGTAGCGCCACCTATAGCCCGATTTGCGTCATATTTTGATACGTTCTCCCCAAATTGAGACCTACCATCTGACAAAGTTTCAAGTCTCTAGACCTTACGGTTTGGTCTGCACGAGACACATTACGGCAGAAGAAGAATAATAATAATAATAATAATAAATATAGCTGCAAGCAGCAATGACCGGGGTTCAAACGTAGCAGGACCATCTGAGCTGTCATGACGGTTTGTGGTCAATCTGACTAGTTCTCCTAATGTGCACAGTTCTGTGAAGTTTCTACTTTGTGTAAACAATGTATAGACATCTTTCAAAGATGTTCAGAATGAGAAGATCAAATGATATTGACATTGTGAACTGAACATATGAACTGTTATGTCGGTCTATGTCAATCTGACTTGTTCTCCACATAAACAGAGCTTTATGAAGTTTCTAGTTTGTGTAAATGATATATAGACGTTACAAAAAAATTTCAGTATGGGAAGATCTATCAAATGATAACAATGTGGATATGTTTAACACTACACGTCATATCATTTGAACTGTTATGACCTTTTTTTGTCAATCTGACTAGTTTTCCTAATGAGCACAGTTCTGTGAAGTTTCTACTCTGTGCAAACAATGAATAGACATCTTTCAAAGATGTTCAGACTGAGAAGATTAAATGATATTAATATTGTGAACTGAACATCTGAACTGTTCTGTCGGTTTATGTCAGTCTATGTCAATCTGACTTGTTCTCCACATAAAAAGATTTTCTAGCCTGATGGTGCCTCTTGTGGACAAAAGTAGTATTACAGCTTTTCTAAGATTTTAAAATGTAGATCATTTGTAATTTATTGTGAGCCCTATGAGCATCAGAAATACATGAGACCTGATACATTTCTTCAAAATGACTTGTTCTTAACATGTTCACAGATCTGTGACGTTTCTCTTGTGGACAAAACTAGTATTACAGCTTTTCTAAGATTTTAAAATGTAGATGGTTTATAATTTATTGTGAGCCGTACGAGCATCAGAAATACATGAAACCTCACAAGTTTCTTCATAATGTCTGGTTCTTAACATTTACACAGTTTTGTGAAGTTTCTTGTTTTTGGACAAGATATATAGACATTTTAATCACAATAGGACAAATCAGAAATATATGAAAAATTGTATCTGCTGAACGGTTTAACTAATCGAAAATCCTTTGACAACTTTTTGCCTTGAGTGTCCCTAGATGATGCGTGTGAATTTTCAAGCCAGTGAGATTGACGGCCTATGACGAGTTCGAAAAATTTGAAATTTCAAAAATCTCCAATATTTCGCAAACAATTTGATTGACAGCAGTGGTTCTTGAGGCAAAGTTGTTCAGTATGAGGAGATCTATCAGATGATATCAATATTTTGTGGATGCGTGAAACACCACGTGAGTAGAGACGCAAAAAACTCGTTAGCGCCAACTAGTGTCCGATTTTCTTCAAAATTCTGACAGACCACTAGGGCCATGAGTCAAACACGCCCATCGAGTTTCGTTCCGATCGACCTTCGTTAAGCTAGTCTAATTGATGCTCAAAGTTCATTGGCCGATGACGGTCATGTTTTTTGAGATACACCAATATCCTCATAGACTATCATGGACCCTTGGACAAAGACCGTGCATGACAAGTTTCAGAACAATCAGACAAACATGTGACCCTGTACAGGTGATTTAGTGTTTTTTTCACAATATAGCGCCACCAAGTGGTCAACTGGCCCAGTTTTTTTGGTGTGACCACAAAATGACCTTATCCATGACTATGTGAAGTTTGTTGAGATTATCTCTTTGCGTTCCAGAGTTATTACGATTTTAGCAAAAGTGTCTCCGCACTATGCGAACGTTTTAGCGTGTTGTTGCAAGCCTGAATCACCGATCAAAATTATTTGAATAACTTTTGGTCATGAGAGTCTCTAGATGATATGTGTGAAGTTTCACGTTATTTGGACAAACGGCCTATGAGGAGTTCGAAAAAATTTTTTTTCAGAAAATTCAAAATGGCGGAAAATTTTTATAGGCGGAAATGAAATCGGAGATATACATTTTTTAAGTCTTGAGCCAAGGATTCCAGGGATATAAGACACTTGAGTGTACGACAAACTGTCTATGATTTATTAGCAATTTAGGTATTTTGATCGCTGTAGCGCCACCTATTGGCCAATCGGGGTCATATTTTGATACGTTCTCCCCAAATTGAGACCTACCTTCTGGCCAACTTTCAAGTCTCTAGACGTTACGGTTTGGTCTGCACGATAAGAAGTACGGCAGAATAATAATAATAATAATAAAAATCTTAACAATTACAATAGGTTTTCAACGCTTCGCGTTTGAACCCCTAATAAAAATCCTAACAATTACAATAGGTTTTCAACGCTTCGCGTTTGAACCCCTAATAAATATAGCTGCAAGCAGCAATGACCGGGGTTCAAACGTAGCAGGACCATCTGAGATGTCATGACTGTTTGTGGTCAATCTGACTAGTTATCCTAATGTGCACAGTTCTGTGAAGTTTCTACTTTGTGCAAACAATGTATAGACATCTTTCAAAGATGTTCAGAATGAGAAGATCAAATGATATTAATATTGTGAACTGAACATCTGAACTGTAATGTCGATCTATGTCAATCTGACTTGTTCTCCACATAAACACATCTTTATGAAGTTTCTAGTTTGTGTAAACGATGTATAGACGTATCATATTACACATTTTTTCACTATAGGAAGATCTATCAAATTATATTAATATTGTGTGGATATGTTTAACACCACACATCATATCATCTGAACTTTTATGTCAGTCTATGTCAATCTGACTTGTTCTCCACATGAAAAGATTTTCTAGCCTGACGGCGCCTCTTGTGGACAAAAGTAGTATTACAGCTTTTCTAAGATTTTAAAATATAGATAGTTTATTATTTATTGTGAGCCCTATGAGCATCAGAAATACATGAGACCTGACACATTTCTTCAAAATGACTTGTTCTTAACATGTTCACAGTTCTGTGACGTTTCTCTTGTGGACAAAAGTAGTATTACAGCTTTTCTAAGATTTTAAAATATAGAGTGTTTATAATTTATTGTGAGCCGTACGAGCATCAGAAATACATGAAACCTCACAAGTTTCTTCATAATGTCTTGTTCTTAACATTTACACAGTTTTGTGAAGTTTCTTGTTTTTGGACAAGATATATAGACATTTTAATCACAATAGGCCAAATCAGAAATATATGAAAAATTGTATCTGCTGAACGGTTTAACTAATCAAAAATCCTTTGACAACTTTTTGCCTTGAGTGTCCCTAGATGATGCGTGTGAATTTTCAAGCCAGTGAGATTGACGGCCTATGACGAGTTTGAAAAATTTTATATTTCAAAAATCTCCAATATTTCGCAAACAATTTGATTGACAGCAGTGGTTCTTGAGGCAAAGTTGTTCAGTATGAGGAGATCTATCAGATGATATCAATATTCTGTGGATGCGTGAAACACCACGTGAGTAGAGACGCAAAAAACTCGTTAGCGCCAACTAGTGTCCGATTTTCTTCAAAATTCTGACAGACCACTAGGGCCATGAGTCAAACACGCCCATCGAGTTTCGTTCCGATCGACCTTCGTTAAGCTAGTCTAATTGATGCTCAAAGTTCATTGGCCGATGACGGTCATGTTTTTTGAGATACACCAATGTCCTCATAGACCATCATGGACCCTTGGACAAAGACCGTGCATGACAAGTCTCAGGTCAATCGGACTACCATGTGACCCTGTACAGGTGATTGAGTGTTTATTTCGCAATATAGCGCCACCAAGTGGTCAATCATCGCAGTTTTTTTGGTGTGACCACATATTGATCTTATAGATGACTATGTGAAGTTTTGTGAGATTATCTCTTTGCGTTCCAGAGGTATTACGATTTTAGCAAAAGTGTCTCCGCCTTATGCGAACGTTTTATTGTCTTGTTGCAAGCGTGAATCACCGATCAAAATTCCTTTGACAACTTTTGGTTATGAGAGTCTCTAGATGATGCGTGGGAAATTTTGCGTGATTTGGACAAACGGCCTATGAGGAGTTCGAAAAAATTTTTTTTCAGAAAATTCAAAATGGCGGAAAATTTTTATAGGCGGAAATGAAATCGGAGATATACATTTTTTAAGTCTTGAGCCAAGGATTCCAGGGATATAAGACACTTGAGTCTACGACAAACGGTTTACGAGTTATGAGCGTGTACGCGTTTGTAGTCGCTGTAGCGCCACCTATTGCCCGATTTGCGTCATATTTTGATACGTTCTCCCCAAATTGAGACCTACCATCTAACCAACTTTCAAGTCTCTAGACCTTACGGTTTGGTCTGCACGATAAGAAGTACGGCAGAATAATAATAATAATAATAAATATAGCTGCAAGCAGCAATGACCGGGGTTCAAACGTAGCAGGACCATCTGAGCTGTCATGACGGTTTGTGGTCAATCTGACTAGTTCTCCTAATGTGCACAGTTCTGTGAAGTTTCTACTTTGTGTAAACAATGTATAGACATCTTTCAAAGATGTTCAGAATGAGAAGATCAAATGATATTGACATTGTGAACTGAACATATGAACTGTTATGTCGGTCTATGTCAATCTGACTTGTTCTCCACATAAACAGAGCTTTATGAAGTTTCTAGTTTGTGTAAATGATATATAGACGTTACAAAAAAATTTCAGTATGGGAAGATCTATCAAATGATAACAATGTGGATATGTTTAACACTACACGTCATATCATTTGAACTGTTATGACCTTTTTTTGTCAATCTGACTAGTTTTCCTAATGAGCACAGTTCTGTGAAGTTTCTACTCTGTGCAAACAATGAATAGACATCTTTCAAAGATGTTCAGACTGAGAAGATTAAATGATATTAATATTGTGAACTGAACATCTGAACTGTTCTGTCGGTTTATGTCAGTCTATGTCAATCTGACTTGTTCTCCACATAAAAAGATTTTCTAGCCTGATGGTGCCTCTTGTGGACAAAAGTAGTATTACAGCTTTTCTAAGATTTTAAAATGTAGATCATTTGTAATTTATTGTGAGCCCTATGAGCATCAGAAATACATGAGACCTGACACATTTCTTCAAAATGACTTGTTCTTAACATGTTCACAGATCTGTGACGTTTTTCTTGTGGACAAAACTAGTATTACAGCTTTTCTAAGATTTTAAAATGTAGATGGTTTATAATTTATTGTGAGCCGTACGAGCATCAGAAATACATGAAACCTCACAAGTTTCTTCATAATGTCTGGTTCTTAACATTTACACAGTTTTGTGAAGTTTCTTGTTTTTGGACAAGATATATAGACATTTTAATCACAATAGGCCAAATCAGAAATATATGAAAAATTGTATCTGCTGAACGGTTTAACTAATCGAAAATCCTTTGACAACTTTTTGCCTTGAGTGTCCCTAGATGATGCATGTGAATTTTCAAGACAGTGAGATTGACGGCCTATGACGAGTTCGAAAAATTTGAAATTTCAAAAATCTCCAATATTTCGCAAACAATTTGATTGACAGCAGTGGTTCTTGAGGCAAAGTTGTTCAGTATGAGGAGATCTATCAGATGAAGTCAATATTTTGTGGATGCGTGAAACACCACGTGAGTAGAGACGCAAAAAACTCGTTAGCGCCAACTAGTGTCCGATTTTCTTCAAAATTCTGACAGACCACTAGGGCCATGAGTCAAACACGCCCATCGAGTTTCGTTCCGATCGACTTTCGTTAAGCTGGTCTAATTGATGCTCAAAGTTCATTGGCCGATGACGGTCATGTTTTTTGAGATACACCAATGTCCTCATAGACCATCATGGACCCTTGGACAAAGACCGTGCATGACAAGTCTCAGGTCAATCGGACTACCATGTGACCCTGTACAGGTGATTGAGTGTTTTTTTCGCAATATAGCGCCACCAAGTGGTCAATCATCGCAGTTTTTTTGGTGTGACCACAAATTGAGCTTATACATGACTATGTGAAGTTTGGTGAGATTATCTCTTTGCGTTCCAGAGCTATTACGATTTTAGCAAAAGTGTCTCCGCCTTATGCGAACGTTTTAGCGTGTCGTTGCAAGCGTGAATCACCGATCAAAATTATTTGAATAACTTTTGGTCATGAGAGTCTCTAGATGATATGTGTGAAGTTTCGCGTTATTTGGCCAAACGGTCTATGAGGAGTTCGAAAACTTTTTTTTTCAGAAAATTCAAAATGGCGGAAAATTTTTATAGGCGGAAATGAAATCGGAGATATACATTTTTTAAGTCTTGAGCCAAGGATTCCAGATATATAAGACACTTGAGTGTACGACAAACGGTTTACGAGTTATGAACATGTACGCGTTTGTAGTCGCTGTAGCGCCACCTATAGCCCGATTTGCGTCATATTTTGATACGTTCTCCCCAAATTGAGACCTACCATCTGACAAAGTTTCAAGTCTCTAGACCTTACGGTTTGGTCTGCACAAGACGCATTACGGCAGAAGAATAATAATAATAATAATAATAATAATAAAAATCCTAACAATTACAATAGGTTTTCAACGCTTCGCGTTTGAACCCCTAAATATAGCTGCAAGCAGCAATGACCGGGGTTCAAACGTCGCAAGACCATCTGAGCTGTCAAGACGGTTTGTGGTCAATCTGACTGGTTCTCCTAATGAGCACAGTTCTGTGAAGTTTCTACTTTGTGTAAACAATGTATAGACATCTTTCAAAGATGTTCAGAATGAGAAGATCAAATGATATTGACATTGTGAACTGAACATTTGAACAGTTATGTCGGTGTATGTCGGTTTATGTCAATCTGACTTGTTCTCCACATAAACAGAGCTTTATGAAGTTTCTAGTTTGTGTAAATGATATATAGACATGTTACAATTTTTTTCAGTATGGGAAGATCTATCAAATGATAACAATGTGGATATGTTTAACACTACACGTCATATCATTTGAACTGTTATGACCTTTTTTTGTCAATCTGACTAGTTTTCCTAATGAGCACAGTTCTGTGAAGTTTCTACTCTGTGCAAACAATGAATAGACATCTTTCAAAGATGTTCAGACTGAGAAGATTAAATGATATTAATATTGTGAACTGAACATCTGAACTGTTCTGTCGGTTTATGTCAGTCTATGTCAATCTGACTTGTTCTCCAAATAAAAAGATTTTCTAGCCTGATGGTGCCTCTTGTGGACAAAAGTAGTATTACAGCTTTTCTAAGATTTTAAAATGTAGATCATTTGTAATTTATTGTGAGCCCTATGAGCATCAGAAATACATGAGACCTGACACATTTCTTCAAAATGACTTGTTCTTAACATGTTCACAGATCTGTGACGTTTTTCTTGTGGACAAAACTAGTATTACAGCTTTTCTAAGATTTTAAAATGTAGATGGTTTATAATTTATTGTGAGCCGTACGAGCATCAGAAATACATGAAACCTCACAAGTTTCTTCATAATGTCTGGTTCTTAACATTTACACAGTTTTGTGAAGTTTCTTGTTTTTGGACAAGATATATAGACATTTTAATCACAATAGGCCAAATCAGAAATATATGAAAAATTGTATCTGCTGAACGGTTTAACTAATCGAAAATCCTTTGACAACTTTTTGCCTTGAGTGTCCCTAGATGATGCATGTGAATTTTCAAGACAGTGAGATTGACGGCCTATGACGAGTTCGAAAAATTTGAAATTTCAAAAATCTCCAATATTTCGCAAACAATTTGATTGACAGCAGTGGTTCTTGAGGCAAAGTTGTTCAGTATGAGGAGATCTATCAGATGAAGTCAATATTTTGTGGATGCGTGAAACACCACGTGAGTAGAGACGCAAAAAACTCGTTAGCGCCAACTAGTGTCCGATTTTCTTCAAAATTCTGACAGACCACTAGGGCCATGAGTCAAACACGCCCATCGAGTTTCGTTCCGATCGACCTTCGTTAAGCTGGTCTAATTGATGCTCAAAGTTCATTGGCCGATGACGGTCATGTTTTTTGAGATACACCAATGTCCTCATAGACCATCATGGACCCTTGGACAAAGACCGTGCATGACAAGTCTCAGGTCAATCGGACTACAATGTGACCCTGTACAGGTGATTGAGTGTTTTTTTCGCAATATAGCGCCACCAAGTGGTCAACTGGCCCAGTTTTTTTGGTGTGACCACAAATTGAGCTTATACATGACTATGTGAAGTTTGGTGAGATTATCTCTTTGCGTTCCAGAGCTATTCTGATTTTAGCAAAAGTGTCACCGCACTATGCGAACGTTTTAGCGTGTCGTTGCAAGCGTGAATCACCGATCAAAATTATTTGAATAACTTTTGGTCATGAGAGTCTCTAGATGATATGTGTGAAGTTTCGCGTTATTTGGACAAACGGTCTATGAGGAGTTCGAAAACTTTTTTTTTCAGAAAATTCAAAATGGCGGAAAATTTTTATAGGCGGAAATGAAATCGGAGATATACATTTTTTAAGTCTTGAGCCAAGGATTCCAGAGATATAAGACACTTGAGTGTACGACAAACGGTTTACGAGTTATGAACATGTACGCGTTTGTAGTCGCTGTAGCGCCACCTATAGCCCGATTTGCGTCATATTTTGATACGTTCTCCCCAAATTGAGACCTACCATCTGACAAAGTTTCAAGTCTCTAGACCTTACGGTTTGGTCTGCACAAGACGCATTACGGCAGAAGAATAATAATAATAATAATAATAATAATAAAAATCCTAACAATTACAATAGGTTTTCAACGCTTCGCGTTTGAACCCCTAATAAATATAGCTGCAAGCAGCCATGACGGGGCCAAGCACAAGGAGGGCATTAAATGTCATGCCGACATGGCTAGCAGTATCAGACCAATGGCAGAAAGCATCTAAAGACATTTCAATATGACTTCAGTCTAAATGGCTGAAAAATCATCAATAAGGTCTTTAGTAATTCGATTTAACGATTTATCACATTCAACCAACAGGCAGCGCTGTAACCAAATTGATGTGTCAAATCATGTGGCATATCCAGAGTGAGGTGACAATGACACATGCAAAGTTTGGTGTCAATAGGGTAAAGCATTGATGAAACACAGCTTTAAAGTCATGTGTTTAAGTATACCTTTTCATGACAAAATTCTAAATAGCCGACGCTGAAAAAGGCCGATATGGGAAAATTTGGTATCGCAGGACTCAGCATAATGCACTGAATCTAAAGACAGCAGTTTCATGATTTTTGGACAAAGGAATTCAGGAGTTATAATCAAAAAATGTCAGTTTTTCATATCTCCTGACCACTAGGGGGCAGAGCGCCAAAACTCTGCAGGTAGCCTCAGATCATGATTGACATCACACACAGAACGTTTGGTCAGAATACGCTAATGCGTTGCAGAGATATAGCCTCGCTTTATTTGGTGGCCATTTGGTCAAATTCGTTCGCATTTTTATCGAAACCTGTTTGACGAATCAACTTTGTTTTAATAACTTTTTGTCAGCATGGTCTGAAGATGTTATGATTCAATTTTGGTGAAAATTGGACAAACGGTGTGGGAGGAGTTTGAAAAAGTAGGTTTTTAAAGAAAAACAACATGGCGGACAGGAAGTTTGGCCGACTATGACAAATTTGGTATCTATGTTCTCGGTTTGACCCAAGGAACGTATAAAGACAACTTATTTTACCATAGGTTAACGTGTTCAAAAGTTATTAGTATTTTTGTAAATTTAGTTATAACTTTTGACCACAAGGTGGCGCTGCCTCGAAACTTTTTGTGTTGTATCAGGCCCAGATGCCGAAGACACATATCGAGTTTCGTAACGATACGCCAATGTTTTTGTTAAATATAGCAATTTATGACAAAATTCAAAATGGCCGACCCTCAAAATGGCCGATATGGGAAAATTTAGTATCGCACAACTCGGCATGATGCCCTGAATCTAACGAGACCAGTTTTATGATTTTTGGTCGAAGCATTCAGAAGTTATAAGCAAATATTTCACTTTTTCATATCTCCAGACCACTAGGTGGCAGAGCGCCAAAACTCTGCATGTCGCCCCAGACCATGATTGACATAACACACACCAAGTTTGGTCAGAATACGCTAATGCGTTGCGGAGATATAGCCTCGCTTTCATTTCTGCGGCCATTTTGTCGAATTCTTTCGCAAGTTATTCGTAAACGAGTTGACAAATCAACTTTCTTTTAATAACTTTTTGTCAGCATGGTCTGGAGATGATGTGGTTCAATTTTCATGAAAATCGGACAAACGGCCTAGGAGGAGTTCGAAAAAGTAGGTTTTTCATAAAATTCAAAATGGCGGGAAACTTTTCATGACGGAAAATGACGTCATAGGGTGCAATCGAATCGTCTTGAGCCAAGGAATTAGTGGACGAAAGAATTTGGTTTCTAGGACATACGGTTCAAAAGTTATTTACGTAAACGTGAGTGCAAATTTGGACAGTTGGTGGCGCTATAGAGATTGAGTTAGAAACTTCAAATTTGCTATGGTCAACTATTGGACTGTCCTCTATTTGTGTGCCAAATTTCA
Organism: Rhodeus uyekii; assembly: GCA_037043235.1. Classification (NCBI taxonomy): domain Eukaryota; kingdom Metazoa; phylum Chordata; class Actinopteri; order Cypriniformes; family Acheilognathidae; genus Rhodeus; species Rhodeus uyekii. The sequence goes on from JAWRVZ010000007.1 coordinate 9,037,751, forward strand.
TAACTTTCCCGCAATCGGTTCTATGGGCTGTCATAGACTTCAATGGCGGAAGAAGAAGATGAATAATAATAATAATAGGAACCGGAACAAAAACAATAGGTGCCTTCGCACCTTCGGTGCTTGGCCCCTAAATATAGCTGCAAGCAGCAATGACGGGGCCAAGCACAAACAGGGCATTGACGTGGCCGGCAGCATAAGAGCAATTGAAGTAATCAACAACTAAATGCATTTTAATATGATTTTAGGCTAAATGGCTGAAAAATCATTAATACAGACACTGTAATTTGAATGAAAAGTTTAGCGCTTTGGACCAATAGTTGGCGCTGTGTCCAAATTGTTAGAATTGGGTCCGAGTAATGTGACAATGAAATCTGCAAAGTTTGGTGTTATTTGGACAAAACATTACTGACTTAAAGCATTAAATTCATTTTGTCATCACTACCTCAAATTTGTAATTGCGGTATACGAAAACGGTTTTGTCTATCGACACGAAATCCATAACTTTTTGTCAGCACAGTCTGAAGATGATACGATTCGATTTGGTGAAAATCGGACAAACGGTCTAGGAGGAGTTTGAAAAAGTAGGTTTTTGAAGAAAACAACATGGCGGATATGAAATTTAGGCAAACTATGTCAAATTTGGTATCTGTGTTCTCGGTGTGACCCAAGGAACATATTAAGATCATTTGTTTTAAAATAGCTTAATGTAATCAAAAGTTATTAGCATTTTAGGAAATTGTGTTATAACTTTTGACCACAAGGTGGCGCTGCCCCGAAACTTTTGGTGTAGGTTCAAATCAAGGTCCCAAAGACACATACTGAGTTTCGTAATGATACGCCAATGCGTTTGTAAAATATAGCATTTTACGACAAATTTCAAAATGGCCGACACCCAAAATGGCAGATATAAGAAAATTTGGTATCGCACGACTCAGCATGATGCCCTGAATCTAAAGAGACCAGTTTTATGATTTTTGAACAAAGTGTTCAGAAGTTACGAGCAAAAAACTCACTTTTTTATATCTCCTGACCACTAGGGGGCAGTGCGCCAAAACTCTGCAGGTAGCCTCAGATCATGACTACTATGACACACACCAATTTTGGTCTGAATACGCAAATGTGTTGCGGAGATATAGCCTCAATTGCATTTTTGCGGCAAATTCGTCAAAATCTTTTGCATGTTTATCAAAAACGGTTTGACCAATCAACTTGATTCTCATAACTTTTTGTCTCCATAGTCTGGAGATGATGTGGTTCAATTTTTGTGAAAATCAGACAAACGGCCTAGGAGGAGTTTGACAAAGTAGGTTTTTCATAAAATTCAAAATTGCGGAAAAATTTTCATGACGGAAAATGACGTCATAGGGTGCAATCGAATCGGCTTGAGCCAAGGAATCAGTGGACAAAGGAATTTTGTTTCTAGCCCTTATGGTTCAAGAGTTATTAGCATAAATGTAAGTGTAACTTTGGACAGTTGGTGGCGCTAGAGGGATTGAGGTTGAGACTCCAAAATTGGTGTGGTCAATGATTGGACTGTCCTCTATGTGTGTGCCAAATTTCATCATTTTCCTGCATACGGTTCTATGGGCTGCCATTGACTTGTGTTGGAAGAAGAAGAAGAAGAATAATAATAAATATAGCTGCAAGCAGCAATGACGGGGCCAAGCACAAACAGGGCATTGACGTGGCCGGCAGCATAAGAGCAATTGAAGTAATCAACAACTAAATGCATTTTAATATGATTTTAGGCTAAATGGCTGAAAAATCATTAATACAGACACTGTAATTTGAATGAAAAGTTTAGCGCTTTGGACCAATAGTTGGCGCTGTGTCCAAATTGTTAGAATTGGGTCCGAGTAATGTGACAATGAAATCTGCAAAGTTTGGTGTTATTTGGACAAAACATTACTGACTTAAAGCATTAAAGTCATTTTGTCATCTCTACCTCAAATTTGTAATTGCGGTATACGAAAACGGTTTTGTCTATCGACACGAAATCCATAACTTTTTGTCTGCACCGTCTGAAGATGATACGATTCGATTTTGGTGAAAATCGGACAAACGGTCTAGGAGGAGTTTGAAAAAGTAGATTTTTGAATGAAACAACATGGCGGATATGAAATTTAGGCAAACTATGTCAAATTTGGTATCTGTGCTCTCGGTGTGACCCAAGGAACATATTAAGATCATTTGTTTTAAAATAGCTTAATGTAATCAAAAGTTATTAGCATTTTAGGAAATTGTGTTATAACTTTTGACCACAAGGTGGCGCTGCCCCGAAACTTTTGGTGTAGGTTCAAATCAAGGTCCCAAAGACTCATACTGAGTTTCGTAATGATACGCCAATGCGTTTGTAAAATATAGCATTTTACAACAAATTTCAAAATGGCCGACGCCCAAAATGGCCGATATAAGAAAATTTGGTATCGCACGACTCAGCATGATGCCCTGAATCTAAAGAGACCAGTTTTATGATTTTTGACCAAAGTGTTCAGAAGTTATAAGCAAAAAAGTCAATTTTTTATATCTCCTGACCACTAGGGGGCAGTGCGCCAAAACTCTGCAGGTAGCATCAGATTATGACTACTATGACACACACCAATTTTGGTCTGAATATGCAAATGCGTTGCGGAGATATAGCCTCAAGTTCATTTTTGCGGCAAATTCGTCGAACTCTTTCGCAAGTTTATCAAAAACGGAATGACCAATCAACTTGATTTCCATAACTTTTTGTCTCCATAGTCTGGAGATGATGTGGTTCAATTTTTGTGAGAATCGGACAAACGGCCTAGGAGGAGTTCGACAAAGTAGGTTTTTCATAAAACTCAAAATTGCGGAAAAATTTTCATGACGGAAAATGACGTCATAGGGTGCAATCGAATCGGCTTGAGCCAAGGAATCAGTGGACAAAGGAATTTTGTTTCTAGCCCTTATGGTTCAAGAGTTATTAGCATAAATGTAAGTGTAACTTTGGACAGTTGGTGGCGCTAGAGGGATTGAGGTAGGGACTCCAAAATTGGTGTGGTCAATGATTGGACTGTCCTCTATGTGTGTGCCAAATTTCATCATTTTCCCGCATTCGGTTCTATGGGCTGCCATTGACTTGTGGGTGGAAGAAGAAGCGGAAGAATAATAATAATAAGAACGAGAACGGATACAATAGGTGCCTCCGCACCTTCGGTGCTTGGCCCCTAATAAGAACGAGAACGATTACAATAGGTGCCTCCGCACCTTCGGTGCTTGGCCCCTAAATATAGCTGCAAGCAGCAATGACCGGGGTTCAAACGTAGCAGGACCATCTGAGATGTCATGACTGTTTGTGGTCAATCTGACTAGTTATCCTAATGTGCACAGTTCTGTGAAGTTTCTACTTTGTGCAAACAATGTATAGACATCTTTCAAAGATGTTCAGAATGAGAAGATCAAATGATATTAATATTGTGAACTGAACATCTGAACTGTAATGTCGATCTATGTCAATCTGACTTGTTCTCCACATAAACACATCTTTATGAAGTTTCTAGTTTGTGTAAACGATGTATAGACGTATCATATTACACATTTTTTCACTATAGGAAGATCTATCAAATTATATTAATATCGTGTGGATATGTTTAACACCACACATCATATCATCTGAACTTTTATGTCAGTCTATGTCAATCTGACTTGTTCTCCACATGAAAAGATTTTCTAGCCTGACGGCGCCTCTTGTGGACAAAGGTAGTATTACAGCTTTTCTAAGATTTTAAAATATAGATAGTTTATTATTTATTGTGAGCCCTATGAGCATCAGAAATACATGAGACCTGACACATTTCTTCAAAATGACTTGTTCTTAACATGTTCACAGTTCTGTGACGTTTCTCTTGTGGACAAAAGTAGTATTACAGCTTTTCTAAGATTTTAAAATATAGAGTGTTTATAATTTATTGTGAGCCGTACGAGCATCAGAAATACATGAAACCTCACAAGTTTCTTCATAATGTCTTGTTCTTAACATTTACACAGTTTTGTGAAGTTTCTTGTTTTTGGACAAGATATATAGACATTTTAATCACAATAGGCCAAATCAGAAATATATGAAAAATTGTATCTGCTGAACGGTTTAACTAATCAAAAATCCTTTGACAACTTTTTGCCTTGAGTGTCCCTAGATGATGCGTGTGAATTTTCAAGCCAGTGAGATTGACGGCCTATGACGAGTTTGAAAAATTTTATATTTCAAAAATCTCCAATATTTCGCAAACAATTTGATTGACAGCAGTGGTTCTTGAGGCAAAGTTGTTCAGTATGAGGAGATCTATCAGATGATATCAATATTCTGTGGATGCGTGAAACACCACGTGAGTAGAGACGCAAAAAACTCGTTAGCGCCAACTAGTGTCCGATTTTCTTCAAAATTCTGACAGACCACTAGGGCCATGAGTCAAACACGCCCATCGAGTTTCGTTCCGATCGACCTTCGTTAAGCTAGTCTAATTGATGCTCAAAGTTCATTGGCCGATGACGGTCATGTTTTTTGAGATACACCAATGTCCTCATAGACCATCATGGACCCTTGGACAAAGACCGTGCATGACAAGTCTCAGGTCAATCGGACTACCATGTGACCCTGTACAGGTGATTGAGTGTTTATTTCGCAATATAGCGCCACCAAGTGGTCAATCATCGCAGTTTTTTTGGTGTGACCACATATTGATCTTATAGATGACTATGTGAAGTTTTGTGAGATTATCTCTTTGCGTTCCAGAGGTATTACGATTTTAGCAAAAGTGTCTCCGCCTTATGCGAACGTTTTATTGTCTTGTTGCAAGCGTGAATCACCGATCAAAATTCCTTTGACAACTTTTGGTTATGAGAGTCTCTAGATGATGCGTGGGAAATTTTGCGTGATTTGGACAAACGGCCTATGAGGAGTTCGAAAAATTTTTTTTTCAGAAAATTCAAAATGGCGGAAAATTTTTATAGGCGGAAATGAAATCGGAGATATACACTTTTTAAGTCTTGAGCCAAGGATTCCAGGGATATAAGACACTTGAGTCTACGACAAACGGTTTACGAGTTATGAGCGTGTACGCGTTTGTAGTCGCTGTAGCGCCACCTATTGCCCGATTTGCGTCATATTTTGATACGTTCTCCCCAAATTGAGACCTACCATCTAACCAACTTTCAAGTCTCTAGACCTTACGGTTTGGTCTGCACGATAAGAAGTACGGCAGAATAATAATAATAATAATAATAATAATAATAATAATAATAATAAATATAGCTGCTAGCAGCAATGACCGGGGTTCAAACGTAGCAGGACCATCTGAGCTGTCATGACGGTTTGTGGTCAATCTGACTAGTTCTCCTAATGTGCACAGTTCTGTGAAGTTTCTACTTTGTGTAAACAATGTATAGACATCTTTCAAAGATGTTCAGAATGAGAAGATCAAATGATATTGACATTGTGAACTGAACATATGAACAGTTATGTCGGTCTATGTCAATCTGACTTGTTCTCCACATAAACAGAGCTTTATGAAGTTTCTAGTTTGTGTAAATGATATATAGACATGTTAAAAAAAATTTCAGTATGGGAAGATCTATCAAATGATAGTAATGTGGATATGTTTAACACTACACGTCATATCATTTGAACTGTTATGACCTTTTTTGTCAATCTGACTAGTTTACCTAATGAGCACAGTTCTGTGAAGTTTCTACTCTGTGTGAATAGACATCTTTCAAAGATGTTCAGACTGAGAAGATTAAATGATATTAATATTGTGAACTGAACATCTGAACTGTTCTGTCAGTTTATGTCAGTCTATGTCAATCTGACTTGTTCTCCACATAAAAAGATTTTCTAGCCTGATGGTGCCTCTTGTGGACAAAAGTAGTATTACAGCTTTTCTACGATTTTAAAATAGAGAGTGTTTATAATTTATTGTGAGCCCTATGAGCAGCAGAAATACATGAAACCCGACACATTTCTTCAAAATGACTTGTTCTTAACATTTACACAGTTTGGTGAAGTTTCTTGTTTGTGGACGAGATATATAGGCTTTTTATTCACAATAGGCCAGATCTGAAATATATGAAAAATTATATCTGCTGAACGGGTTAACTAATCAAAATTCTTTGAATAACTTTTTGCCTTGAGTGTCCCTAGATGATGCGTATGAATTTTCAAGCCAATCGTATTGACCGCCTATGACGAGTTCGAAAAATTTGAAATTTCAAAAATCTCCAATATTTCGCAAACAATTTGATTGACAGCAGTGGTTTTTGAGGCAAAGTTGTTCAGTATGAGGAGATCTATCATATGATATCAATATTCTGTGGATGCGTGAAATACCACGTGAGTAGAGACGCAAAAAACTTGTTAGCGCCAACTAGTGTCCGATTTTTTTCAAAATTCTGACAGACCACTATGGCCATGCGTCAAACACACCCATCGAGTTTCGTTCCGATCGACCTTCGTTAGGCTGGTCTAATTGATGCTCAAAGTTCATTGGCCGATGACGGCCATGTTTTTTGAGATACACCAATGTCCTCATAGACCATCAGGGACCCTTGGTCAAAGACCGTGCATGACAAGTTTCAGGTCAATCAGATAAACATGTGACCCTGTACAGGTGATTTAGTGTTTTTTTCACAATATAGCGCCACCAAGTGGTCAACTGGCCCAGTTTTTTTGGTGTGACCACAAAATGACCTTATACATGACTATGTGAAGTTTGTTGAGATTATCTCTTTGCGTTCCAGAGTTATTACGATTTTAGCAAAAGTGTCTCCGCACTATGCGAACGTTTTAGCGTGTTGTTGCAAGCCTGAATCACCGATCGAAATTATTTGAATAACTTTTGGTCATGAGAGTCTCTAGATGATATGTGTGAAGTTTCACGTTATTTGGACAAACGGCCTATGAGGAGTTCGAAATTTTTTTTTTTTAGAAAATTCAAAATGGCGGAAAATTTTTATAGGCGGAAATGAAATCGGAGATATACATTTTTTAAGTCTTGAGCCAAGGATTCCAGGGATATAAGACACTTGAGTGTACGACAAACTGTCTATGAGTTATTAGCAATTTAGGTATTTTGATCGCTGTAGCGCCACCTATTGGCCAATCGGGGTCATATTTTGATACGTTCTCCCCAAATTGAGACCTACCTTCTGGCCAACTTTCAAGTCTCTAGACATTACGGTTTGGTCTGCACGATAAGAAGTACGGCAGAATAATAATAATAATAATAAAAATCTTAACAATTACAATAGGTTTTCAACGCTTCGCGTTTGAACCCCTAATAATAATAATAATAATAATAATAAATATAGCTGCAAGCAGCAATGACCGGGGTTCAAACGTAGCAGGACCATCTGAGCTGTCATGACGGTTTGTGGTCAATCTGACTAGTTCTCCTAATGTGCACAGTTCTGTGAAGTTTCTACTTTGTGTAAACTATGTATAGACATCTTTTAAAGATGTTCAGAATGAGAAGATCAAATGATATTGACATTGTGAACTGAACATATGAACTGTTATGTCGGTCTATGTCAATCTGACTTGTTCTCCACATAAACAGAGCTTTATGAAGTTTCTAGTTTGTGTAAATGATATATAGACGTTACAAAAAAATTTCAGTATGGGAAGATCTATCAAATGATAACAATGTGGATATGTTTAACACTACACGTCATATCATTTGAACTGTTATGACCTTTTTTTGTCAATCTGACTAGTTTTCCTAATGAGCACAGTTCTGTGAAGTTTCTACTCTGTGCAAACAATGAATAGTCATCTTTCAAAGATGTTCAGACTGAGAAGATTAAATGATATTAATATTGTGAACTGAACATCTGAACTGTTCTGTCGGTTTATGTCAGTCTATGTCAATCTGACTTGTTCTCCAAATAAAAAGATTTTCTAGCCTGATGGTGCCTCTTGTGGACAAAAGTAGTATTACAGCTTTTCTAAGATTTTAAAATGTAGATCATTTGTAATTTATTGTGAGCCCTATGAGCATCAGAAATACATGAGACCTGACACATTTCTTCAAAATGACTTGTTCTTAACATGTTCACAGATCTGTGACGTTTTTCTTGTGGACAAAACTAGTATTACAGCTTTTCTAAGATTTTAAAATGTAGATGGTTTATAATTTATTGTGAGCCGTACGAGCATCAGAAATACATGAAACCTCACAAGTTTCTTCATAATGTCTGGTTCTTAACATTTACACAGTTTTGTGAAGTTTCTTGTTTTTGGACAAGATATATAGACATTTTAATCACAATAGGCCAAATCAGAAATATATGAAAAATTGTATCTGCTGAACGGTTTAACTAATCGAAAATCCTTTGACAACTTTTTGCCTTGAGTGTCCCTAGATGATGCATGTGAATTTTCAAGACAGTGAGATTGACGGCCTATGACGAGTTCGAAAAATTTGAAATTTCAAAAATCTCCAATATTTCGCAAACAATTTGATTGACAGCAGTGGTTCTTGAGGCAAAGTTGTTCAGTATGAGGAGATCTATCAGATGAAGTCAATATTTTGTGGATGCGTGAAACACCACGTGAGTAGAGACGCAAAAAACTTGTTAGCGCCAACTAGTGTCCGATTTTCTTCAAAATTCTGACAGACCACTAGGGCCATGAGTCAAACACGCCCATCGAGTTTCGTTCCGATCGACCTTCGTTAAGCTGGTCTAATTGATGCTCAAAGTTCATTGGCCGATGACGGTCATGTTTTTTGAGATACACCAATGTCCTCATAGACCATCATGGACCCTTGGACAAAGACCGTGCATGACAAGTCTCAGGTCAATCGGACTACAATGTGACCCTGTACAGGTGATTGAGTGTTTTTTTCGCAATATAGCGCCACCAAGTGGTCAACTGGCCCAGTTTTTTTGGTGTGACCACAAATTGAGCTTATACATGACTATGTGAAGTTTGGTGAGATTATCTCTTTGCGTTCCAGAGCTATTCTGATTTTAGCAAAAGTGTCTCAGCCTTATGCGAACGTTTTAGCGTGTCGTTGCAAGCGTGAATCACCGATCAAAATTATTTGAATAACTTTTGGTCATGAGAGTCTCTAGATGATATGTGTGAAGTTTCGCGTTATTTGGACAAACGGTCTATGAGGAGTTCGAAAACTTTTTTTTTCAGAAAATTCAAAATGGCGGAAAATTTTTATAGGCGGAAATGAAATCGGAGATATACATTTTTTAAGTCTTGAGCCAAGGATTCCAGAGATATAAGACACTTGAGTGTACGACAAACGGTTTACGAGTTATGAACATGTACGCGTTTGTAGTCGCTGTAGCGCCACCTATAGCCCGATTTGCGTCATATTTTGATACGTTCTCCCCAAATTGAGACCTACCATCTGACAAAGTTTCAAGTCTCTAGACCTTACGGTTTGGTCTGCACAAGACGCATTACGGCAGAAGAATAATAATAATAATAATAAATATAGCTGCAAGCAGCAATGACCGGGGTTCAAACGTCGCAAGACCATCTGAGCTGTCAAGACGGTTTGTGGTCAATCTGACTAGTTCTCCTAATGTGCACAGTTCTGTGAAGTTTCTACTCTGTACAAACAATGTATAGACATCTTTCAAAGATGTTCAGAATGAGAAGATCAAATGATATTGACATTGTGAACTGAACATATGAACAGTTATGTCGGTTTATGTCGGTCTATGTCAATCTGACTTGTTCTCCACATACACAAAGCTTTATGAAGTTTCTAGTTTGTGTAAATGATATATAGACATGTTACAAATTTTTTTCAGTATGGGAAGATCTACCAAATGATAACAATGTGGATATGTTTAACACTGCACGTCATATCATTTGAACTGTTATGACCTTTTTTTGTCAATCTGACTAGTTTTCCTAATGAGCACAGTTCTGTGAAGTTTCTACTCTGTGCAAACAATGAATAGACATCTTTCAAAGATGTTCAGACTGAGAAGATTAAATGATATTAATATTGTGAACTGAACATCTGAACTGTTCTGTCGGTTAATGTCAGTCTATGTCAATCTGACTTGTTCTCCACATAAAGGCAGCTTTATGAAGCTTCTAGTTTGTGTAAACAATATGTAGATATGTTACAAATGTTTTGAAACAACATGTCAACAGAGAGCTTTCAAGCTCGAAATGGAATAAAAAGATTCCCTAGACTGACAGTGCCTCTTGTGGACAAAACTAGTATGACAGCTTTTCTAAGATTTTAAAATATAGAAAGTTTATAATTTATTGTGAACCGTACGAGCATCAGAAATACATGAAACCTCACACGTTTCTTCAAAATGACTTGTTCTTAACATTTTCAGAGTTTTGTGAAGTTTCTTGTTTGTGGACAAGATATATAGACTTTTTATTCACAATAGGCCAAACCAGAAATATATGAAAAATCATATCTGCTGAAGGGTTTGACTGATCAAAATTCTTTGAATAACTTTTTCCCTTGAGTGTCCCTAGATGATGCGTGTGAATTTTCAAGCCAGTGAGATTGACGGCCTATGACGAGTTCGAAAAATTTGAAATTTCAAAAATCTCCAATATTTCGCAAACAATTTGATTGACAGCAGTGGTTCTTGAGGCAAAGTTGTTCAGTATGAGGAGATCTATCAGATGATATCAATATTTTGTGGATGCGAGAAACACCACGCGAGTAGAGACGCAAAAAACTCGTTAGCGCCAACTAGTGTCCGATTTTCTTCAAAATTCTGACAGACCACTAGGGCCATGAGTTAAACACGCCCATCGAGTTTCGTTCCGATCGACCTTCGTTAAGCTAGTCTAATTGATGCTCAAAGTTCATTGGCCGATGACGGTCATGTTTTTTGAGATACACCAATGTCCTCATAGACCATCATGGACCCTTGGACAAAGACCGTGCATGACAAGTCTCAGGTCAATCGGACTACCATGTGACCCTGTACAGGTGATTGAGTGTTTTTTTCGCAATATAGCGCCACCAAGTGGTCAATCATCGCAGTTTTTTTGGTGTGACCACATATTGAGCTTATACATGAATATGTGAAGTTTGGTGAGATTATCTCTTTGCGTTCCAGAGCTATTACAATTTTAGCAAAAGTGTCTCCACCTTATCCGAACGTTTTATTGTCTTGTTGCAAGCGTGAATCACCGATCAAAATTCCTTTGACAACTTTTGGTCATGAGAGTCTCTAGATGATGTGTGTGAAATTTTGCGTGATTTGGACAAACGGTCTATGAGGAGTTCGAAAACTTTTTTTTTCAGAAAATTCAAAATGGCGGAAAATTTTTATAGGCGGAAATGAAATCGGAGATATACATTTTTTAAGTTTTGAGCCAAGGATTCCAGAGATATAAGACACTTGAGTGTACGACAAACGGTTTACGAGTTATGAACATGTACGCGTTTGTAGTTGCTGTAGCGCCACCTATAGCCCGAATTGCGTCATATTTTGATACGTTCTCCCCAAATTGAGACCTACCATCTGACAAAGTTTCAAGTCTCTAGACCTTACGGTTTGGTCTGCACGAGACGTTCAGAATGAGAAGATCAAATGATATTGACATTGTGAACTGAACATATGAACTGTTATGTCGGTCTATGTCAATCTGACTTGTTCTCCACATAAACAGAGCTTTATGAAGTTTCTAGTTTGTGTAAATGATATATAGACGTTACAAAAAAATTTCAGTATGGGAAGATCTATCAAATGATAACAATGTGGATATGTTTAACACTACACGTCATATCATTTGAACTGTTATGACCTTTTTTGTCAATCTGACTAGTTTTCCTAATGAGCACAGTTCTGTGAAGTTTCTACTCTGTGCAAACAATGAATAGACATCTTTCAAAGATGTTCAGACTGAGAAGAATAAATGATATTAATATTGTGAACTGAACATCTGAACTGTTCTGTCGGTTTATGTCAGTCTATGTCAATCTGAGTTGTTCTCCACATAAAAAGATTTTCTAGCCTGATGGTGCCTCTTGTGGACAAAAGTAGTATTACAGCTTTTCTAAGATTTTAAAATGTAGATCATTTGTAATTTATTGTGAGCCCTATGAGCATCAGAAATACATGAGACCTGACACATTTCTTCAAAATGACTTGTTCTTAACATGTTCACAGATCTGTGACGTTTCTCTTGTGGACAAAACTAGTATTACAGCTTTTCTAAGATTTTAAAATGTAGATGGTTTATAATTTATTGTGAGCCGTACGAGCATCAGAAATACATGAAACCTCACAAGTTTCTTCATAATGTCTGGTTCTTAACATTTACACAGTTTTGTGAAGTTTCTTGTTTTTGGACAAGATATATAGACATTTTAATCACAATAGGCCAAATCAGAAATATATGAAAAATTGTATCTGCTGAACGGTTTAACTAATCGAAAATCCTTTGACAACTTTTTGCCTTGAGTGTCCCTAGATGATGCATGTGAATTTTCAAGACAGTGAGATTGACGGCCTATGACGAGTTCGAAAAATTTGAAATTTCAAAAATCTCCAATATTTCGCAAACAATTTGATTGACAGCAGTGGTTCTTGAGGCAAAGTTGTTCAGTATGAGGAGATCTATCAGATGAAGTCAATATTTTGTGGATGCGTGAAACACCACGTGAGTAGAGACGCAAAAAACTCGTTAGCGCCAACTAGTGTCCGATTTTCTTCAAAATTCTGACAGACCACTAGGGCCATGAGTCAAACACGCCCATCAAGTTTCGTTCCGATCGACCTTCGTTAAGCTGGTCTAATTGATGCTCAAAGTTCATTGGCCGATGACGGTCATGCTTTTTGAGATAAACCAATGTCCTCATAGACCATCATGGACCCTTGGACAAAGACCGTGCATAACAAGTCTCAGGTCAATCGGACTACCATGTGACCCTGTACAGGTGATTGAGTGTTTTTTTCGCAATATAGCGCCACCAAGTGGTCAATCATCGCAGTTTTTTTGGTGTGACCACAAATTGAGCTTATACATGACTATGTGAAGTTTGGTGAGATTATCTCTTTGCGTTCCAGAGCTATTACGATTTTAGCAAAAGTGTCTCCGCCTTATGCGAACGTTTTAGCGTGTCGTTGCAAGCGTGAATCACCGATCAAAATTATTTGAATAACTTTTGGTCATGAGAGTCTCTAGATTATATGTGTGAAGTTTCGCGTTATTTGGACAAACGGTCTATGAGGAGTTCGAAAACTTTTTTTTTCAGAAAATTCAAAATGGCGGAAAATTTTTATAGGCGGAAATGAAATCGGAGATATACATTTTTTAAGTCTTGTGCCAAGGATTCCAGAGATATAAGACACTTGAGTGTACGACAAACGGTTTACGAGTTATGAACATGTACGCGTTTGTAGTCGCTGTAGCGCCACCTATAGCCCGATTTGCGTCATATTTTGATACGTTCTCCCCAAATTGAGACCTACCATCTGACAAAGTTTCAAGTCTCTAGACCTTACGGTTTGGTCTGCACGAGACGCATTACGGCAGAAGAATAATAATAATAATAATAATAATAATAAAAATCCTAACAATTACAATAGGTTTTCAACGCTTCGCGTTTGAACCCCTAAATATAGCTGCAAGCAGCAATGACCGGGGTTCAAACGTCGCAAGACCATCTGAGCTGTCAAGACGGTTTGTGGTCAATCTGACTAGTTCTCCTAATGTGCACAGTTCTGTGAAGTTTCTACTCTGTACAAACAATGTATAGACATCTTTCAAAGATGTTCAGAATGAGAAGATCAAATGATATTGACATTGTGAACTGAACATATGAACAGTTATGTCGGTTTATGTCGGTCTATGTCAATCTGACTTGTTCTCCACATACACAAAGCTTTATGAAGTTTCTAGTTTGTGTAAATGATATATAGACATGTTACAAATTTTTTTCAGTATGGGAAGATCTACCAAATGATAACAATGTGGATATGTTTAACACTGCACGTCATATCATTTGAACTGTTATGACCTTTTTTTGTCAATCTGACTAGTTTTCCTAATGAGCACAGTTCTGTGAAGTTTCTACTCTGTGCAAACAATGAATAGACATCTTTCAAAGATGTTCAGACTGAGAAGATTAAATGATATTAATATTGTGAACTGAACATCTGAACTGTTCTGTCGGTTAATGTCAGTCTATGTCAATCTGACTTGTTCTCCACATAAAGGCAGCTTTATGAAGCTTCTAGTTTGTGTAAACAATATGTAGATATGTTACAAATGTTTTGAAACAACATGTCAACAGAGAGCTTTCAAGCTCGAAATGGAATAAAAAGATTCCCTAGACTGACAGTGCCTCTTGTGGACAAAACTAGTATGACAGCTTTTCTAAGATTTTAAAATATAGAAAGTTTATAATTTATTGTGAACCGTACGAGCATCAGAAATACATGAAACCTCACACGTTTCTTCAAAATGACTTGTTCTTAACATTTTCAGAGTTTTGTGAAGTTTCTTGTTTGTGGACAAGATATATAGACTTTTTATTCACAATAGGCCAAACCAGAAATATATGAAAAATCATATCTGCTGAAGGGTTTGACTGATCAAAATTCTTTGAATAACTTTTTCCCTTGAGTGTCCCTAGATGATGCGTGTGAATTTTCAAGCCAGTGAGATTGACGGCCTATGACGAGTTCGAAAAATTTGAAATTTCAAAAATCTCCAATATTTCGCAAACAATTTGATTGACAGCAGTGGTTCTTGAGGCAAAGTTGTTCAGTATGAGGAGATCTATCAGATGATATCAATATTTTGTGGATGCGAGAAACACCACGCGAGTAGAGACGCAAAAAACTCGTTAGCGCCAACTAGTGTCCGATTTTCTTCAAAATTCTGACAGACCACTAGGGCCATGAGTTAAACACGCCCATCGAGTTTCGTTCCGATCGACCTTCGTTAAGCTAGTCTAATTGATGCTCAAAGTTCATTGGCCGATGACGGTCATGTTTTTTGAGATACACCAATGTCCTCATAGACCATCATGGACCCTTGGACAAAGACCGTGCATGACAAGTCTCAGGTCAATCGGACTACCATGTGACCCTGTACAGGTGATTGAGTGTTTTTTTCGCAATATAGCGCCACCAAGTGGTCAATCATCGCAGTTTTTTTGGTGTGACCACATATTGAGCTTATACATGAATATGTGAAGTTTGGTGAGATTATCTCTTTGCGTTCCAGAGCTATTACAATTTTAGCAAAAGTGTCTCCACCTTATCCGAACGTTTTATTGTCTTGTTGCAAGCGTGAATCACCGATCAAAATTCCTTTGACAACTTTTGGTCATGAGAGTCTCTAGATGATGTGTGTGAAATTTTGCGTGATTTGGACAAACGGTCTATGAGGAGTTCGAAAACTTTTTTTTTCAGAAAATTCAAAATGGCGGAAAATTTTTATAGGCGGAAATGAAATCGGAGATATACATTTTTTAAGTTTTGAGCCAAGGATTCCAGAGATATAAGACACTTGAGTGTACGACAAACGGTTTACGAGTTATGAACATGTACGCGTTTGTAGTTGCTGTAGCGCCACCTATAGCCCGAATTGCGTCATATTTTGATACGTTCTCCCCAAATTGAGACCTACCATCTGACAAAGTTTCAAGTCTCTAGACCTTACGGTTTGGTCTGCACGAGACGCATTACGGCAGAAGAATAATAATAATAATAATAATAATAAATATAGCTGCAAGCAGCAATGACCGGGGTTCAAACGTCGCAAGACCATCTGAGCTGTCAAGACGGTTTGTGGTCAATCTGACTAGTTCTCCTAATGTAAACAGTTCTGTGAAGTTTCTACTTTGTGTAAACAATGTATAGACATCTTTCAAAGATGTTCAGAATGAGAAGATCAAATGATATTGACATTGTGAACTGAACATATGAACTGTTATGTCGGTCTATGTCAATCTGACTTGTTCTCCACATAAACAGAGCTTTATGAAGTTTCTAGTTTGTGTAAATGATATATAGACGTTACAAAAAAATTTCAGTATGGGAAGATCTATCAAATGATAACAATGTGGATATGTTTAACACTACACGTCATATCATTTGAACTGTTATGACCTTTTTTTGTCAATCTGACTAGTTTTCCTAATGAGCACAGTTCTGTGAAGTTTCTACTCTGTGCAAACAATGAATAGACATCTTTCAAAGATGTTCAGACTGAGAAGATTAAATGATATTAATATTGTGAACTGAACATCTGAACTGTTCTGTCGGTTTATGTCAGTCTATGTCAATCTGACTTGTTCTCCACATAAAAAGATTTTCTAGCCTGATGGTGCCTCTTGTGGACAAAAGTAGTATTACAGCTTTTCTAAGATTTTAAAATGTAGATCATTTGTAATTTATTGTGAGCCCTATGAGCATCAGAAATACATGAGACCTGACACATTTCTTCAAAATGACTTGTTCTTAACATGTTCACAGATCTGTGACGTTTCTCTTGTGGACAAAACTAGTGTTACAGCTTTTCTAAGATTTTAAAATGTAGATGGTTTATAATTTATTGTGAGCCGTACGAGCATCAGAAATACATGAAACCTCACAAGTTTCTTCATAATGTCTGGTTCTTAACATTTACACAGTTTTGTGAAGTTTCTTGTTTTTGGACAAGATATATAGACATTTTAATCACAATAGGCCAAATCAGAAATATATGAAAAATTGTATCTGCTGAATGGTTTAACTAATCGAAAATCCTTTGACAACTTTTTGCCTTGAGTGTCCCTAGATGATGCATGTGAATTTTCAAGACAGTGAGATTGACGGCCTATGACGAGTTCGAAAAATTTGAAATTTCAAAAATCTCCAATATTTCGCAAACAATTTGATTGACAGCAGTGGTTCTTGAGGCAAAGTTGTTCAGTATGAGGAGATCTATCAGATGAAGTCAATATTTTGTGGATGCGTGAAACACCACGTGAGTAGAGACGCAAAAAACTCGTTAGCGCCAACTAGTGTCCGATTTTCTTCAAAATTCTGACAGACCACTAGGGCCATGAGTCAAACATGCCCATCGAGTTTCGTTCTGATCGACCTTCGTTAAGCTGGTCTAATTGATGCTCAAAGTTCATTGGCTGATGACGGTCATGTTTTTTGAGATACACCAATGTCCTCATAGACCATCATGGACCCTTGGACAAAGACCGTGCATGACAAGTCTCAGGTCAATCGGACTACCATGTGACCCTGTACAGGTGATTGAGTGTTTTTTTCACAATATAGCGCCACCAAGTGGTCAATCATCGCAGTTTTTTTTGTGTGACCACAAATTGAGCTTATAAATGACTATGTGAAGTTTGGTGAGATTATCTCTTTGCGTTCCAGAGCTATTACGATTTTAGCAAAAGTGTCTCCGCCTTATGCGAACGTTTTAGCGTGTCGTTGCAAGCGTGAATCACCGATCAAAATTATTTGAATAACTTTTGGTCATGAGAGTCTCTAGATGATATGTGTGAAGTTTCGCGTTATTTGGACAAACGGTCTATGAGGAGTTTGAAAACTTTTTTTTTCAGAAAATTCAAAATGGCGGAAAATTTTTATAGGCGGAAATGAAATCGGAGATATACATTTTTTAAGTCTTGAGCCAAGGATTCCAGAGATATAAGACACTTGAGTGTACGACAAACGGTTTACGAGTTATGAACATGTACGCGTTTGTAGTTGCTGTAGCGCCACCTATAGCCCGATTTGCGTCATATTTTGATACGTTCTCCCCAAATTGAGACCTACCATCTGACAAAGTTTCAAGTCTCTAGACCTTACGGTTTGGTCTGCACAAGACGCATTACGGCAGAAGAATAATAATAATAATAATAATAATAATAAAAATCCTAACAATTACAATAGGTTTTCAACGCTTCGCGTTTGAACCCCTAATAAAAATCCTAACAATTACAATAGGTTTTCAACGCTTCGCGTTTGAACCCCTAAATATAGCTGCAAGCAGCAATGACCGGGGTTCAAACGTCGCAAGACCATCTGAGCTGTCAAGACGGTTTGTGGTCAATCTGACTAGATTTCCTAATGAGCACAGTTCTGTGAAATTTCTACTCTGTGCAAACAATGAATAGAAATCTTTCAAAGATGTTCAGACTGAGAAGATTAAATGATATTGTGAACTGAACATCTGAACTGTTCTGTCAGTTTATGTCAGTCTATGTCAATCTGACTTGTTCTCCACATAAAAAGATTTTCTAGCCTGATGGTGCCTCTTGTGGACAAAAGTAGTATTACAGCTTTTCTAAGATTTTAAAATGTACATCGTTTGTAATTTATTGTGAGCCCTATGAGCATCAGAAATACATGAGACCTGACACATTTCTTCAAAATGACTTGTTCTTAACATGTTCACAGATCTGTGACGTTTCTCTTGAGGACAAAACTAGTATTACAGCTTTTCTAAGATTTTAAAATGTGGATCGTTTATAATTTATTGTGAGCCGTACGAGCATCAGAAATACATGAAACCTCACAAGTTTCTTCATAATGTCTTGTTCTTAACATTTACACAGTTTTGTGAAGTTTCTTGTTTTTGGACAAGATATATAGACATTTTAATCACAATAGGCCAAATCAGAAATATATGAAATTTTTTTTTTGCTGAACGGTTTAACTAATCGAAAATCCTTTGACAACTTTTTGCCTTGAGTGTCCCTAGATGATGCGTGTGAATTTTCAAGCCAGTGAGATTGACGGCCTATGACGAGTTCGAAAAATTTGAAATTTCAAAAATCTCCAATATTTCGCAAACAATTTGATTGACAGCAGTGGTTCTTGAGGCAAAGTTGTTCAGTATGAGGAGATCTATCAGATGATATCAATATTTTGGGGATGCGTGAAACACCACGTGAGTAGAGACGCAAAAAACTTGTTAGCACCAACGAGTGTCCGATTTTCTTCAAAATTCTGACAGACCACTAGGGCCATGAGTCAAACACGCCCATCGAGTTTCGTTCCGATCGACCTTCGTTAAGCTGGTCTAATTGATGCTCAAAGTTCATTGGCCGATGACGGTCATGTTTTTTGAGATACACCAATGTCCTCATAGACCATCATGGACCCTTGGACAAAGACCGTGCATGACAAGTCTCAGGTCAATCGGACTACCATGTGACCCTGTACAGGTGATTGAGTGTTTTTTTCGCAATATAGCGCCACCAAGTGGTCAATCATCGCAGTTTTTTTGGTGTGACCACAAATTGAGCTTATACATGACTATGTGAAGTTTGGTGAGATTATCTCTTTGCGTTCCAGAGCTATTACGATTTTAGCAAAAGTGTCTCCGCCTTATGCAAACGTTTTAGCGTGTCGTTGCAAGCGTGAATCACCGATCAAAATTATTTGAATAACTTTTGGTCATGAGAGTCTCTAGATGATATGTGTGAAGTTTCGCGTTATTTGGACAAACGGTCTATGAGGAGTTCGAAAACTTTTTTTTTCAGAAAATTCAAAATGGCGGAAAATTTTTATAGGCGGAAATGAAATCGGAGATATACATTTTTTAAGTTTTGAGCCAAGGATTCCAGAGATATAAGACACTTGAGTGTACGACAAACGGTTTACGAGTTATGAACATGTACGCGTTTGTAGTCGCTGTAGCGCCACCTATAGCCCGATTTGCGTCATATTTTGATACGTTCTCCCCAAATTGAGACCTACCATCTGACAAAGTTTCAAGTCTCTAGACCTTACGGTTTGGTCTGCACGAGACACATTACGGCAGAAGAATAATAATAATAATAATAATAATAAAAATCCTAACAATTACAATAGGTTTTCAACGCTTCGCGTTTGAACCCCTAATAATAATAAATATAGCTGCAAGCAGCAATGACCGGGGTTCAAACGTAGCAGGACCATCTGAGCTGTCATGACGGTTTGTGGTCAATCTGACTAGTTCTCCTAATGTGCACAGTTCTGTGAAGTTTCTACTTTGTGTAAACTATGTATAGACATCTTTTAAAGATGTTCAGAATGAGAAGATCAAATGATATTGACATTGTGAACTGAACATATGAACTGTTATGTCGGTCTATGTCAATCTGACTTGTTCTCCACATAAACAGAGCTTTATGAAGTTTCTAGTTTGTGTAAATGATATATAGACGTTACAAAAAAATTTCAGTATGGGAAGATCTATCAAATGATAACAATGTGGATATGTTTAACACTACACGTCATATCATTTGAACTGTTATGACCTTTTTTTGTCAATCTGACTAGTTTTCCTAATGAGCACAGTTCTGTGAAGTTTCTACTCTGTGCAAACAATGAATAGTCATCTTTCAAAGATGTTCAGACTGAGAAGATTAAATGATATTAATATTGTGAACTGAACATCTGAACTGTTCTGTCGGTTTATGTCAGTCTATGTCAATCTGACTTGTTCTCCAAATAAAAAGATTTTCTAGCCTGATGGTGCCTCTTGTGGACAAAAGTAGTATTACAGCTTTTCTAAGATTTTAAAATGTAGATCATTTGTAATTTATTGTGAGCCCTATGAGCATCAGAAATACATGAGACCTGACACATTTCTTCAAAATGACTTGTTCTTAACATGTTCACAGATCTGTGACGTTTTTCTTGTGGACAAAACTAGTATTACAGCTTTTCTAAGATTTTAAAATGTAGATGGTTTATAATTTATTGTGAGCCGTACGAGCATCAGAAATACATGAAACCTCACAAGTTTCTTCATAATGTCTGGTTCTTAACATTTACACAGTTTTGTGAAGTTTCTTGTTTTTGGACAAGATATATAGACATTTTAATCACAATAGGCCAAATCAGAAATATATGAAAAATTGTATCTGCTGAACGGTTTAACTAATCGAAAATCCTTTGACAACTTTTTGCCTTGAGTGTCCCTAGATGATGCATGTGAATTTTCAAGACAGTGAGATTGACGGCCTATGACGAGTTCGAAAAATTTGAAATTTCAAAAATCTCCAATATTTCGCAAACAATTTGATTGACAGCAGTGGTTCTTGAGGCAAAGTTGTTCAGTATGAGGAGATCTATCAGATGAAGTCAATATTTTGTGGATGCGTGAAACACCACGTGAGTAGAGACGCAAAAAACTTGTTAGCGCCAACTAGTGTCCGATTTTCTTCAAAATTCTGACAGACCACTAGGGCCATGAGTCAAACACGCCCATCGAGTTTCGTTCCGATCGACCTTCGTTAAGCTGGTCTAATTGATGCTCAAAGTTCATTGGCCGATGACGGTCATGTTTTTTGAGATACACCAATGTCCTCATAGACCATCATGGACCCTTGGACAAAGACCGTGCATGACAAGTCTCAGGTCAATCGGACTACAATGTGACCCTGTACAGGTGATTGAGTGTTTTTTTCGCAATATAGCGCCACCAAGTGGTCAACTGGCCCAGTTTTTTTGGTGTGACCACAAATTGAGCTTATACATGACTATGTGAAGTTTGGTGAGATTATCTCTTTGCGTTCCAGAGCTATTCTGATTTTAGCAAAAGTGTCTCAGCCTTATGCGAACGTTTTAGCGTGTCGTTGCAAGCGTGAATCACCGATCAAAATTATTTGAATAACTTTTGGTCATGAGAGTCTCTAGATGATATGTGTGAAGTTTCGCGTTATTTGGACAAACGGTCTATGAGGAGTTCGAAAACTTTTTTTTTCAGAAAATTCAAAATGGCGGAAAATTTTTATAGGCGGAAATGAAATCGGAGATATACATTTTTTAAGTCTTGAGCCAAGGATTCCAGAGATATAAGACACTTGAGTGTACGACAAACGGTTTACGAGTTATGAACATGTACGCGTTTGTAGTCGCTGTAGCGCCACCTATAGCCCGATTTGCGTCATATTTTGATACTTTCTCCCCAAATTGAGACCTACCATCTGACAAAGTTTCAAGTCTCTAGACCTTACGGTTTGGTCTGCACAAGACGCATTACGGCAGAAGAATAATAATAATAATAAATATAGCTGCAAGCAGCAATGACCGGGGTTCAAACGTAGCAGGACCATCTGAGCTGTCATGACGGTTTGTGGTCAATCTGACTAGTTCTCCTAATGTGCACAGTTCTGTGAAGTTTCTACTTTGTGTAAACAATGTATAGACATCTTTCAAAGATGTTCAGAATGAGAAGATCAAATGATATTGACATTGTGAACTGAACATATGAACTGTTATGTCGGTCTATGTCAATCTGACTTGTTCTCCACATAAACAGAGCTTTATGAAGTTTCTAGTTTGTGTAAATGATATATAGACGTTACAAAAAAATTTCAGTATGGGAAGATCTATCAAATGATAACAATGTGGATATGTTTAACACTACACGTCATATCATTTGAACTGTTATGACCTTTTTTTGTCAATCTGACTAGTTTTCCTAATGAGCACAGTTCTGTGAAGTTTCTACTCTGTGCAAACAATGAATAGACATCTTTCAAAGATGTTCAGACTGAGAAGATTAAATGATATTAATATTGTGAACTGAACATCTGAACTGTTCTGTCGGTTTATGTCAGTCTATGTCAATCTGACTTGTTCTCCACATAAAAAGATTTTCTAGCCTGATGGTGCCTCTTGTGGACAAAAGTAGTATTACAGCTTTTCTAAGATTTTAAAATGTAGATCATTTGTAATTTATTGTGAGCCCTATGAGCATCAGAAATACATGAGACCTGACACATTTCTTCAAAATGACTTGTTCTTAACATGTTCACAGATCTGTGACGTTTTTCTTGTGGACAAAACTAGTATTACAGCTTTTCTAAGATTTTAAAATGTAGATGGTTTATAATTTATTGTGAGCCGTACGAGCATCAGAAATACATGAAACCTCACAAGTTTCTTCATAATGTCTGGTTCTTAACATTTACACAGTTTTGTGAAGTTTCTTGTTTTTGGACAAGATATATAGACATTTTAATCACAATAGGCCAAATCAGAAATATATGAAAAATTGTATCTGCTGAACGGTTTAACTAATCGAAAATCCTTTGACAACTTTTTGCCTTGAGTGTCCCTAGATGATGCATGTGAATTTTCAAGACAGTGAGATTGACGGCCTATGACGAGTTCGAAAAATTTGAAATTTCAAAAATCTCCAATATTTCGCAAACAATTTGATTGACAGCAGTGGTTCTTGAGGCAAAGTTGTTCAGTATGAGGAGATCTATCAGATGAAGTCAATATTTTGTGGATGCGTGAAACACCACGTGAGTAGAGACGCAAAAAACTCGTTAGCGCCAACTAGTGTCCGATTTTCTTCAAAATTCTGACAGACCACTAGGGCCATGAGTCAAACACGCCCATCGAGTTTCGTTCCGATCGACTTTCGTTAAGCTGGTCTAATTGATGCTCAAAGTTCATTGGCCGATGACGGTCATGTTTTTTGAGATACACCAATGTCCTCATAGACCATCATGGACCCTTGGACAAAGACCGTGCATGACAAGTCTCAGGTCAATCGGACTACCATGTGACCCTGTACAGGTGATTGAGTGTTTTTTTCGCAATATAGCGCCACCAAGTGGTCAATCATCGCAGTTTTTTTGGTGTGACCACAAATTGAGCTTATACATGACTATGTGAAGTTTGGTGAGATTATCTCTTTGCGTTCCAGAGCTATTACGATTTTAGCAAAAGTGTCTCCGCCTTATGCGAACGTTTTAGCGTGTCGTTGCAAGCGTGAATCACCGATCAAAATTATTTGAATAACTTTTGGTCATGAGAGTCTCTAGATGATATGTGTGAAGTTTCGCGTTATTTGGCCAAACGGTCTATGAGGAGTTCGAAAACTTTTTTTTTCAGAAAATTCAAAATGGCGGAAAATTTTTATAGGCGGAAATGAAATCGGAGATATACATTTTTTAAGTCTTGAGCCAAGGATTCCAGATATATAAGACACTTGAGTGTACGACAAACGGTTTACGAGTTATGAACATGTACGCGTTTGTAGTCGCTGTAGCGCCACCTATAGCCCGATTTGCGTCATATTTTGATACGTTCTCCCCAAATTGAGACCTACCATCTGACAAAGTTTCAAGTCTCTAGACCTTACGGTTTGGTCTGCACAAGACGCATTACGGCAGAAGAATAATAATAATAATAATAAATATAGCTGCAAGCAGCAATGACCGGGGTTCAAACGTCGCAAGACCATCTGAGCTGTCAAGACGGTTTGTGGTCAATCTGACTAGATTTCCTAATGAGCACAGTTCTGTGAAATTTCTACTCTGTGCAAACAATGAATAGAAATCTTTCAAAGATGTTCAGACTGAGAAGATTAAATGATATTGTGAACTGAACATCTGAACTGTTCTGTCAGTTTATGTCAGTCTATGTCAATCTGACTTGTTCTCCACATAAAAAGATTTTCTAGCCTGATGGTGCCTCTTGTGGACAAAAGTAGTATTACAGCTTTTCTAAGATTTTAAAATGTACATCGTTTGTAATTTATTGTGAGCCCTATGAGCATCAGAAATACATGAGACCTGACACATTTCTTCAAAATGACTTGTTCTTAACATGTTCACAGATCTGTGACGTTTCTCTTGAGGACAAAACTAGTATTACAGCTTTTCTAAGATTTTAAAATGTGGATCGTTTATAATTTATTGTGAGCCGTACGAGCATCAGAAATACATGAAACCTCACAAGTTTCTTCATAATGTCTTGTTCTTAACATTTACACAGTTTTGTGAAGTTTCTTGTTTTTGGACAAGATATATAGACATTTTAATCACAATAGGCCAAATCAGAAATATATGAAATTTTTTTTTTGCTGAACGGTTTAACTAATCGAAAATCCTTTGACAACTTTTTGCCTTGAGTGTCCCTAGATGATGCGTGTGAATTTTCAAGCCAGTGAGATTGACGGCCTATGACGAGTTCGAAAAATTTGAAATTTCAAAAATCTCCAATATTTCGCAAACAATTTGATTGACAGCAGTGGTTCTTGAGGCAAAGTTGTTCAGTATGAGGAGATCTATCAGATGATATCAATATTTTGGGGATGCGTGAAACACCACGTGAGTAGAGACGCAAAAAACTTGTTAGCACCAACGAGTGTCCGATTTTCTTCAAAATTCTGACAGACCACTAGGGCCATGAGTCAAACACGCCCATCGAGTTTCGTTCCGATCGACCTTCGTTAAGCTGGTCTAATTGATGCTCAAAGTTCATTGGCCGATGACGGTCATGTTTTTTGAGATACACCAATGTCCTCATAGACCATCATGGACCCTTGGACAAAGACCGTGCATGACAAGTCTCAGGTCAATCGGACTACCATGTGACCCTGTACAGGTGATTGAGTGTTTTTTTCGCAATATAGCGCCACCAAGTGGTCAATCATCGCAGTTTTTTTGGTGTGACCACAAATTGAGCTTATACATGACTATGTGAAGTTTGGTGAGATTATCTCTTTGCGTTCCAGAGCTATTACGATTTTAGCAAAAGTGTCTCCGCCTTATGCAAACGTTTTAGCGTGTCGTTGCAAGCGTGAATCACCGATCAAAATTATTTGAATAACTTTTGGTCATGAGAGTCTCTAGATGATATGTGTGAAGTTTCGCGTTATTTGGACAAACGGTCTATGAGGAGTTCGAAAACTTTTTTTTTCAGAAAATTCAAAATGGCGGAAAATTTTTATAGGCGGAAATGAAATCGGAGATATACATTTTTTAAGTTTTGAGCCAAGGATTCCAGAGATATAAGACACTTGAGTGTACGACAAACGGTTTACGAGTTATGAACATGTACGCGTTTGTAGTCGCTGTAGCGCCACCTATAGCCCGATTTGCGTCATATTTTGATACGTTCTCCCCAAATTGAGACCTACCATCTGACAAAGTTTCAAGTCTCTAGACCTTACGGTTTGGTCTGCACGAGACACATTACGGCAGAAGAATAATAATAATAATAATAATAATAATAAAAATCCTAACAATTACAATAGGTTTTCAACGCTTCGCGTTTGAACCCCTAATAATAATAAAAATCCTAACAATTACAATAGGTTTTCAACGCTTCGCGTTTGAACCCCTAATAATAATAATAATAATAAATATAGCTGCAAGCAGCAATGACCGGGGTTCAAACGTAGCAGGACCATCTGAGCTGTCATGACGGTTTGTGGTCAATCTGACTAGTTCTCCTAATGTGCACAGTTCTGTGAAGTTTCTACTTTGTGTAAACAATGTATAGACATCTTTCAAAGATGTTCAGAATGAGAAGATCAAATGATATTGACATTGTGAACTGAACATATGAACTATTATGTCGGTCTATGTCAATCTGACTTGTTGTCCACATAAACAGAGCTTTATGAAGTTTCTAGTTTGTGTAAATGATATATAGACGTTACAAAAAAATTTCAGCATGGGAAGATCTATCAAATGATAACAATGTGGATATGTTTAACACTACACGTCATATCATTTGAACTGTTATGACCTTTTTTTGTCAATCTGACTAGTTTTCCTAATGAGCACAGTTCTGTGAAGTTTCTACTCTGTGCAAACAATGTATAGACATATTTCAAAGATGTTCAGACTGAGAAGATTAAATGATATTAATATTGTGAACTGAACATCTGAACTGTTCTGTCGGTTTATGTCAGTCTATGTCAATCTGACTTGTTCTCCACATAAAAAGATTTTCTAGCCTGATGGTGCCTCTTGTGGACAAAAGTAGTATTACAGCTTTTCTAAGATTTTAAAATGTAGATCGTTTGTAATTTATTGTGAGCCCTATGAGCATCAGAAATACATGAGACCTGACACATTTCTTCAAAATGACTTGTTCTTAACATGTTCACAGATCTGTGACGTTTCTCTTGTGGACAAAACTAGTATTACAGCTTTTCTAAGATTTTAAAATGTAGATGGTTTATAATTTATTGTGAGCTGTACGAGCATCCGAAATACATGAAACCTCACAAGTTTCTTCATAATGTCTGGTTCTTAACATTTACACAGTTTTGTGAAGTTTCTTGTTTTTGGACAAGATATATAGACATTTTAATCACAATAGGCCAAATCAGAAATATATGAAAAATTGTATCTGCTGAACGGTTTAACTAATCGAAAATCCTTTGACAACTTTTTGCCTTGAGTGTCCCTAGATGATGCATGTGAATTTTCAAGACAGTGAGATTGACGGCCTATGACGAGTTCGAAAAATTTGAAATTTCAAAAATCTCCAATATTTCGCAAACAATTTGATTGACAGCAGTGGTTCTTGAGGCAAAGTTGTTCAGTATGAGGAGATCTATCAGATGAAGTCAATATTTTGTAAATGCGTGAAACACCACGTGAGTAGAGACGCAAAAAACTCGTTAGCGCCAACTAGTGTCCGATTTTCTTCAAAATTCTGACAGACCACTAGGGCCATGAGTCAAACACGCCCATCGAGTTTCGTTCCGATCGACCTTCGTTAAGCTGGTCTAATTGATGCTCAAAGTTCATTGGCCGATGACGGTCATGTTTTTTGAGATACACCAATGTCCTCATAGACCATCATGGACCCTTGGACAAAGACCGTGCATGACAAGTCTCAGGTCAATCGGACTACCATGTGACCCTGTACAGGTGATTGAGTGTTTTTTTCGCAATATAGCGCCACCAAGTGGTCAATCATCGCAGTTTTTTTGGTGTGACCACAAATTGAGCTTATACATGACTATGTGAAGTTTGGTGAGATTATCTCTTTGCGTTCCAGAGCTATTACAATTTTAGCAAAAGTGTCTCTGCCTTATGCGAACGTTTTAGCGTGTCGTTGCAAGCGTGAATCACCGATCAAAATTATTTGAATAACTTTTGGTCATGAGAGTCTCTAGATGATATGTGTGAAGTTTCGCGTTATTTGGACAAACGGTCTATGAGGAGTTCGAAAACTTTTTTTTTCAGAAAATTCAAAATGGCGGAAAATTTTTATAGGCGGAAATGAAATCGGAGATATACATTTTTTAAGTCTTGAGCCAAGGATTCCAGAGATATAAGACACTTGAGTGTACGACAAACGGTTTACGAGTTATGAACATGTACGCGTTTGTAGTCGCTGTAGCGCCACCTATAGCCCGATTTGCGTCATATTTTGATACGTTCTCCCCAAATTGAGACCTACCATCTGACAAAGTTTCAAGTCTCTAGACCTTACGGTTTGGTCTGCACAAGACGCATTACGGCAGAAGAATAATAATAATAATAATAATAATAATAAATATAGCTGCAAGCAGCAATGACCGGGGTTCAAACGTCGCAAGACCATCTGAGCTGTCATGACGGTTTGTGGTCAATCTGACTAGTTCTCCTAATGTGCACAGTTCTGTGAAGTTTCTACTTTGTGTAAACAATGTATAGACATCTTTCAAAGATGTTCAGAATGAGAAGATCAAATGATATTGACATTGTGAACTGAACATATGAACAGTTATGTCGGTTTATGTCAGTCTATGTCAATCTGACTTGTTCTCCACATAAACAGAGCTTTATGAAGTTTCTAGTTTGAGTAAATGATATATAGACATGTTACAATTTTTTTTCAGTATGGGAAGATCTATCAAAGGATAACAATGTGGATATGTTTAACACTACACGTCATATCATTTGAACTGTTGTGACCTTTTTTTGTCAATCTAACTAGTTTTCCTAATGAGCACAGTTCTGTGAAGTTTCTACTCTGTGCAAACACTGAATAGACATCTTTCAAAGATGTTCAGACTGAGAAGATTAAATGATATTAATATTGTGAACTGAACATCTGAACTGTTCTGTCGGTTTATGTCAGTCTATGTCGATCTGACTTGTTCTCCACAGAAAAAGATTTTCTAGCCTGATGGTGCCTCTTGTGGAAAAAAGTAGTATTAAAGCTTTTCTAAGATTTTAAAATGTAGATCGTTTGTAATTTATTGTGAGCCCTATGAGCATCAGAAATACATGAGACCTGACACATTTCTTCAAAATGACTTGTTCTTAACATGTTCACAGATCTGTGACGTTTCTCTTGTGGAAAAAACTAGTATGACAGCTTTTCTAAGATTTTAAAATATAGAAAGTTTATAATTTATTGTGAGCCGTACGAGCATCAGAAATACATGAAACTTCACAAGTTTCTTCATAATGTCTTGTTCTTAACATTTACACAGTTTTGTGAAGTTTCTTGTTTTTGGACAAGATATATAGACATTTTAATCACAATAGGACAAATCAGAAATATATGAAAAATTGTATCTGCTGAACGGTTTAACTAATCGAAAATCCTTTGACAACTTTTTGCCTTGAGTGTCCCTAGATGATGCGTGTGAATTTTCAAGCCAGTGAGATTTACGGCCTATGACGAGTTCGAAAAATTTGAAATTTCAAAAATCTCCAATATTTCGCAAACAATTTGATTGACAGCAGTGGTTCTTGAGGCAAAGTTGTTCAGTATGAGGAGATCTATCAGATGATATCAATATTTTGTGGATGCATGAAACACCACGTGAGTAGAGACGCAAAAAACTCGTTAGCGCCAACTAGTGTCCGATTTTCTTCAAAATTCTGACAGACCACTAGGGCCATGAGTCAAACACGCCCATCGAGTTTCGTTCCGATCGACCTTCGTTAAGCTGGTCTAATTGATGCTCAAAGTTCATTGGCCGATGACGGTCATGTTTTTTGAGATACACCAATGTCCTCATAGACCATCATGGACCCTTGGACAAAGACCGTGCATGACAAGTCTCAGGTCAATCGGACTACCATGTGACCCTGTACAGGTGATTGAGTGTTTTTTTCGCAATATAGCGCCACCAAGTGGTCAATCATCGCAGTTTTTTTGGTGTGACCACAAATTGAGCTTATACATGACTATGTGAAGTTTGGTGAGATTATCTCTTTGCGTTCCAGAGCTATTACGATTTTAGCAAAAGTGTCTCCGCCTTATGCAAACGTTTTAGCGTGTTGTTGCAAGCGTGAATCACCGATCAAAATTATTTGAATAACTTTTGGTCATGAGAGTCTCTAGATGATATGTGTGAAGTTTCGCGTTATTTGGACAAACGGTCTATGAGGAGTTCGAAAACTTTTTTTTTCAGAAAATTCAAAATGGCGGAAAATTTTTATAGGCGGAAATGAAATCGGAGATATACATTTTTTAAGTTTTGAGCCAAGGATTCCAGAGATATAAGACACTTGAGTGTACGACAAACGGTTTACGAGTTATGAACATGTACGCGTTTGTAGTCGCTGTAGCGCCACCTATAGCCCGATTTGCGTCATATTTTGATACGTTCTCCCCAAATTGAGACCTACCATCTGACAAAGTTTCAAGTCTCTAGACCTTACGGTTTGGTCTGCACGAGACGCATTACGGCAGAAGAATAATAATAATAATAATAATAATAATAAAAATCCTAACAATTACAATAGGTTTTCAACGCTTCGCGTTTGAACCCCTAAATATAGCTGCAAGCAGCAATGACCGGGGTTCAAACGTCGCAAGACCATCTGAGCTGTCAAGACGGTTTGTGGTCAATCTGACTAGTTCTCCTAATGTGCACAGTTCTGTGAAGTTTCTACTCTGTACAAACAATGTATAGACATCTTTCAAAGATGTTCAGAATGAGAAGATCAAATGATATTGACATTGTGAACTGAACATATGAACAGTTATGTCGGTTTATGTCGGTCTATGTCAATCTGACTTGTTCTCCACATACACAAAGCTTTATGAAGTTTCTAGTTTGTGTAAATGATATATAGACATGTTACAAATTTTTTTCAGTATGGGAAGATCTACCAAATGATAACAATGTGGATATGTTTAACACTGCACGTCATATCATTTGAACTGTTATGACCTTTTTTTGTCAATCTGACTAGTTTTCCTAATGAGCACAGTTCTGTGAAGTTTCTACTCTGTGCAAACAATGAATAGACATCTTTCAAAGATGTTCAGACTGAGAAGATTAAATGATATTAATATTGTGAACTGAACATCTGAACTGTTCTGTCGGTTAATGTCAGTCTATGTCAATCTGACTTGTTCTCCACATAAAGGCAGCTTTATGAAGCTTCTAGTTTGTGTAAACAATATGTAGATATGTTACAAATGTTTTGAAACAACATGTCAACAGAGAGCTTTCAAGCTCGAAATGGAATAAAAAGATTCCCTAGACTGACAGTGCCTCTTGTGGACAAAACTAGTATGACAGCTTTTCTAAGATTTTAAAATATAGAAAGTTTATAATTTATTGTGAACCGTACGAGCATCAGAAATACATGAAACCTCACACGTTTCTTCAAAATGACTTGTTCTTAACATTTTCAGAGTTTTGTGAAGTTTCTTGTTTGTGGACAAGATATATAGACTTTTTATTCACAATAGGCCAAACCAGAAATATATGAAAAATCATATCTGCTGAAGGGTTTGACTGATCAAAATTCTTTGAATAACTTTTTCCCTTGAGTGTCCCTAGATGATGCGTGTGAATTTTCAAGCCAGTGAGATTGACGGCCTATGACGAGTTCGAAAAATTTGAAATTTCAAAAATCTCCAATATTTCGCAAACAATTTGATTGACAGCAGTGGTTCTTGAGGCAAAGTTGTTCAGTATGAGGAGATCTATCAGATGATATCAATATTTTGTGGATGCGAGAAACACCACGCGAGTAGAGACGCAAAAAACTCGTTAGCGCCAACTAGTGTCCGATTTTCTTCAAAATTCTGACAGACCACTAGGGCCATGAGTTAAACACGCCCATCGAGTTTCGTTCCGATCGACCTTCGTTAAGCTAGTCTAATTGATGCTCAAAGTTCATTGGCCGATGACGGTCATGTTTTTTGAGATACACCAATGTCCTCATAGACCATCATGGACCCTTGGACAAAGACCGTGCATGACAAGTCTCAGGTCAATCGGACTACCATGTGACCCTGTACAGGTGATTGAGTGTTTTTTTCGCAATATAGCGCCACCAAGTGGTCAATCATCGCAGTTTTTTTGGTGTGACCACATATTGAGCTTATACATGAATATGTGAAGTTTGGTGAGATTATCTCTTTGCGTTCCAGAGCTATTACAATTTTAGCAAAAGTGTCTCCACCTTATCCGAACGTTTTATTGTCTTGTTGCAAGCGTGAATCACCGATCAAAATTCCTTTGACAACTTTTGGTCATGAGAGTCTCTAGATGATGTGTGTGAAATTTTGCGTGATTTGGACAAACGGTCTATGAGGAGTTCGAAAACTTTTTTTTTCAGAAAATTCAAAATGGCGGAAAATTTTTATAGGCGGAAATGAAATCGGAGATATACATTTTTTAAGTTTTGAGCCAAGGATTCCAGAGATATAAGACACTTGAGTGTACGACAAACGGTTTACGAGTTATGAACATGTACGCGTTTGTAGTTGCTGTAGCGCCACCTATAGCCCGAATTGCGTCATATTTTGATACGTTCTCCCCAAATTGAGACCTACCATCTGACAAAGTTTCAAGTCTCTAGACCTTACGGTTTGGTCTGCACGAGACGCATTACGGCAGAAGAATAATAATAATAATAATAATAATAATAAAAATCCTAACAATTACAATAGGTTTTCAACGCTTCGCGTTTGAACCCCTAAAAATCCTAACAATTACAATAGGTTTTCAACGCTTCGCGTTTGAACCCCTAATAATAAAAATCCTAACAATTACAATAGGTTTTCAACGCTTCGCGTTTGAACCCCTAATAAAAATCCTAACAATTACAATAGGTTTTCAACGCTTCGCGTTTGAACCCCTAAATATAGCTGCAAGCAGCAATGACCGGGGTTCAAACGTAGCAGGACCATCTGAGCTGTCATGACTGTTTGAGTTAGAGACTTCAATTTTGCTATGGTCAATGATTGGACTGTCCTTAATGAGTGTGCCAACTTTTTTTCATTTTCCCGCTTACGGTTCTATGGGACCATCTGAGCTGTCATGACTGTTTGTGGTCAATCTGACTAGTTATCCTAATGTGCACAGTTCTGTGAAGTTTCTACTTTGTGCAAACAATGTATAGACATCTTTCAAAGATGTTCAGAATGAGAAGATCAAATGATAGTAATATTGCGAACTGAACTTCTGAACTGTAATGTTGATCTATGTCAATCTGACTTGTTCTCCACATAAACACATCTTTATGAAGTTTCTAGTTTGTGTAAACGATGTATAGACATATCATATTACACATTTTTTCACTATAGGAAGATCTATCAAATTATATTAATATCGTGTGGATATGTTTAACACCACACATCATATCATCTGAACTGTTATGTCAGTCTATGTCAATCTGACTTGTTCTCCACATGAAAAGATTTTCTAGCCTGACGGTGCCTCTTGTGGACAAAAGTAGTATTACATATTTTCTAAGATTTTAAAATATAGAGTGTTTATAATTTATTGTGAGCCCTATGAGCATCAGAAATACATGAAACCCAACACATTTCTTCAAAATGACTTGTTCTTAACATTTACACAGTTTTGTGAAGTTTCTTGTTTGTAGACAAGATATATAGGCTTTTTATTCACAATAGGCCAAACCTGAAATATATGAAAAATTATATCTGCTGAACGGTTTAACTAATCGAAATTCTTTGAATAACTTTTTCCCTTGAGTGTCCCTAGATGATGCGTGTGAATTTTCAAGCCAATCGTAGTGACGGCCTATGACGAGTTCGAAAAAGTTGAAATTTCTAAAATCTCCAATATTTCACAAACAATTTGATTGACAGCAGTGGTTCTTGAGGCAAAGTTGTTCAGTATGAGGAGATCTATCATATGGTATCAATATTGTGTGGATGCGTGAAACAACACGTGAGTAGAGACGCAAAAAACTCGTTAGCGCCAACTAGTATCCGATTTTTTTCAAAATTCTGACAGACCACTAGGGCCATGAGTCAAACACACCCATCGAGTTTCGTTCCGATCGACCTTCGGTAAGCTGGTCTAATTTATGCTTAAACTTCATTGGCCGATAACGGCCATGTTTTTTGAGATACGCCAATATCCTCATAGATCATCATGGCCCATTGGACAAAGACCGTGCATGACAAGTTTCAGAACAATCAGACAAACATGTGACCCTGTACAGGTGATTTAGTGTTTTTTTCACAATATAGCGCCACCAAGTGGTCAACTGGCCCAGTTTTTTTGGTGTGACCACAAAATTACCTTATACATGACTATGTGAAGTTTGTTGAGATTATCTCTTTGCGTTCCAGAGTTATTACGATTTTAGCAAAAGTGTCTCCGCACTATGCGAACGTTTTAGCGTGTTGTTGCAAGCCTGAATCACCGATCGAAATTATTTGAATAACTTTTGGTCAGGAGAGTCTCTAGATGATATGTGTGAAGTTTCACATTATTTGGACAAACGGCCTATGAGGAGTTCGAAAAAATTTTTTTTCAGAAAATTCAAAATGGCGGAAAATTTTTATAGGCGGAAATGAAATCGGAGATATACATTTTTTAAGTCTTGAGCCAAGGATTCCAGGGATATAAGACACTTGAGTGTACGACAAACTGTCTATGAGTTATTAGCAATTTAGGTATTTTGATCGCTGTAGCGCCACCTATTGGCCAATCGGGGTCATATTTTGATACGTTCTCCCCAAATTGAGACCTACCTTCTGGCCAACTTTCAAGTCTCTAGACATTACGGTTTGGTCTGCACGATAAGAAGTACGGCAGAATAATAATAATAATAATAAAAATCCTAACAATTACAATAGGTTTTCAACGCTTCGCGTTTGAACCCCTAAATATAGCTGCTAGCAGCCATCACGGGGCCAAGCGCAAGGAGGGCATTAAATGTCATGCCGACATGGCTGGCATCATCAGACCAACGGCAGTAAGAATCTAAAGACATTTCAATATGACTTGAGTCTAAATGGCTGAAAAATCAACAATACGGTCTTTAGTAATTCGATTTAATGGTTTATCACATTCAACCAACAGGCAGCGCTGTAACCAAACTGTAGTGTCAATTCATGTGGTACATTGAGAGTGTGGTGACATTGACACATGCAAAGTTTGCTTGCAATTGGGTAAACCATTGCTGACAGAGCACTAAAGTCATGTGTTTGTTAAACATAGCATCTTATAAGAAAAATTGAAATGGCAGACGCTCAAAATGGCCGATATGGGAAAATTTGGTATCACAGGACTCGGCATGACCCACTGGATCTAAAGACAGCAGTTTCATGATTTTTAGACAAAGCGTTCAGGAGTTATAATCAAAAATGTCAGTTTTTTAATATCTCCTGACCACTAGGGGGCAGAGCGCCAAAACTCTGCAGGTAGCCTCAGACCATGATTGACATAACACACACCTAGTTTGGTCAGAAAACGCTAATGCGTTGCGGAGATAAAGCCTCAATTTCATTTTTGCGACCATTACGTCGGATTCTTTCGCGAGTTATTCGTAAACGGTTTGACATATCAACTTTCTTTGGATAAATTTTTGTCATGATGGTCTGGAGATGATGTGGTTTAATTTTGGTGAAAATTGGACAAACGGTCTGGGATGAGTTCGAAAAAGTAGGTTTTTAAAGAAAAACAACATGGAGGACAAGAAGTTTGGCCGACTATGACAAATTTGGTATCTGTGTTCTCGGTTTGACCCAAGGAACGTATAAAGATAATTTGTTTTACCATAGGTTAACGCACTCAAAAGTTATTAGCATATTTGTAAATTTGGTTATAATTTTTGACCACAAGGTGGTGCTGCCTCGAAACTTTTTGAGTCGTATCAAGGTTAGGTGCCGAAGACACATATTGAGTTTCGTAACGATACGCCAATATCTTTGTTAAATATAGCAATTTATGACAATATTCAAAATGGCCGACGCTCAAAATGGCCGATATGGGAAAATTTGGTATCGCACGACTCGGCATGATGCACTGAATCTAACGAGACCAGTTTTATGATTTTTGGACAAAGCGTTCAGGAGTTGTAAGGAAAAATGTCACTTTTTAATATCTCCTGACCACTAGGGGGGACAGCGCCAAAACTCTGCAGGTAGCCTCAGACCATGATTGACATAACACACACCGAGTTTGGTCAGAAAACGCTAATGCGTTGTGGAGATAGAGCCTCAATTTCATTTTTGCGATCATTACATCGGATTCTTTCGTGAGTTATTCATAAACGGTTTGACATTTCAACTTTCTTTGGATAACTTTTTGTCACCATGGTCTGGAGATGATGTGGTTCAATTTTCGTGAAAATCGGACAAACGGCCTAGGAGGAGTTCGAAAAAGTAGGTTTTTCATAAAATTCAAAATGGCGGGAAAATATTCATGACGGAAAATGACGTCATAGGGTGCAATCGAATCGTCTTGAGCCAAGGAATCAGTGGACATAAGAATTTTGTTTCTAGGACATACGGTTCAAAAGTTATTTACGTAAACGTTAGTGCAAATTTGGACAGTTGGTGGCGCTATAGAGATTGAGTTAGAGACTTCAATTTTGCTATGGTCAATGATTGGACTGTCCTTTATGAGTGTGCCAAATTTTTTTCATTTTCCCGTTTACGGTTCTATGGGCTGCCATAGACTCCCATGGCACAAGAAAGAAGAATAATAATAAATATAGCTGCTAGCAGCCATCACGGGGCCAAGCGCAAGGAGGGCATTAAATGTCATGCCGACATGGCTGGCATCATCAGACCAACAGCAGTAAGAATCTAAAGACATTTCAATATGACCTAAGTCTAAATGGCTGAAAAATCAACAATACGGTCTTTAGTAATTCGATTTAATGGTTTATCACATTCAACCAACAGGCAGCGCTGTAACCAAATTGTAGTGTCAATTCATGTGGTACATTGAGAGTGTGGTGACATTGACACATGCAAAGTTTGCTTTCAATTGGGTAAACCATTGCTGACAGAGCACTAAAGTCATGTGTTTGTTAAACATAGCACCTTATAAGAAAAATCGAAATGGCAGACGCTCAAAATGGCCGATATGGAAAAATCTGGTATCACAGGACTCGGCATGACCCACTGGATCTAAAGACAGCAGTTTCATGATTTTTAGACAAAGCGTTCAGGAGTTATAATCAAAAATGTCATTTTTTAAATATCTCCTGACCACTAGGGGGCAGAGCGCCAAAACTCTGCAGGTGGCCTCAGACCATGATTGACATAACACACACCTAGTTTGGTCAGAAAACGCTAATGCGTTGCGGAGATAAAGCCTCAATTTAATTTTTGCGACCATTACGTCGGATTCTTTCGCGAGTTATTCGTAAACGGTTTGACGAATCAACTTTCTTTATATATCGTTTTGTCCACATTGTCTGGAGATGATGTGGTTCAATTTTCGTGAATATCGGACGAACGGCCTAGGAGGAGTTCGAAAAAGTAGGTTTTTATAGAAAAATAACATGGCAAATCGGAGGTTTGGCCGAATATGACATATTTGGTATCTATGGTCTCGGCTTGACCCAATGAACACATTAAGACCATTTGTTTTACAATAGGTTAACGTCATCAAAAGTTATTAGCCTATTTGTAAATTTGGTTATAACTTTTGACCACAAGGTTGCGCTGCCCCCAAACTTTTTGTGCCGTATCAAGGTTAGGTGCCGAAGACACATATTGAGTTTCGTAACGAAACGCCAATCCATTTGTTAAATATAGCAATTTATGACAATATTCAAAATGGCCGACGCTCTAAATGGCCGATATGGGAAAATTTGGTATCACACGACTCGGCATGATGCACTGAATCTAACGAGACCAGTTTTATGATTTTTGGACAAAGCGTTCAGGAGTTGTAAGGAAAAATGTCACTTTTTCATATCTCCTGACCACTAGGAGGCACAGCGCCAAAACTCTGCAGGTAGCCTCAGACCATAATTGACATAACACACACCGAGTTTGGTCAGAAAACGCTAATGCGTTGTGGAGATAGAGCCTCAAGTTCATTTTTGCGATCATTACGTCGGATACTTTCGTGAGTTATTCATAAACGGTTTGACATTTCAACTTTCTTTGGATAACTTTTTGTCACCATGGTCTGGAGATGATGTGGTTCAATTTTCGTGAAAATCGGACAAACGGCCTAGGAGGAGTTCGAAAAAGTAGGTTTTTCATAAAATTCAAAATGGCGGGAAAATATTCATGACGGAAAATGACGTCATAGGGTGCAATCGAATCGTCTTGAGCCAAGGAATCAGTTGACAAAAGAATTTTGTTTCTAGGACATACGGTTCAAAAGTTATTTACGTAAACGTGAGTGCAACTTTGGGCAGTTGGTGGCGCTATAGAGATTGAGTTAGAGACTTCAATTTTGCTATGGTCAATGATTGGACTGTCCTTTATGAGTGTGCCAACTTTTTTTAATTTTCCCGCTTACGGTTCTATGGGCTGTCATAGACTTCAATGGCAGAAGAAAAAGAATAATAATAATAATAATAAGAACCGGAACAAAAACAATAGGTGCCTCCGCACCTTCGGTGCTTGGCCCCTAATAACATGACGGGGCCAAGCATAAGGAGGGCATTAAATGTTATGCCGACATGTCTGGCAGCATCAGACCAACAGCAGTAAGCATCTAAAGACATTTCAATATGACTTCAGTCTAAATGGCTGAAAAATTATCAATAAGGTCTTTAGTAATTCGATTTAACGGTTTATCACATTCAACCAAAAGGCAGCGCTGTAACCAAATTGATGTGTCAAATCATGTGGCATATCCAGAGTGAGGTGACAATGACACATGCAAAGTTTGGTGTCAATAGGGTAAAGCATTGATGAAACACAGCTTTAACGTCATGTGTTTGTTAAGCATAGCATTTCATGACAAAATTCTAAATAGCCGACAGTGAAAATGGCCGATATGAGAAAATTTGGTATCGCAGGACTCGGCATGATGCACTGAATCTAAAGACAGCAGTTTCATGATTTTTGGACAAAGCGTTCAGGAGTTATAATCAAAAATGTCAGTTTTTGATATCTCCTGACCACTAGGGGGCAGAGCGCCAAAACTCTTCAGGTAGCCTCAGATCATGATTGACATGACACACAGAAAGTTTGGTCAGAATACGCTAATGCGTTGCGGAGATATAGCCTCGCTTTATTTGGTGGCCGTTTGGTCAAATTCGTTCGCAATTTTATCGAAACCTGTTTGACGAATCAACTTTATTTTAATAACTTTTTGTCAGCATGGTCTGAAGATGTTATGATTCAATTTTGGTGAAAATTGGGCAAACAGTGTGGGAGGAGTTCGAAAAAGTAGGTTTTTAAAGAAAAACAACATGGCGGACAGGAAGTTTGGCCGACTATGACAAATTTGGTATCTGTGTTCTCGGTTTGACCCAAGGAACGTATAAAGACAACTTATTTTACCATAGGTTAACGTGTTCAAAAGTTATTAGCATTTTTGTAAATTTGTTTATAACTTTTGACCACAAGGTGGCGCTGCCTCGAAACGTTTTGTGTTGTATCAGGCCCAGATGCCGAAGACACATATCGAGTTTCGTAACGATACGACAATGTGTTTGTTAAATATAGCAATTTATGACAAAATTCAAAATGGCCGACCCTCACAATGGCCGATATGGGAAAATTTAGTATCGCACGACTCGGCATGATGCCCTGAATCTAACGAGACCAGTTTTATAATTTTTGGTCGAAGCGTTCAGAAGTTATAAGCAAATATTTCACTTTTTCATATCTCCAGACCACTAGGGGGCAGAGCGCCAAATCTCTGCAGGTAGCCTCAGACCATCATTGCCATAACACACACCAAGTTTGGTCAGAATACGCTAATGCGTTGCGGAGATAATGCCTCGCTTTCATTTCCGCGGCCATTTTGTCGAATTCTTTCGCAAGTTATTCGTAAACGGTTTGACGAGTCAACTTTCTTTTAATAACTTTTTGTCAACATGGTCTGGAGATGATGTGGTTCAATTTTCGTGAAAATCGGACAAAGGGCCTAGGAGGAGTTCGAAAAAGTAGGTTTTTCATAAAATTCAAAATGGCGGAAAAATTTTCATGACGGAAAGTGACGTCATAGGGTGCAATCGAATCGTCTTGAGCCAAGGAATCAGTGGACGAAAGAATTTTGTTTCTAGGACATACGGTTCAAAAGTTATTAACGTAAACGTGAGTGCAACTTTGGACAGTTGGTGGCGCTAGAGACATTGAGTTAGAGACTTCAAATTTGCTATGGTCAATGATTGGACTGTCCTCTATCAGTGTGCAAAATTTCATCATTTTCCCGCAAACGGTTCTATGGCCTGCCATAGACTCCCATGGCGGAAGAAGAAGAAGAAGAGGAATAATAATAAAGAACCGGAACAAACACAATAGGTGCCTCCGCACCTTCGGTGCTTGGCCCCTAATAATAATAAGAACCGGAACAAAAACAATAGGTGCCTCCGCACCTTCGGTGCTTGGCCCCTAATAACTAGCAGCCATCACGGGGCCAAGCACAAGGAGGGCATTAAATGTCATGCCGACATGGCTGGCATCATCAGACCAACGGCAGTAAGAATCTAAAGACATTTCAATATGACTTAAGTCTAAATGGCTGAAAAACCAACAATACGGTCTTTAGCAATTCGATTTAATGGTTTATCACATTCAACCAACAGGCAGCGCTGTAACCAAATTGTAGTGTCAATTCATGTGGTACATTGAGAGTGTGGTGACATTGACACATGCAAAGTTTGCTTTCAATTGGGTAAACCATTGCTGACAGAGCACTAAAGTCATGTGTTTGTTAAACATAGCATCTTGTAAGAAAAATTGAAATGGCAGACGCTCAAAATGGCCGATATGGTAAAATTTGGTATCACAGGACTCGGCATGACCCACTGGATCTAAAGACAGCAGTTTCATGATTTTTAGACAAAGCGTTCAGGAG
The DNA here is from genome assembly GCA_037043235.1 of Rhodeus uyekii. NCBI lineage: Eukaryota > Metazoa > Chordata > Actinopteri > Cypriniformes > Acheilognathidae > Rhodeus > Rhodeus uyekii. The sequence continues at coordinate 9,078,666 of JAWRVZ010000007.1, forward strand.
TTATAATCAAAAATGTCAGTTTTTTTATATCTCCTGACCACTAGGGGGCAGAGCGCCAAAACTCTGCAGGTAGCCTCAGACCATGATTGACATAACACACACCTAGTTTGGTCAAAAAACGCTAATGCGTTGCGGAGATAAAGCCTCAATTTTATTTTTGCGACCATTACGTCGGATTCTTTTGCGAGTTATTCGTAAACGGTTTGACATATCAACTTTCTTTGGATAACTTTTTGTCATGATGGTCTGGAGATGATGTGGTTTAATTTTGGTGAAAATTGGACAAACGGTCTGGGAGGAGTTCGAAAAAGTAGGTTTTTAAAGAAAAACAACATGGTGGACACGAAGTTTGGCCGACTATGACAAATTTTGTATCTGTGTTCTCGGTTTGACCCAAGGAACGTATAAAGATAATTTGTTTTACCATAGGTTAACGCACTCAAAAGTTATTAGCATATTTGTAAATTTGGTTATAATTTTTGACCACAAGGGGGTGCTGCCTCGAAACTTTTTGAGTCGTATCAAGGTTAGGTGCCGAAGACACATATTGAGTTTCGTAACGATACGCCAATATCTTTGTTAAATATAGCAATTTATGACAATATTCAAAATGGCCGACGCTCAAAATGGCCGATATGGGAAAATTTGGTATCGCACGACTCGGCATGATGCACTGAATCTAAAGAGACCAGTTTTATTATTTTTGGCCAAAGCGTTTAGAAGTTATAAGCAAATATTTAACTTTTTCATATCTCCTGACCACTAGGGGGCACAGCGCCAAAACTCTGCAGGTAGCCTCATATCATGATTGACATAACCTACACCTAGTTTGGTCAAAAAACGCTAATGCGTTGCGGAGATAAAGCCTCAATTTCATTTTTGCGACCATTACGTCGGATTCTTTCGCGAGTTATTCGTAAACGGTTTGACATATCAACTTTTTTTGGATAACTTTTTGTCCACATTGTCTGGAGATGATGTGGTTCAATTTTCGTTGAAATCGGAAAAACGGCCTAGGAGGAGTTCGAAAAAGTAGGTTTTTCATAAAATTCAAAATGGCGGGAAATTTTTCATGACGGAAAATGACGTCATAGGGTGCATTCGAATCGTCTTGAGCCAAGGAATCAGTGGACATAAGAATTTTGTTTCTAGGTCATACGGTTCAAAAGTTATTAGCATAAACGATAGTTCAACTTTGGACAGTTGGTGGCGCTAGAGATATTGAGTTAGAGACTTCAATTTTGCTATGGTCAATGTTTGGACTGTCCTTAATGAGTGTGCCAACTTTCATCATTTTCCCGCATACGGTTCTATGGGCTGTCATAGACTTCCATGACGGAAGAAGAAGAAGAATAATAATAAAGAACCGGAACAAAAACAATAGGTGCCTCCGCACCTTCGGTGCTTGGCCCCTAAATATAGCTGCTAGCAGCCATCACGGGGCCAAGCGCAAGGAGGGCATTAAATGTCATGCCGACATGGCTGGCATCATCAGACCAACGGCAGTAAGAATCTAAAGACATTTCAATATGACTTAAGTCTAAATGGCTGAAAAATCAACAATACGGTCTTTAGTATTTCGATTTAATGGTTTATCACATTCAATCAACAGGCAGCGCTGTAACCAAATTGTAGTGTCAATTCATGTGGTACATTGAGAGTGTGGTGACATTGACACATGCAAAGTTTGGTGTCAATAGGGTAAAGCATTGCTGACATACTGCTTTAAAGTCATGTGTTTAAGCATAGCATTTCATGACAAAATTCTAAATATCCGACGCTGAAAATGGCCGATATGGGAAAATTTGGTATCACAGGACTCGGCATGACCCACTGGATCTAAAGAGACCAGTTTCATGATTTTTAGACAAAGCGTTCAGGAGTTATAATCAAAAATGTCAGTTTTTTAATATATCCTGACCACTAGGGGGCACAGCGCCAAAACTCTGCAGGTAGCCTCAGACAATGATTGACATAATACACACCTAGTTTGGTCAGAAAAGGCTAATGCATTGCGGAGATAAAGCCTCAATTTCATTTTGGCGACTTTTACCTCGGATTCTTTCGCGAGTTATTCGTAAACGGTTTGACGAATCAACTTTCTTTATATATCGTTTTGTCCACATTGTCTGGAGATGATGTGGTTCAATTTTCGTGAAAATCGGACCAACGGCCTAGGAGGAGTTCGAAAAAGTAGGTTTTTCAAAAAATTCAAAATGGCGGGAAAATTTTCATGACGGAAAATGACGTCATAGGGTGCAATCGAATCGTCTTGAGCCAAGGAATTAGTTGACGAAAGAATTTTGTTTCTAGGACATACGGTTCAAAAGTTATTTATGTAAACGTGAGTGCAACTTTGGACAGTTGGTGGCGCTATAGAGATTGAGTTAGAGACTTCAATTTTGCTATGGTCAATGATTGGACTGTCCTTTATGAGTGTGCCAACTTTTTTTCATTTTCCCGCTTACGGTTCTATGGGCTGTCATAGACTTCAATGGCAGAAGAAGAATAATAATAATAATAAATATAGCTGCAAGCAGCAATGACCGGGGTTCAAACGTAGCAGGACCATCTGAGCTGTCATGACGGTTTGTGGTCAATCTGACTAGTTCTCCTAATGTGCACAGTTCTGTGAAGTTTCTACTTTGTGTAAACTATGTATAGACATCTTTTAAAGATGTTCAGAATGAGAAGATCAAATGATATTGACATTGTGAACTGAACATATGAACTGTTATGTCGGTCTATGTCAATCTGACTTGTTCTCCACATAAACAGAGCTTTATGAAGTTTCTAGTTTGTGTAAATGATATATAGACGTTACAAAAAAATTTCAGTATGGGAAGATCTATCAAATGATAACAATGTGGATATGTTTAACACTACACGTCATATCATTTGAACTGTTATGACCTTTTTTTGTCAATCTGACTAGTTTTCCTAATGAGCACAGTTCTGTGAAGTTTCTACTCTGTGCAAACAATGAATAGTCATCTTTCAAAGATGTTCAGACTGAGAAGATTAAATGATATTAATATTGTGAACTGAACATCTGAACTGTTCTGTCGGTTTATGTCAGTCTATGTCAATCTGACTTGTTCTCCAAATAAAAAGATTTTCTAGCCTGATGGTGCCTCTTGTGGACAAAAGTAGTATTACAGCTTTTCTAAGATTTTAAAATGTAGATCATTTGTAATTTATTGTGAGCCCTATGAGCATCAGAAATACATGAGACCTGACACATTTCTTCAAAATGACTTGTTCTTAACATGTTCACAGATCTGTGACGTTTTTCTTGTGGACAAAACTAGTATTACAGCTTTTCTAAGATTTTAAAATGTAGATGGTTTATAATTTATTGTGAGCCGTACGAGCATCAGAAATACATGAAACCTCACAAGTTTCTTCATAATGTCTGGTTCTTAACATTTACACAGTTTTGTGAAGTTTCTTGTTTTTGGACAAGATATATAGACATTTTAATCACAATAGGCCAAATCAGAAATATATGAAAAATTGTATCTGCTGAACGGTTTAACTAATCGAAAATCCTTTGACAACTTTTTGCCTTGAGTGTCCCTAGATGATGCATGTGAATTTTCAAGACAGTGAGATTGACGGCCTATGACGAGTTCGAAAAATTTGAAATTTCAAAAATCTCCAATATTTCGCAAACAATTTGATTGACAGCAGTGGTTCTTGAGGCAAAGTTGTTCAGTATGAGGAGATCTATCAGATGAAGTCAATATTTTGTGGATGCGTGAAACACCACGTGAGTAGAGACGCAAAAAACTTGTTAGCGCCAACTAGTGTCCGATTTTCTTCAAAATTCTGACAGACCACTAGGGCCATGAGTCAAACACGCCCATCGAGTTTCGTTCCGATCGACCTTCGTTAAGCTGGTCTAATTGATGCTCAAAGTTCATTGGCCGATGACGGTCATGTTTTTTGAGATACACCAATGTCCTCATAGACCATCATGGACCCTTGGACAAAGACCGTGCATGACAAGTCTCAGGTCAATCGGACTACAATGTGACCCTGTACAGGTGATTGAGTGTTTTTTTCGCAATATAGCGCCACCAAGTGGTCAACTGGCCCAGTTTTTTTGGTGTGACCACAAATTGAGCTTATACATGACTATGTGAAGTTTGGTGAGATTATCTCTTTGCGTTCCAGAGCTATTCTGATTTTAGCAAAAGTGTCTCAGCCTTATGCGAACGTTTTAGCGTGTCGTTGCAAGCGTGAATCACCGATCAAAATTATTTGAATAACTTTTGGTCATGAGAGTCTCTAGATGATATGTGTGAAGTTTCGCGTTATTTGGACAAACGGTCTATGAGGAGTTCGAAAACTTTTTTTTTCAGAAAATTCAAAATGGCGGAAAATTTTTATAGGCGGAAATGAAATCGGAGATATACATTTTTTAAGTCTTGAGCCAAGGATTCCAGAGATATAAGACACTTGAGTGTACGACAAACGGTTTACGAGTTATGAACATGTACGCGTTTGTAGTCGCTGTAGCGCCACCTATAGCCCGATTTGCGTCATATTTTGATACTTTCTCCCCAAATTGAGACCTACCATCTGACAAAGTTTCAAGTCTCTAGACCTTACGGTTTGGTCTGCACAAGACGCATTACGGCAGAAGAATAATAATAATAATAAATATAGCTGCAAGCAGCAATGACCGGGGTTCAAACGTAGCAGGACCATCTGAGCTGTCATGACGGTTTGTGGTCAATCTGACTAGTTCTCCTAATGTGCACAGTTCTGTGAAGTTTCTACTTTGTGTAAACAATGTATAGACATCTTTCAAAGATGTTCAGAATGAGAAGATCAAATGATATTGACATTGTGAACTGAACATATGAACTGTTATGTCGGTCTATGTCAATCTGACTTGTTCTCCACATAAACAGAGCTTTATGAAGTTTCTAGTTTGTGTAAATGATATATAGACGTTACAAAAAAATTTCAGTATGGGAAGATCTATCAAATGATAACAATGTGGATATGTTTAACACTACACGTCATATCATTTGAACTGTTATGACCTTTTTTTGTCAATCTGACTAGTTTTCCTAATGAGCACAGTTCTGTGAAGTTTCTACTCTGTGCAAACAATGAATAGACATCTTTCAAAGATGTTCAGACTGAGAAGATTAAATGATATTAATATTGTGAACTGAACATCTGAACTGTTCTGTCGGTTTATGTCAGTCTATGTCAATCTGACTTGTTCTCCACATAAAAAGATTTTCTAGCCTGATGGTGCCTCTTGTGGACAAAAGTAGTATTACAGCTTTTCTAAGATTTTAAAATGTAGATCATTTGTAATTTATTGTGAGCCCTATGAGCATCAGAAATACATGAGACCTGACACATTTCTTCAAAATGACTTGTTCTTAACATGTTCACAGATCTGTGACGTTTCTCTTGTGGACAAAACTAGTATTACAGCTTTTCTAAGATTTTAAAATGTAGATGGTTTATAATTTATTGTGAGCCGTACGAGCATCAGAAATACATGAAACCTCACAAGTTTCTTCATAATGTCTGGTTCTTAACATTTACACAGTTTTGTGAAGTTTCTTGTTTTTGGACAAGATATATAGACATTTTAATCACAATAGGCCAAATCAGAAATATATGAAAAATTGTATCTGCTGAACGGTTTAACTAATCGAAAATCCTTTGACAACTTTTTGCCTTGAGTGTCCCTAGATGATGCATGTGAATTTTCAAGACAGTGAGATTGACGGCCTATGACGAGTTCGAAAAATTTGAAATTTCAAAAATCTCCAATATTTCGCAAACAATTTGATTGACAGCAGTGGTTCTTGAGGCAAAGTTGTTCAGTATGAGGAGATCTATCAGATGAAGTCAATATTTTGTGGATGCGTGAAACACCACGTGAGTAGAGACGCAAAAAACTCGTTAGCGCCAACTAGTGTCCGATTTTCTTCAAAATTCTGACAGACCACTAGGGCCATGAGTCAAACACGCCCATCGAGTTTCGTTCCGATCGACCTTCGTTAAGCTGGTCTAATTGATGCTCAAAGTTCATTGGCCGATGACGGTCATGTTTTTTGAGATACACCAATGTCCTCATAGACCATCATGGACCCTTGGACAAAGACCGTGCATGACAAGTCTCAGGTCAATCGGACTACCATGTGACCCTGTACAGGTGATTGAGTGTTTTTTTCGCAATATAGCGCCACCAAGTGGTCAATCATCGCAGTTTTTTTGGTGTGACCACAAATTGAGCTTATACATGACTATGTGAAGTTTGGTGAGATTATCTCTTTGCGTTCCAGAGCTATTACGATTTTAGCAAAAGTGTCTCCGCCTTATGCGAACGTTTTAGCGTGTCGTTGCAAGCGTGAATCACCGATCAAAATTATTTGAATAACTTTTGGTCATGAGAGTCTCTAGATGATATGTGTGAAGTTTCGCGTTATTTGGACAAACGGTCTATGAGGAGTTCGAAAACTTTTTTTTTCAGAAAATTCAAAATGGCGGAAAATTTTTATAGGCGGAAATGAAATCGGAGATATACATTTTTTAAGTCTTGAGCCAAGGATTCCAGATATATAAGACACTTGAGTGTACGACAAACGGTTTACGAGTTATGAACATGTACGCGTTTGTAGTCGCTGTAGCGCCACCTATAGCCCGATTTGCGTCATATTTTGATACGTTCTCCCCAAATTGAGACCTACCATCTGACAAAGTTTCAAGTCTCTAGACCTTACGGTTTGGTCTGCACAAGACGCATTACGGCAGAAGAATAATAATAATAATAATAATAATAATAAAAATCCTAACAATTACAATAGGTTTTCAACGCTTCGCGTTTGAACCCCTAATAATAATAATAATAATAAATATAGCTGCAAGCAGCAATGACCGGGGTTCAAACGTAGCAGGACCATCTGAGCTGTCATGACGGTTTGTGGTCAATCTGACTAGTTCTCCTAATGTGCACAGTTCTGTGAAGTTTCTACTTTGTGTAAACAATGTATAGACATCTTTCAAAGATGTTCAGAATGAGAAGATCAAATGATATTGACATTGTGAACTGAACATATGAACTATTATGTCGGTCTATGTCAATCTGACTTGTTGTCCACATAAACAGAGCTTTATGAAGTTTCTAGTTTGTGTAAATGATATATAGACGTTACAAAAAAATTTCAGCATGGGAAGATCTATCAAATGATAACAATGTGGATATGTTTAACACTACACGTCATATCATTTGAACTGTTATGACCTTTTTTTGTCAATCTGACTAGTTTTCCTAATGAGCACAGTTCTGTGAAGTTTCTACTCTGTGCAAACAATGTATAGACATATTTCAAAGATGTTCAGACTGAGAAGATTAAATGATATTAATATTGTGAACTGAACATCTGAACTGTTCTGTCGGTTTATGTCAGTCTATGTCAATCTGACTTGTTCTCCACATAAAAAGATTTTCTAGCCTGATGGTGCCTCTTGTGGACAAAAGTAGTATTACAGCTTTTCTAAGATTTTAAAATGTAGATCGTTTGTAATTTATTGTGAGCCCTATGAGCATCAGAAATACATGAGACCTGACACATTTCTTCAAAATGACTTGTTCTTAACATGTTCACAGATCTGTGACGTTTCTCTTGTGGACAAAACTAGTATTACAGCTTTTCTAAGATTTTAAAATGTAGATGGTTTATAATTTATTGTGAGCTGTACGAGCATCCGAAATACATGAAACCTCACAAGTTTCTTCATAATGTCTGGTTCTTAACATTTACACAGTTTTGTGAAGTTTCTTGTTTTTGGACAAGATATATAGACATTTTAATCACAATAGGCCAAATCAGAAATATATGAAAAATTGTATCTGCTGAACGGTTTAACTAATCGAAAATCCTTTGACAACTTTTTGCCTTGAGTGTCCCTAGATGATGCATGTGAATTTTCAAGACAGTGAGATTGACGGCCTATGACGAGTTCGAAAAATTTGAAATTTCAAAAATCTCCAATATTTCGCAAACAATTTGATTGACAGCAGTGGTTCTTGAGGCAAAGTTGTTCAGTATGAGGAGATCTATCAGATGAAGTCAATATTTTGTAAATGCGTGAAACACCACGTGAGTAGAGACGCAAAAAACTCGTTAGCGCCAACTAGTGTCCGATTTTCTTCAAAATTCTGACAGACCACTAGGGCCATGAGTCAAACACGCCCATCGAGTTTCGTTCCGATCGACCTTCGTTAAGCTGGTCTAATTGATGCTCAAAGTTCATTGGCCGATGACGGTCATGTTTTTTGAGATACACCAATGTCCTCATAGACCATCATGGACCCTTGGACAAAGACCGTGCATGACAAGTCTCAGGTCAATCGGACTACCATGTGACCCTGTACAGGTGATTGAGTGTTTTTTTCGCAATATAGCGCCACCAAGTGGTCAATCATCGCAGTTTTTTTGGTGTGACCACAAATTGAGCTTATACATGACTATGTGAAGTTTGGTGAGATTATCTCTTTGCGTTCCAGAGCTATTACAATTTTAGCAAAAGTGTCTCTGCCTTATGCGAACGTTTTAGCGTGTCGTTGCAAGCGTGAATCACCGATCAAAATTATTTGAATAACTTTTGGTCATGAGAGTCTCTAGATGATATGTGTGAAGTTTCGCGTTATTTGGACAAACGGTCTATGAGGAGTTCGAAAACTTTTTTTTTCAGAAAATTCAAAATGGCGGAAAATTTTTATAGGCGGAAATGAAATCGGAGATATACATTTTTTAAGTCTTGAGCCAAGGATTCCAGAGATATAAGACACTTGAGTGTACGACAAACGGTTTACGAGTTATGAACATGTACGCGTTTGTAGTCGCTGTAGCGCCACCTATAGCCCGATTTGCGTCATATTTTGATACGTTCTCCCCAAATTGAGACCTACCATCTGACAAAGTTTCAAGTCTCTAGACCTTACGGTTTGGTCTGCACAAGACGCATTACGGCAGAAGAATAATAATAATAATAATAATAATAATAAATATAGCTGCAAGCAGCAATGACCGGGGTTCAAACGTCGCAAGACCATCTGAGCTGTCAAGACGGTTTGTGGTCAATCTGACTAGTTCTCCTAATGTGCACAGTTCTGTGAAGTTTCTACTCTGTACAAACAATGTATAGACATCTTTCAAAGATGTTCAGAATGAGAAGATCAAATGATATTGACATTGTGAACTGAACATATGAACAGTTATGTCGGTTTATGTCGGTCTATGTCAATCTGACTTGTTCTCCACATACACAAAGCTTTATGAAGTTTCTAGTTTGTGTAAATGATATATAGACATGTTACAAATTTTTTTCAGTATGGGAAGATCTACCAAATGATAACAATGTGGATATGTTTAACACTGCACGTCATATCATTTGAACTGTTATGACCTTTTTTTGTCAATCTGACTAGTTTTCCTAATGAGCACAGTTCTGTGAAGTTTCTACTCTGTGCAAACAATGAATAGACATCTTTCAAAGATGTTCAGACTGAGAAGATTAAATGATATTAATATTGTGAACTGAACATCTGAACTGTTCTGTCGGTTAATGTCAGTCTATGTCAATCTGACTTGTTCTCCACATAAAGGCAGCTTTATGAAGCTTCTAGTTTGTGTAAACAATATGTAGATATGTTACAAATGTTTTGAAACAACATGTCAACAGAGAGCTTTCAAGCTCGAAATGGAATAAAAAGATTCCCTAGACTGACAGTGCCTCTTGTGGACAAAACTAGTATGACAGCTTTTCTAAGATTTTAAAATATAGAAAGTTTATAATTTATTGTGAACCGTACGAGCATCAGAAATACATGAAACCTCACACGTTTCTTCAAAATGACTTGTTCTTAACATTTTCAGAGTTTTGTGAAGTTTCTTGTTTGTGGACAAGATATATAGACTTTTTATTCACAATAGGCCAAACCAGAAATATATGAAAAATCATATCTGCTGAAGGGTTTGACTGATCAAAATTCTTTGAATAACTTTTTCCCTTGAGTGTCCCTAGATGATGCGTGTGAATTTTCAAGCCAGTGAGATTGACGGCCTATGACGAGTTCGAAAAATTTGAAATTTCAAAAATCTCCAATATTTCGCAAACAATTTGATTGACAGCAGTGGTTCTTGAGGCAAAGTTGTTCAGTATGAGGAGATCTATCAGATGATATCAATATTTTGTGGATGCGAGAAACACCACGCGAGTAGAGACGCAAAAAACTCGTTAGCGCCAACTAGTGTCCGATTTTCTTCAAAATTCTGACAGACCACTAGGGCCATGAGTTAAACACGCCCATCGAGTTTCGTTCCGATCGACCTTCGTTAAGCTAGTCTAATTGATGCTCAAAGTTCATTGGCCGATGACGGTCATGTTTTTTGAGATACACCAATGTCCTCATAGACCATCATGGACCCTTGGACAAAGACCGTGCATGACAAGTCTCAGGTCAATCGGACTACCATGTGACCCTGTACAGGTGATTGAGTGTTTTTTTCGCAATATAGCGCCACCAAGTGGTCAATCATCGCAGTTTTTTTGGTGTGACCACATATTGAGCTTATACATGAATATGTGAAGTTTGGTGAGATTATCTCTTTGCGTTCCAGAGCTATTACAATTTTAGCAAAAGTGTCTCCACCTTATCCGAACGTTTTATTGTCTTGTTGCAAGCGTGAATCACCGATCAAAATTCCTTTGACAACTTTTGGTCATGAGAGTCTCTAGATGATGTGTGTGAAATTTTGCGTGATTTGGACAAACGGTCTATGAGGAGTTCGAAAACTTTTTTTTTCAGAAAATTCAAAATGGCGGAAAATTTTTATAGGCGGAAATGAAATCGGAGATATACATTTTTTAAGTTTTGAGCCAAGGATTCCAGAGATATAAGACACTTGAGTGTACGACAAACGGTTTACGAGTTATGAACATGTACGCGTTTGTAGTTGCTGTAGCGCCACCTATAGCCCGAATTGCGTCATATTTTGATACGTTCTCCCCAAATTGAGACCTACCATCTGACAAAGTTTCAAGTCTCTAGACCTTACGGTTTGGTCTGCACGAGACGCATTACGGCAGAAGAATAATAATAATAATAATAATAATAATAAAAATCCTAACAATTACAATAGGTTTTCAACGCTTCGCGTTTGAACCCCTAAAAATCCTAACAATTACAATAGGTTTTCAACGCTTCGCGTTTGAACCCCTAATAATAAAAATCCTAACAATTACAATAGGTTTTCAACGCTTCGCGTTTGAACCCCTAATAAAAATCCTAACAATTACAATAGGTTTTCAACGCTTCGCGTTTGAACCCCTAAATATAGCTGCAAGCAGCAATGACCGGGGTTCAAACGTAGCAGGACCATCTGAGCTGTCATGACTGTTTGAGTTAGAGACTTCAATTTTGCTATGGTCAATGATTGGACTGTCCTTAATGAGTGTGCCAACTTTTTTTCATTTTCCCGCTTACGGTTCTATGGGACCATCTGAGCTGTCATGACTGTTTGTGGTCAATCTGACTAGTTATCCTAATGTGCACAGTTCTGTGAAGTTTCTACTTTGTGCAAACAATGTATAGACATCTTTCAAAGATGTTCAGAATGAGAAGATCAAATGATAGTAATATTGCGAACTGAACTTCTGAACTGTAATGTTGATCTATGTCAATCTGACTTGTTCTCCACATAAACACATCTTTATGAAGTTTCTAGTTTGTGTAAACGATGTATAGACATATCATATTACACATTTTTTCACTATAGGAAGATCTATCAAATTATATTAATATCGTGTGGATATGTTTAACACCACACATCATATCATCTGAACTGTTATGTCAGTCTATGTCAATCTGACTTGTTCTCCACATGAAAAGATTTTCTAGCCTGACGGTGCCTCTTGTGGACAAAAGTAGTATTACATATTTTCTAAGATTTTAAAATATAGAGTGTTTATAATTTATTGTGAGCCCTATGAGCATCAGAAATACATGAAACCCAACACATTTCTTCAAAATGACTTGTTCTTAACATTTACACAGTTTTGTGAAGTTTCTTGTTTGTAGACAAGATATATAGGCTTTTTATTCACAATAGGCCAAACCTGAAATATATGAAAAATTATATCTGCTGAACGGTTTAACTAATCGAAATTCTTTGAATAACTTTTTCCCTTGAGTGTCCCTAGATGATGCGTGTGAATTTTCAAGCCAATCGTAGTGACGGCCTATGACGAGTTCGAAAAAGTTGAAATTTCTAAAATCTCCAATATTTCACAAACAATTTGATTGACAGCAGTGGTTCTTGAGGCAAAGTTGTTCAGTATGAGGAGATCTATCATATGGTATCAATATTGTGTGGATGCGTGAAACAACACGTGAGTAGAGACGCAAAAAACTCGTTAGCGCCAACTAGTATCCGATTTTTTTCAAAATTCTGACAGACCACTAGGGCCATGAGTCAAACACACCCATCGAGTTTCGTTCCGATCGACCTTCGGTAAGCTGGTCTAATTTATGCTTAAACTTCATTGGCCGATAACGGCCATGTTTTTTGAGATACGCCAATATCCTCATAGATCATCATGGCCCATTGGACAAAGACCGTGCATGACAAGTTTCAGAACAATCAGACAAACATGTGACCCTGTACAGGTGATTTAGTGTTTTTTTCACAATATAGCGCCACCAAGTGGTCAACTGGCCCAGTTTTTTTGGTGTGACCACAAAATTACCTTATACATGACTATGTGAAGTTTGTTGAGATTATCTCTTTGCGTTCCAGAGTTATTACGATTTTAGCAAAAGTGTCTCCGCACTATGCGAACGTTTTAGCGTGTTGTTGCAAGCCTGAATCACCGATCGAAATTATTTGAATAACTTTTGGTCAGGAGAGTCTCTAGATGATATGTGTGAAGTTTCACATTATTTGGACAAACGGCCTATGAGGAGTTCGAAAAAATTTTTTTTCAGAAAATTCAAAATGGCGGAAAATTTTTATAGGCGGAAATGAAATCGGAGATATACATTTTTTAAGTCTTGAGCCAAGGATTCCAGGGATATAAGACACTTGAGTGTACGACAAACTGTCTATGAGTTATTAGCAATTTAGGTATTTTGATCGCTGTAGCGCCACCTATTGGCCAATCGGGGTCATATTTTGATACGTTCTCCCCAAATTGAGACCTACCTTCTGGCCAACTTTCAAGTCTCTAGACATTACGGTTTGGTCTGCACGATAAGAAGTACGGCAGAATAATAATAATAATAATAAATATAGCTGCAAGCAGCAATGACCGGGGTTCAAACGTCGTAAGACCATCTGAGCTGTCAAGACGGTTTGTGGTCAATCTGACTAGTTCTCCTAATGTGCACAGTTCTGTGAAGTTTCTACTTTGTGTAAACAATGTATAGACATCTTTCAAAGATGTTCAGAATGAGAAGATCAAATGATATTGACATTGTGAACTGAACATATGAACTGTTATGTCGGTCTATGTCAATCTGACTTGTTCTCCACATAAACAGAGCTTTATGAAGTTTCTAGTTTGTATAAATGATATATAGACGTTACAAAATTTTTTCAGTATGGGAAGATCTATCAAATGATAACAATGTGGATATGTTTAACACTACACGTCATATCATTTGAACTGTTATGACCTTTTTTTGTCAATCTGACTAGTTTTCCTAATGAGCACAGTTCTGTGAAGTTTCTACTCTGTGCAAACGTCTGTACGACAAACGGTTTGCGAGTTATGAGCGTGTACGCGTTTGTAGTCGCTGTAGCGCCACCTATTGCCCGATTTGCGTCATATTTTGATACGTTCTCCCCAAATTGAGACCTACCATCTGACCAACTTTCAACTCTCTAGACCTTACGGTTTGGTCTGCACGATAAGAAGTACGGCACACTGCACGTCATATCATTTGAACTGTTATGACCTTTTTTTGTCAATCTGTCTAGTTTTCCTAATGAGCACAGTTCTGTGAAGTTTCTACTCTGTGCAAACAATGAATAGATATCTTTCAAAGATGTTCAGACTGAGAAGATTAAATGATATTAATATTGTGAACTGAACATCTGAACTGTTCTGTCGGTTTATGTTAGTCTATGTCAATCTGACTTGTTCTCCACATAAAAAGATTTTCTGGCCTGATGGTGCCTCTTGTGGACAAAACTAGTATTACAGCTTTTCTAAGATTTTAAAATGTAGATGGTTTATAATTTATTGTGAGCCGTACGAGTCTCAGAAATACATGAAACCTCACAAGTTTCTTCATAATGTCTGGTTCTTAACATTTACACAGTTTTGTGAAGTTTCTTGTTTTTGGACAAGATATATAGACATTTTAATCACAATAGGCCAAATCAGAAATATATGAAAAATTGTATCTGCTGAACGGTTTAACTAATCGAAAATCCTTTGACAACTTTTTGCCTTGAGTGTCCCTAGATGATGCGTGTGAATTTTCAAGCCAGTGAGATTGACGGCCTATGACGAGTTCGAAAAATTTGAAATTTCAAAAATCTCCAATATTTCGCAAACAATTTGATTGACAGCAGTGGTTCTTGAGGCAAAGTTGTTCAGTATGAGGAGATCTATCAGATGATATCAATATTTTGTGGATGCGTGAAACACCACGTGAGTAGAGATGCAAAAAACTCGTTAGCGCCAACTAGTGTCCGATTTTCTTCAAAATTCTGACAGACCACTACGGCCATGAGTCAAACACGCCCATCGAGTTTCGTTCCAATCGACCTTCGTTAAGCTAGTCTAATTGATGCTCAAAGTTCATTGGCCGATGACGGTCATGTTTTTTGAGATAAACCAATGTCCTCATAGACCATCATGGACCCTTGGACAAAGACCGTGCATGACAAGTCTCAGGTCAATCGGACTACCATGTGACCCTGTACAGGTGATTGAGTGTTTTTTTCGCAATATAGCGCCACCAAGTGGTCAATCATCGCAGTTTTTTTGGAGTGACCACAAATTGAGCTTATACATGACTATGTGAAGTTTGGTGAGATTATCTCTTTGCGTTCCAGAGCTATTACGATTTTAGCAAAAGTGTCTCCGCCTTATGCAAACGTTTTATTGTCGTGTTGCAAGCGTGAATCACTGATTAAAATTCCTTTGACAACTTTTGGTCATGAGAGTTTCTAGATGATGCGTGGGAAATTTTGCGTGATTTGGCCAAACGGCCTATGAGGAGTTCGAAAAAAATTTTTTTTCAGAAAATTCAAAATGGCGGAAAATTTTTATAGGCGGAAATGAAATCGGAGATATACATTTTTTAAGTCTTGAGCCAAGGATTCCAGGGATATAAGACACTTGAGTGTACGACAAACGGTTTGCGAGTTATGAGCGTGTACGCGTTTGTAGTCGCTGTAGCGCCACCTATTGCCCGATTTGCGTCATATTTTGATACGTTCTCCCCAAATTGAGACCTACCATCTGACCAACTTTCAAGTCTCTAGACCTTACGGTTTGGTCTGCACGATAAGAAGTACGGCAGAATAATAATAATAATAATAATAATAATAATAATAAAAATCCTAACAATTACAATAGGTTTTCAACGCTTCGCGTTTGAACCCCTAAAAATCCTAACAATTACAATAGGTTTTCAACGCTTCGCGTTTGAACCCCTAATAAATATAGCTGCAAGCAGCAATGACCGGGGTTCAAACGTCGCAAGACCATCTGAGCTGTCAAGACGGTTTGTGGTCAATCTGACTAGTTCTCCTAATGTGCACAGTTCTGTGAAGTTTCTACTTTGTGCAAACAATGTATAGACATATATTATATTAATATTGTGAACTGAACATCTGAACTGTTATGTCAATCTGACTTGTTCTACACATAAACAGAGCTTTATGAAGTTTCTAGTTTGTGTAAACGATATATAGACGTATCATATTACACATTTTTTCACTATAGGAAGATCTATCAAATGATATTAATATAGTGTGGATATGTTTAACACCACACATCATATCATCTGAACTGTTATGTCAGTCTATGTCAATCTGACTTGTTCTCCACATGAAAAGATTTTCTAGCCTGACGGTGCCTCTTGTGGACAAAAGTAGTATCACAGCTTTTCTAAGATTTTAAAATATAGAGTGTTTATAATTTATTGTGAGCCGTACGA
This sequence comes from Rhodeus uyekii, assembly GCA_037043235.1. NCBI lineage: Eukaryota > Metazoa > Chordata > Actinopteri > Cypriniformes > Acheilognathidae > Rhodeus > Rhodeus uyekii. Next base: position 9,094,885 of record JAWRVZ010000007.1, read on the forward strand.
GCATCAGAAATACATGAAACCTCACAAGTTTCTTCATAATGTCTTGTTCTTAACATTTACAAAGTTTTGTGAAGTTTCTTGTTTTTGGACAAGATATATAGACATTTTAATCACAATAGGCCAAATCAGAAATATATGAAAAATTGTATCTGCTGAACGGTTTAACTAATCGAAAATCCTTTGACAACTTTTTGCCTTGAGTGTCCCTAGATGATGCATGTGAATTTTCAAGCCAGTGAGATTGACGGCCTATGACGAGTTCGAAAAATTTGAAATTTCGAAAATCTCCAATATTTCGCAAACAATTTGATTGACAGCAGTGGTTCTTGAGGCAAAGTTGTTCAGTATGAGGAGATCTATCAGATGATATCAATATTTTGTGGATGCGTAAAACACCACGTGAGTAGAGACGCAAAAAACTCGTTAGCGCCAACTAGTGTCCGATTTTCTTCAAAATTCTGACAGACCACTAGGGCCATGAGTCAAACACGCCCATCGAGTTTCGTTCCGATCGACCTTCGTTAAGCTGGTCTAATTGATGCTCAAAGTTCATTGGCCGATGACGGCCATGTTTTTTGAGATACACCAATGTCCTCATAGACCATCAGGGACCCTTGGTCAAAGACCGTGCATGACAAGTTTCAGGTCAATCAGATAAACATGTGACCCTGTACAGGTGATTGAGTGTTTTTTTCGCAATATAGCGCCACCAAGTGGTCAATCATCGCAGTTTTTTTGTTGTGACCACAAATTGAGCTTATACATGACTATTTGAAGTTTGGTGAGATTATCTCTTTGCGTTCCAGAGCTATTACGATTCTAGCAAAAGTGTCTCCGCCTTATCCGAACGTTTTATTGTCTTGTTGCAAGCGTGAATCACCGATTAAAATTCCTTTGACAACTTTTGGTCATGAGAGTCTCTAGATGATGCGTGGGAAATTTTGCGTGATTTGGCCAAACGGCCTATGAGGAGTTCGAAAAATTTTTTTTTCAGAAAATTCAAAATGGCGGAAAATTTTTATAGGCGGAAATGAAATCGGAGATATACATTTTTTAAGTCTTGAGCCAAGGATTCCAGGGATATAAGACACTTGAGTGTACGACAAACGGTTTACGAGTTATGAGCGTGTACGCGTTTGTAGTCGCTGTAGCGCCACCTATTGCCCGATTTGCGCCATATTTTGATACGTTCTCCCCAAATTGAGACCTACCATCTGACCAACTTTCAAGTCTCTATACCTTACGGTTTGGTCTGCACGATAAGAAGTACGGCAGAAGAATAATAATAATAATAATAAATATAGCTGCAAGCAGCAATGACCGGGGTTCAAACGTCGCAAGACCATCTGAGCTGTCAAGACGGTTTGTGGTCAATCTGACTAGTTTTCCTAATGAGCACAGTTCTGTGAAGTTTCTACTCTGTGCAAACAATGAATAGACATCTTTCAAAGATGTTCAGACTGAGAAGATTAAATGATATTGTGAACTGAACATCTGAACTGTTCTGTCAGTTTATGTCAGTCTATGTCAATCTGACTTGTTCTCCACATAAAAAGATTTTCTAGCCTTTAAAATGTACATCGTTTGTAATTTATTGTGAGCCCTATGAGCATCAGAAATACATGAGACCTGACACATTTCTTCAAAATGACTTGTTCTTAACATGTTCACAGATCTGTGACGTTTCTCTTGAGGACAAAACTAGTATTACAGCTTTTCTAAGATTTTAAAATGTGGATCGTTTATAATTTATTGTGAGCCGTACGAGCATCAGAAATACATGAAACCTCACAAGTTTCTTCATAATGTCTTGTTCTTAACATTTACACAGTTTTGTGAAGTTTCTTGTTTTTGGACAAGATATATAGACATTTTAATCACAATAGGCCAAATCAGAAATATATGAAATTTTTTTTTTGCTGAACGGTTTAACTAATCGAAAATCCTTTGACAACTTTTTGCCTTGAGTGTCCCTAGATGATGCGTGTGAATTTTCAAGCCAGTGAGATTGACGGCCTATGACGAGTTCGAAAAATTTGAAATTTCAAAAATCTCCAATATTTCGCAAACAATTTGATTGACAGCAGTGGTTCTTGAGGCAAAGTTGTTCAGTATGAGGAGATCTATCAGATGATATCAATATTTTGGGGATGCGTGAAACACCACGTGAGTAGAGACGCAAAAAACTTGTTAGCACCAACGAGTGTCCGATTTTCTTCAAAATTCTGACAGACCACTAGGGCCATGAGTCAAACACGCCCATCGAGTTTCGTTCCGATCGACCTTCGTTAAGCTGGTCTAATTGATGCTCAAAGTTCATTGGCCGATGACGGTCATGTTTTTTGAGATACACCAATGTCCTCATAGACCATCATGGACCCTTGGACAAAGACCGTGCATGACAAGTCTCAGGTCAATCGGACTACCATGTGACCCTGTACAGGTGATTGAGTGTTTTTTTCGCAATATAGCGCCACCAAGTGGTCAATCATCGCAGTTTTTTTGGTGTGACCACAAATTGAGCTTATACATGACTATGTGAAGTTTGGTGAGATTATCTCTTTGCGTTCCAGAGCTATTACGATTTTAGCAAAAGTGTCTCCGCCTTATGCAAACGTTTTAGCGTGTCGTTGCAAGCGTGAATCACCGATCAAAATTATTTGAATAACTTTTGGTCATGAGAGTCTCTAGATGATATGTGTGAAGTTTCGCGTTATTTGGACAAACGGTCTATGAGGAGTTCGAAAACTTTTTTTTTCAGAAAATTCAAAATGGCGGAAAATTTTTATAGGCGGAAATGAAATCGGAGATATACATTTTTTAAGTTTTGAGCCAAGGATTCCAGAGATATAAGACACTTGAGTGTACGACAAACGGTTTACGAGTTATGAACATGTACGCGTTTGTAGTCGCTGTAGCGCCACCTATAGCCCGATTTGCGTCATATTTTGATACGTTCTCCCCAAATTGAGACCTACCATCTGACAAAGTTTCAAGTCTCTAGACCTTACGGTTTGGTCTGCACGAGACACATTACGGCAGAAGAATAATAATAATAATAATAAATATAGCTGCAAGCAGCAATGACCGGGGTTCAAACGTCGCAAGACCATCTGAGCTGTCAAGACGGTTTGTGGTCAATCTGACTAGTTCTCCTAATGTGCACAGTTCTGTGAAGTTTCTACTCTGTACAAACAATGTATAGACATCTTTCAAAGATGTTCAGAATGAGAAGATCAAATGATATTGACATTGTGAACTGAACATATGAACAGTTATGTCGGTTTATGTCGGTCTATGTCAATCTGACTTGTTCTCCACATACACAAAGCTTTATGAAGTTTCTAGTTTGTGTAAATGATATATAGACATGTTACAAATTTTTTTCAGTATGGGAAGATCTACCAAATGATAACAATGTGGATATGTTTAACACTGCACGTCATATCATTTGAACTGTTATGACCTTTTTTTGTCAATCTGACTAGTTTTCCTAATGAGCACAGTTCTGTGAAGTTTCTACTCTGTGCAAACAATGAATAGACATCTTTCAAAGATGTTCAGACTGAGAAGATTAAATGATATTAATATTGTGAACTGAACATCTGAACTGTTCTGTCGGTTAATGTCAGTCTATGTCAATCTGACTTGTTCTCCACATAAAGGCAGCTTTATGAAGCTTCTAGTTTGTGTAAACAATATGTAGATATGTTACAAATGTTTTGAAACAACATGTCAACAGAGAGCTTTCAAGCTCGAAATGGAATAAAAAGATTCCCTAGACTGACAGTGCCTCTTGTGGACAAAACTAGTATGACAGCTTTTCTAAGATTTTAAAATATAGAAAGTTTATAATTTATTGTGAACCGTACGAGCATCAGAAATACATGAAACCTCACACGTTTCTTCAAAATGACTTGTTCTTAACATTTTCAGAGTTTTGTGAAGTTTCTTGTTTGTGGACAAGATATATAGACTTTTTATTCACAATAGGCCAAACCAGAAATATATGAAAAATCATATCTGCTGAAGGGTTTGACTGATCAAAATTCTTTGAATAACTTTTTCCCTTGAGTGTCCCTAGATGATGCGTGTGAATTTTCAAGCCAGTGAGATTGACGGCCTATGACGAGTTCGAAAAATTTGAAATTTCAAAAATCTCCAATATTTCGCAAACAATTTGATTGACAGCAGTGGTTCTTGAGGCAAAGTTGTTCAGTATGAGGAGATCTATCAGATGATATCAATATTTTGTGGATGCGAGAAACACCACGCGAGTAGAGACGCAAAAAACTCGTTAGCGCCAACTAGTGTCCGATTTTCTTCAAAATTCTGACAGACCACTAGGGCCATGAGTTAAACACGCCCATCGAGTTTCGTTCCGATCGACCTTCGTTAAGCTAGTCTAATTGATGCTCAAAGTTCATTGGCCGATGACGGTCATGTTTTTTGAGATACACCAATGTCCTCATAGACCATCATGGACCCTTGGACAAAGACCGTGCATGACAAGTCTCAGGTCAATCGGACTACCATGTGACCCTGTACAGGTGATTGAGTGTTTTTTTCGCAATATAGCGCCACCAAGTGGTCAATCATCGCAGTTTTTTTGGTGTGACCACATATTGAGCTTATACATGAATATGTGAAGTTTGGTGAGATTATCTCTTTGCGTTCCAGAGCTATTACAATTTTAGCAAAAGTGTCTCCACCTTATCCGAACGTTTTATTGTCTTGTTGCAAGCGTGAATCACCGATCAAAATTCCTTTGACAACTTTTGGTCATGAGAGTCTCTAGATGATGTGTGTGAAATTTTGCGTGATTTGGACAAACGGTCTATGAGGAGTTCGAAAACTTTTTTTTTCAGAAAATTCAAAATGGCGGAAAATTTTTATAGGCGGAAATGAAATCGGAGATATACATTTTTTAAGTTTTGAGCCAAGGATTCCAGAGATATAAGACACTTGAGTGTACGACAAACGGTTTACGAGTTATGAACATGTACGCGTTTGTAGTTGCTGTAGCGCCACCTATAGCCCGAATTGCGTCATATTTTGATACGTTCTCCCCAAATTGAGACCTACCATCTGACAAAGTTTCAAGTCTCTAGACCTTACGGTTTGGTCTGCACGAGACGCATTACGGCAGAAGAATAATAATAATAATAATAATAATAATAAAAATCCTAACAATTACAATAGGTTTTCAACGCTTCGCGTTTGAACCCCTAATAATAATAAAAATCCTAACAATTACAATAGGTTTTCAACGCTTCGCGTTTGAACCCCTAATAAAAATCCTAACAATTACAATAGGTTTTCAACGCTTCGCGTTTGAACCCCTAATAAGAACCGGAACAAAAACAATAGGTGCCTCCGCACCTTCGGTGCTTGGCCCCTAAATATAGCTGCTAGCAGCCATCACGGGGCCAAGCGCAAGGAGGGCATTAAATGTCATGCCGACATGGCTGGCATCATCAGACCAACGGCAGTAAGAATCTAAAGACACTTCAATATGACTTAAGTCTAAATGGCTGAAAAATCAACAACACGGTCTTTAGTAATTCGATTTAATGGTTTATCACGTTCAACCAACAGGCAGCGCTGTAACCAAATTGTAGTGTCAATTCATGTGGTACATTGAGAGTGTGGTGACATTGACACATGCAAAGTTTGCTTTCAATTGGGTAAACCATTGCTGACAGAGCACTAAAGTCATGTGTTTGTTAAACATAGCATCTTATAAGAAAAATCGAAATGGCAGACGCTCAAAATGGCCGATATGGGAAAATTTGGTATGACAGGGCTCGGCATGACCCACTGGATCTAAAGACAGCAGTTTCATGATTTTTAGACAAAGCGTTCAGGAGTTATAATCAAAAATGTCAGTTTTTTAATATCTCCTGACCACTAGGGTGCAGAGCGCCAAAACTCTGCAGGTAGCCTCAGACCATGATTGACATAACACACACCTAGTTTGGTCAGAAAAGGCTAGTGCATTGGGGAGATAAAGCCTCAATTTCATTTTTGCGACCATTACGTCGGATTCTTTCGCGAGTTATTCGTAAACGGTTTAACATATCAACTTTCTTTGGATAACTTTTTGTCATGATGGTCTGGAGATGATGTGGTTTAATTTTGGTGAAAATTGGACAAACGGTCTGGGAGGAGTTCGAAAAAGTAGGTTTTTAAAGAAAAACAACATGGTGGACAAGAAGTTTGGCCGACTATGACAAATTTGGTATCTGTGTTCTTGGTTTGACCCAAGGAACGTATAAAGATAATTTGTTTTACCATAGGTTAAAGCACTCAAAAGTTATTAGCATATTTGTAAATTTGGTTATAATTTTTGACCACAAGGGGGTGCTGCCTCGAAACTTTTTGAGTCGTATCAAGGTTAGGTGCCGAAGACACATATTGAGTTTTGTAACGATACGCCAATGTCTTTGTTAAATATAGCAATTTATGACAATATTCAAAATGGCCGACGCTCTAAATGGCCGATATGGGAAAATTTGGTATCGCACGACTCGGCATGATGCACTGAATCTAAAGAGACCAGTTTTATTATTTTTTGCCAAAGCGTTCAGAAGTTATAAGCAAATATTTAACTTTTTCATATCTCCTGACCACTAGGGGGCACAGCGCCAAAACTCTGCAGGTAGCCTCAGATCATGATTGACATAACACACACCTAGTTTGGTCAGAAAACGCTAATGCGTTGCGGAGATAAAGCCTCAATTTCATTTTTGCGACCATTACGTCGGATTCTTTCACGAGTTATTCGTAAACTGTTTGACATATCAACTTTCTTTGGATAATTTTTTGTCCACTTGGTCTGGAGATGATGTGGTTCAATTTTCGTTGAAATCGGAAAAACGGCCTAGGAGGAGTTCGAAAAAGTAGGTTTTTCATAAAATTCAAAATGGCGGGAAAAATTTCATGACGGAAAATGACGTCATAGGGTGCAATCGAATCGTCTTGAGCCAAGGAATCAGTGGACATAAGAATTTTGTTTCTAGGTCATACGGTTCAAAAGTTATTAGCATAAACGTTAGTTCAACTTTGGACAGTTGGTGGCGCTAGAGATATTGAGTTAGAGACTTCAAATTTGTTATGGTCAATGATTGGACTGTCTTTAATGAGTGTGCCAACTTTCATCATTTTCCCGCATACGGTTCTATGGGCTGCCATAGACTTTCATGGCGGAAGAAGAAGATGAAGAATAATAATAAGAACCGGAACAGAAACAATAGGTGCCTTCGCACCTTCGGTGCTTGGCCCCTAAATATAGCTGCTAGCAGCCATCACGGGGCCAAGCGCAAGGAGGGCATTAAGTGTCATGCCGACATGGCTGGCATCATCAGACCAACGGCAGTAAGAATCTAAAGACATTTCAATATGACTTAAGTCTAAATGGCTGAAAAATCAACAATACGGTCTTTAGTAATTCGATTTAATGGTTTATCACATTCAACCAACAGGCAGCGCTGTAACCAAATTGTAGTGTCAATTAATGTGGTACATTGAGAGTGTGGTGACATTGACACATGCAAAGTTTGCTTTCGATTGGGTAAACCATTGCTGACAGAGCACTAAAGTCATGTGTTTGTTAAACATAGCATCTTATAAGAAAAATCGAAATGGCAGACGCTCAAAATGGCCGATATGGGAAAATTTGGTATCACAGGACTCGGCATGACCCACTGGATCTAAAGACAGCAGTTTCATGATTTTTAGACAAAGCGTTCAGGAGTTATAATCAAAAATGTCAGTTGTTTAATATCTCCTGACCACTAAGGGGCAGAGCGCCAAAACTCTGCAGGTAGCCTCAGACCATGATTGACATAACACACAGAAAGTTTGGTCAGAAAACGCTAATGCGTTGCGGAGATAAAGCCTCAATTTCATTTTTGCGACCATTACGTCGGATTCTTTCGCGAGTTATTCGTAAACGGTTTGACATATCAACTTTCTTTGGATAACTTTTTGTCATGATGGTCTGGAGATGATGTGGTTTAATTTTGGTGAAAATTGGACAAACAGTCTGGGAGGAGTTCGAAAAAGTAGGTTTTTAAAGAAAAACAACATGGTGGACAAGAAGTTTGGCCGACTATGACAAATGTGGTATCTGTGTTCTCGGTTTGACCCAAGGAACGTATAAAGATAATTTGTTTTACCATAGGTTAACGCACTCAAAAGTTATTAGCATATTTGTAAATTTGGTTATAATTTTTGACCACAAGGTGGTGCTGCCTCGAAACTTTTTGAGTCGTATCAAGGTTAGTTGCCGAAGACACATATTGAGTTTCGTAACGATACGCCAATATCTTTGTTAAATATAGCAATTTATGACAATATTCAAAATGGCCGACGCTCAAAATGGCCGATATGGGACAATTTGGTATCGCACAACTCGGCATGATGCACTGAATCTAAAGAGACCAGTTTTATTATTTTTGGCCAAAGCGTTCAGAAGTTATAAGCAAATATTTAACTTTTTCATATCTCTTGACCACTAGGGGGCACAGCGCCAAAACTCTGCAGGTAGCCTCAGATCATGATTGACATAACCTACACCTAGTTTAGTCAGAAAACGCTAATGCGTTGCGGAGATAAAGCCTCAATTTCATTTTTGCGACCATTACGTCGGATTCTTTCGCGAGTTATTCGTAAACGGTTTGACATATCATCTTTCTTTGGATAACTTTTTGTCCACATTGTCTGGAGATGATGTGGTTCAATTTTCGTTGAAATCGGAAAAACGGCCTAGGAGGAGTTCGAAAAAGTAGGTTTTTCATAAAATTCAAAATGGCGGGAAAAATTTAATGACGGAAAATGACGTCATATGGTGCAATCGAATCGTCTTGAGCCAAGGAATCAGTGGACATAAGAATTTTGTTTCTAGGTCATACGGTTCAAAAGTTATTAGCATAAACGTTAGTTCAACTTTGGACAGTTGGTGGCGCTAGAGAGATTGAGTTAGAGGCTTCAATTTTGCTATGGCCAATGTTTGGACTGTCCTTAATGAGTGTGCCAACTTTCATCATTTTCCCGCATACGGTTCTATGGGCTGCCATAGACTTTCATGGCGGAAGAAGAAGATGAAGAATAAATATAGCTGCTAGCAGCCATCACGGGGCCAAGCACAAGGAGGGCATTAAATGTCATGCCGACATGGCTGGCATCATCAGACCAACGGCAGTAGGAATCTAAAGACATTTCAATATGACTTAAGTCTAAATGGCTGAAAAATCAACAATACGGTCTTTAGTAATTCGATTTAATGGTTTATCACATTCAACCAACAGGCAGCACTGAAACCAAATTGTAGTGTCAATTCATGTGGTACATTGAGAGTGTGGTGACATTGACACATGCAAAGTTTGCTTTCAATTGGGTAAACCATTGCTGACAGAGCACTAAAGTCATGTGTTTGTTAAACATAGCATCTTATAAGAAAAATCGAAATGGCAGATGCTCAAAATGGCCGATATGGGAAAATTTGGTATCACAGGACTCGGCATGACCCACTGGATCTAAAGACAGCAGTTTCATGATTTTTAGACAAAGCGTTCAGGAGTTATAATCAAAAATGTCAGTTTTTTTATATCTCCTGACCACTAGGGGGCAGAACGCCAAAACTCTGCAGGTAGCCTCAGACCATGATTGACATAACACACACCTAGTTTGGTCAGAAAACACTAATGCGTTGCGGAGATAAAGCCTCAATTTCATTTTTGCAACCATTACGTCAGATTCTTTCGCGAGTTATTCGTAAACGGTTTGACATATCAACTTTCTTTGGATAACTTTTTGTCATGATGGTCTGGAGATGATGTGGTTTAATTTTGGTGAAAATTGGACAAACGGTCTGGGAGGAGTTCGAAAAAGTAGGTTTTTAAAGAAAAACAACATGGTGGACAAGAAGTTTGGCCGACTATGACAAATTTGGTATCTGTGTTCTTGGTTTGACCCAAGGAACGTATAAAGATAATTTGTTTTACCATAGGTTAACGCGCTCAAAAGTTATTACCATATTTGTAAATTTGGTTATAATTTTTGACCACAAGGGGGTGCTGCCTCGAAACTTTTTGAGTCGTATCAAGGTTAGGTGCCGAAGACACATATTGAGTTTCGTAACGATACGCCAATATCTTTGTTAAATATAGCAATTTATGACAATATTCAAAATGGCCGACGCTCAAAATGGCCGATATGGGAAAATTTGGTATCGCACGACTTGGCATGATGCACTGAATCTAAAGAGACCAGTTTTATTATTTTTGGCCGAAGCGTTCAGAAGTTATAAGCAAATATTTAACTTTTTCATATCTCCTGACCACTAGGGGGCACAGTGCCAAAACTCTGCAGGTAGCCTCAGATCATGATTGACATAACACACACCTAGTTTGGTCAGAAAACGCTAATGCGTTGCGGAGATAAAGCCTCAATTTCATTTTTGCGACCATTACGTCGGATTCTTTCGCGAGTTATTCGTAAACGGTTTGACATATCAACTTTCTTTGGATAACTTTTTGTCCACATGGTCTGGAGATGATGTGGTTCAATTTTCGTTGAAATCGGAAAAACGGTCTAGGAGGAGTTCGAAAAAGTAGGTTTTTCATAAAATTCAAAATGGCGGGAAAAATTTCATGACGGAAAATGACGTCATAGGGTGCAGTCGAATCGTCTTGAGCCAAGGAATCAGTGGACATAAGAATTTTGTTTCTAGGTCATACGGTTCAAAAGTTATTAGCATAAACGTTAGTTCAACTTTGGACAGTTGGTGGCGCTAGAGATATTGAGTTAGAGACTTCAAATTTGTTATGGTCAATAATTGGACTGTCTTTAATGAGTGTGCCAACTTTCATCATTTTCCCGCATACGGTTCTATGGGCTGCCATAGACTTTCATGGCGGAAGAAGAAGATGAAGAATAATAATAAGAACCGGAACAGAAACAATAGGTGCCTTCGCACCTTCGGTGCTTGGCCCCTAATAATAAGAACCGGAACAGAAACAATAGGTGCCTTCGCACCTTCGGTGCTTGGCCCCTAATAAAAATCCTAACAATTACAATAGGTTTTCAACGCTTCGCGTTTGAACCCCTAAATATAATTTGTACATATTAATGTTTCATCAAAATGTGACTCAAAAAGTAATGGATAGAATCAAGTTGCCACAATGCATTTTCGTTTTTTATTTAATACTTGGATGGACAGCACAGAACAGAATAAAAATTCCAAAAAATCCATTGCATTGCAACTTTAGCATTTTGCTAAACTAATTATCTAGTTTGCTAACACAACATTTAAAAAAATCATTATAGCTAGCACACAGAAATACTGTGTAAATCAATTGAGTTGTACTTATTTTATTTATACTTTTAAGAATTGAATGAATTTTAAGTATAATTATAATAATACAACATTTTGTATGCTGCTTAGGTTGGGCCAAAATAATAAAAGAGTTGTGTTTATTTATTTATTTTTTTGTTCTTCTGTAGTTGCTTATTTCTTGGTTGTTATTTAATGTTTTATATGCTTGTAAGGTGACCTTGAGTGTCTTGTAAGGCGCCCTTAAATAAAATTTATTATTATTATTATTATTATGATATAATTGAATGCCTAGATTTTAGAACTTAGTATTTATGTAGTACAAGTAGTTTACTTGCTATAACTTTATCATCAAAACATGCATTCAACTAAATTCAACAGCATGATGTATTCTGCACACGTCCTAATATAATCTGAACACTCAAAGCCTAAAGTTTTTAAGCCGAGTGAAAGAATGAGCGAAAGTGGATATGTTGAAGTTACATGCAATTAGAAAAATCTGTATTATTTATACAAAAGTATGGTGTCACCTAATGTATACCCCCCCCCCCCATCCCCATTTTTCAGTCCTCTCATTTTCCCATCCGTTGTTCTCGCGTTTCTTTCACATGTACTCCCTCGTTTGCCATCATTATTTTAGACATTCATGAGTTTTCCTTCCTCATAACACATACAGTGTTTTCACTCATTTAGAACTGCATTCATTTTCACCCCTGCCTCACTTCCACCATGTGTTCATCTCTCCCTCATTGTAGTTAGTCTACAGCAGACAGGATGGCTTCGCTGAGGCTGCTCTCTCTTGCCCCTGCCTGCCAGTACAGGGGTCTGTTGGGGGAGAGGTTTGCCCAACCAGAGCAGTATGTCATTCTGGATCTTTATTTCCCGAGTTGCATTACCATCCAAATCTTTTGCCTTCATAATCTCAGCGTTCGGCGTTCGGCTCCAAGAAGCGTATGACTGATTTTTTAATTCCCTCCAAGCGGCGTGTTTCTTTCCTTCTGTTTCTCCATCCCCTCGCTCACTTGTTCTTCATCCCCATTTCTTCCTCTCTAATTTCATCACGCGGGGTAGCTGTCTTTTTCAATCTTTCTCTTTAGGCTTTATTAGTGTGATCTGACCATCATTTGCTCGTCTCGGCCCTGCTAACCATCCCTGCGTTTCATCGCGGCCACACTTTTTCTTTAGCATTCTACCTCTCTCCGTCTCTCATGCCAGCCCTCCCTCCCTCCATCTCTCTCTCTCTCTCTAGCTCTATCTGTCTCTCTCTCTCTCTCTCTCTCTCTCTCTCTCTCCATAGGCCCCCTGTTGCTGCCTGCTACCAGAGCCGTGGTGTGGAGTTTGGCTGAAGCCGAGAGGAGCAGCTGGGCCAGGCTAACGGGGAATGATAATGACCTCAGAAATCTGCTCCTCGCTCCACAACAATAGGGTGCTCAGTCTAGTGGAAAATTGTGTTCATCAGCTAGCTCTGCTCACTTACTAATTGACATTGCCAAATATTTTAAGAACAATTGGAATGCACAGGCACAAAAAAAGAAAAAGAAAAAAAGGAGAGAAAATGAAGATCTTAATCCGTGGACTTTTTTTGCCCAGTTATCTTTTTTTACTCGTCTTTTGCCTTTGATTAGAAGATAACTATCGCTAAAATGAAGATGGGGGGGGGGGGGGGGATGCGGAGAAAAAGAGGCAAACTTTTCATGTCATTATCTGCCTCATGTCAGTGCCGTGATGTTGACACAAAAGCTTTTTTATGTGGCCTGTCAATGGGGTTAGGAGGGAGAGAAGGAAAGAAGAGGGGAGAGATACTCATCAGTGCATGATGAATGCCCATAAAGCTCCCCACCCTGCCACAGCATGGGGGGAGGGGGGGTCTAGACTTGACACATGTGTCTTTCTCTCTAAATACTGCTTTTAATCTACATAATGTTCTTGCTTTACACCTCCATAACTTGTGTTTACGCAACTGTGCGAGAGAAAGACGGGTAAACAAGAGAGAGCGAGACAGCGAGAAGAGGAGGCAAATGGAGAAGGAGGATTCTTCTGTCATGGTATCATATGGCTGGTCCTCCATATTTAATGAGACAAAGGTCAATGTATTCACTTGCTCTTTCACACGGGAGGCACCCCAATCATGCCAAAGTTAACTTGTTCAAACAAAGCGCCCTCCCACCCAGATATGCCATTTGTATGCACTGGTTTGAGAGAGAGAGATAGAGAGAGAGAGGTGGTATCATTCCAGAGGAATTCAGCTCTGACAGAGTAAGACAGCTGTCGACCTCGGCTAACAAAAAAAAAAACACAGCACCATCAACCTTTCCGTAAATAAAACTTTTCGTTTTCTCCAGTAAAGAATGTGATAGTCAATAATGACACTTTGCATCTACATTAGTGGAAACTAATTCAAAACTATTTGATTTAAGAAAAAACGAAAAGCATTTTTTCCTCCTGAGCAGCCTCATAATGATATTTTCAAATGCCTCAGTCAAGATGGTTCATTTTTTGTTTCTAACAAGTACATTTAATAGCATACAAGACCCCATTATCTCGCTTAAAGTGATGACACCTTTCTAGTCAGCTGAAAGACGTCATATTGATGCATTTAAAATATTAATATTCAAACTCTCTGCCTCCCCAGTACGACAGCCTTCTGTTGGGGAAAGATAAATATTATGTTTTAATTATAAAAACATAAAACAGAAAATGAAGAGACTGATGAAAAAGCGTGGCCCTGCCAAGGAGGCTTGTATGCAAAGGTAAGCAATGTTTTGGCAAAGACACGGAATTAAAATCTGGTATACTGCATGCGGCTTATGCTTTCTCTCTTTCTCTCTCCTTTTCTTTTTCTCTTTCTCCGAGCGGTACACAGCTCGCTGTTGTCTCCATAACCAAGCAGGGAATCCTAACAGGATCATTAAGACATAAAACAGACTGATAAATGTTTCATAAGGACTGCCCGTTGATAGCCTCACAGGAGTACGGTGAGCACAGAGAGACGACACTCACGGAAGCTCTTTCATATACATTTTGGAATACAATTGGAATTTTAAATACAGTGGAAAAAAGCAATGCTAATTCCCTCTATGAGTAATATTTACAAATTGGGAGAAAGGGAGGGAAAAGGCGAGAGAAGGCGAGTGAGAGAGTAACAAGAGAAAGAGAGAAAAAGTGAGCATGCGAAACAGAGAAATCAAATGAGCTGCTGCTAAGGGGAAATAAATTGCCCTTTTATTGTTCAAGCGTGCACAAAAATACTAAGTCTACATTTATCTAAGACATGTCAATCAACAGAGCACACTGACAATTAACACATTGAATAGAACTTTTATCATTTAAAGACACCAGAGTCCTGACCCACTGTACTGAAATAAAGCAGTATAATAACATTTTTCTCACACACCATGACATTTTTTTAAAATTATTACACTTCAGAAAAAGATGACAGATTTAAGAGAGTTAGCTCTGAGCTGTAGAGTCTGCATAGGAAGACTGAACGCAGCATTTAAATAAAATACAGGAAGTGTGGAAAAAGTGAGAGTAATGCATGCTGGGTGAGAGGGCAGAGGGCGCGAACTATAATGAAGGTGAATGATAGGAATAAACATTGACATAATTCTTCCCAGGTCTACAGTTCCTAATTAGCACATGAGAGAGAAACGTAGTCTGTCCTCATTTTAAAGATTTGGGAGAGCAAAAGATAAAATTAAAGAAAGAGAAAGAGAGAGGAGGAGGAGGAGGAGGAGAGAAAATATGACGAGATGCCGTTAATGATAAGTAATACTTCTTTTGTCTCACAGAAGCTATTTCAACTTACTTTTCAGTCACAACAGACTTCATCAGATCTGTGGACATTCAGAAGCATAATCGTGTATATTATATGGACTTAATGAGTGAATTTGACTGAATGCGTGTAACAATTTATTCTTCTCTTAATTTGAAACTTTATTGAACAAGTAAAGCGGTAAACATCTGCATGAAACTGATGCCATAGGTCAAAAAGGGTGAACAGGTTTGCTTAGGTGGATAGTCGTGCATTTTGCATAGCAGTTTGGGTTATTTCGACTTTAATTACACCACAATTACATTGTACAGCAAGACTGCATGTGTAATTACTCCAATTTGTAATTGTGTAATTAGATGAATATCCATGCTTTATAACCTAAGGCATCCATTGGCAAATCCAATTTCAATTTGTATGGAGCAAGTGTTTCGCCCAAAACGGCGGCAAGCTGTAAAGACCTGGGGATATACTGATAATCCTTGCCATGTTAAAATGCTCTTCCTCTTAACAATATTTAGACATGGGGGATTCTCAACTGGAGGAAAAAGACAAGGCAGGTTTGAAGCCTTAAGCAACAGAGATCCGGCAGTAGAAAAAGGATGTTCATAGTACAAGATGCATGTCTAAGGATGTCTTGAACCAAATACAAGGGAAGAACCTGGTCCTAAAAAAGCATTTCATGTGTACTTATCTAAATATACACTGTAAAAGAACAAAGTAGCCTATGTTTTGCAAGACAATTTCAGTGTTTCTACTTTAAAATTAATTTTACATGATGTTTCTTTGTAATAACTTTTGTAAAAATTCTGAGTGAAATTTGATTTAAAGTGAAACCTGCACCAAAGTGTAGGATTTACTTAGAAATAATTGATGTTGAATGTATAATATGTATTTTGTCAATATATAGTCAATGTCAAGCTATGCAATTCTTCTGGGTATATATATATATATATATATATATATACACACACACACACACACACACACATTAATCATCATGTATGTGTATTTATATACTGTTTTGTTTTGCCATTCACTGTGTTTCTGTTAAAGACTTCATATCTCTCTCTCTCTCTCTCTCTCTCTCTCTCTCTCTCTGCTGTCACTCAAAGTCCCACAATAATGAATTCAGAAACACTATCTGGAATGAGCCCCCCTTGTTTATGAAGCCCAATTCAGACTGTGGAATCTGAAATAACAATAGATCCCCTCCTCAGTCAAGCCAATCTTGTAATGGTAATAAGAAATAAAAGAGAATAGGGAAAAATGTAATAAACTAAAAAAAGAGAGAAGGAAAGAGGTGGAAGAGATGTACAGAGGCTGGAAATTCTATTGCACAAGAAGCATATTTAAGGTTGATTGTTGAGAGGAGAGGAGAAAGGCCTTTAGAGGACATTTCTGAGGCAACTTTTTTTTCCTCTTTTTTTATCTGTCTCTCTCTGTTTAAACAAGTGCAGTGTCAAAGACAAAAGCGATTGTGTCGACCTTCTTTCACAGTTGAGATGTTATTGTTGATTACTGTAATTCAAGTTTAACTCAAAATTGCAGTGGGTAGGTGGTTTAGAGGTTGGGTGAGCTTGCTGAAAGGGAGACAGCAGATGAGTCTGCCGTACGTTGAAGAGAGTGTAAAGAAAAAAGCAAATAATATCGACACATGATAAAGGAAGTCTGTTCTCGTTGGGTTAGAGGAACGTGCGAGATATTAAAAGTAAAACAGAGGTATGATATGCCACATCCTGTTGCATACTACATAAACATACATCCTTTCAAAAAATACACATACACACACACACACACACACACACACACACACACCTATACATTTATATAAACAATGAGATGACTATGACATGTATTTTCTTGTTTTTACTCATAATTTTCAAGAGTCAAATCTCAAATAAAAATGAAATCAGAGAAGTAATACTTTCCTTCACCTTATTCAAATGCTGAGCCAATAAAGATACACTGCATTAAACATTAAACCACTAGTAGGCAAACAGTCAGTGTAACACTTCCTTCCCTGTACATCACACCCTTAGCTTGTAAGAGTTTGGTGAGCAAATGTGTTGTACAATGGCCTTAAAGTGCAGCCCCTCGTGTATTCACACTTTTAAATAAATATGTCAGAGAATCTTACTTTCACCCATAAACACGCATCTCCCTTTGCTTGCAAGCAAAGAAACCTGAAGGTCAATCTCAAGGCAAGAGGTGGGACTGGCATTATGCCTGCTGCACAGTGAGAGCTCCCTGCCTGCTCCAACTGAGCTGGGCACCAATGTGGGATTTCAGCTGGTGATCACACTATACCTTGACACTAACTCACAAGCAGGGTGGATACAGAGATGGGAACAGAGCAGATATAAACAAACAAAAACAGATTAAGTAAGATAAACCAAAACTAATAATGCATCATTTTATGGAACATTTAAATGGAACTTATAAAATAGTTTTTTTTTTTATTCTATTGAGCTTAACACTTTATTTTGATGGTCAATTTTCACATTCTACTAACTACAAGTAACTTTGCAACTACCTGTCAACTGCCAGTCATTAGAGTACTAGCAGACTTTCTACTTAAAGTCTGCAAACAGTTTAGTTTGATGGTCCCTCAACAGACATTTTAACTACAGTAATCCCTCGCCACTTCGCGGTTCAAGTTTCGTGGCCTCAGTGCATCGCCGAGTTTTCGAAAATATTCATCAAACAGTAAATATTCATATATTCAAAATATATTCAAATATTCAAAAAATTACGCCATATTGGCAATCGTATTGCGGAAAGCAGCGTTGCTTCATCGTCATGCGAGAGAAACGGTTTCCCAGGATGCCAAACAAAGAGAGAAACTCTCTCCGAGGCTTTGAACACACCCACGGGCACTCAGACAAGACATGTGATTGGTTCCCGGCGCGAGATCAACGAAAAAGAGCACGAGAGGAGTGGGAGCCTCTTCCCCTCTCTCAGAAGCAAATGTTGACGATCCAGCGCCGATATCTGAAGATGAGGCGCTTCCTGAACTGATTTAAAGGCCTTATTATACCAGTGCAGTAACACCATCATCATCATCATCCTCATCATTCATCGAACCACACAGGTCTGTCATCGTCATTACTGGAGTCGTCATCGTCATTACTGGAGTCAAGTGTCAAGATACTACTGTCATTGTAATCATAATACGTATCGTATGAAAGAGAGAGAGAGAGAGAGAGAGAGAGAGAGAGAGAGTAAATGTATAATATTAAGGTTTTATAATTAAATCGACTTAATTAAAATATATATAAAGTATAAATATACATATTTTAAACATCCTGGTACATACACACACATATACGGAAATTCCTAGGGGGGGCAATCCTGCTTTGCGGATTTTCACCTATCGCGGGGGGTTCCGGTCCACATTAACCGCGGTAAACAAGGGATCAATGTATAAGTAACTTTGCCATTATTTCAACTTATTCCATTAACCCTAAAAGCCTATTAATACTAGCTGACATGTAGTTGCAAATTAGTGAGTCTTAGCTGACATATAGTTGCAAAGTTACTTATAGATAAAATGTTTAAAGTGTATCGAAATGATGTGTAACCAAAAAAATGACATCAAAACACCTAGATATAGACTAGAAAACTGTGCAAACAAGAATGTAACCTACAGTTGTTAAAACAATAAAATGTGTGGCACGAATGCAATACTATCCACATCATAAAAACACATCACAAGAACATGAACGTGTTCGCATCATGCTGTAAAACTGCTGTGGGCATTGAGTGTTTTGTTAAAATATAAAGAACAGAGGATATAAATTCTGCAAGGGACCTGGTTCAGTCTGCTAAAAAAAGAGTTAGTCTGTCAGCAAGATTAAACGATACAAAACATTAGACTACATCCAAAATCTAAAATTCTCAGTTCAACTGACATTATTTAAGAGAGAGAGCGAGAGAGAGAGAGAGAGAGAGAGAGAGAGAGTATTAAGTAATGATGACATTGGCAAAACATCACATAACCAATTTCTCAGATTTGTGTTTATTAAAACTGGTCTACTTATGTACAATAAAAGCTATGAGTGTGCCA
Source organism: Rhodeus uyekii (assembly GCA_037043235.1). Lineage (NCBI taxonomy): Eukaryota > Metazoa > Chordata > Actinopteri > Cypriniformes > Acheilognathidae > Rhodeus > Rhodeus uyekii. The sequence goes on from JAWRVZ010000007.1 coordinate 9,114,064, forward strand.
AAGAATCAATAAATAAATTGTATTTTCATTCTCTGTCCCATGATTCAGTTAGTGCTTAACATTTTTTTATTATTAAACACTAATCACTTTAATACTAAATACCCTGCCAATCTAACAAATGCTTAAGACGAGTTTATAAAATGCTATGAGCTAAATCTCAAAGTAATAGTAAGAGAGAAGGAAAATAAAGAAAACTTCCTGCATTAAAATTCACTAGATAATTACTTCCGTAACATACCCTCCTTTCTGTTGAGGAGTGTTTAGGTTTAATAGTCTCTGTAAAGAAAATAGGTTTTATCTTCTTCTCATTTTCATTAATTCCTAATTGGGGTGGGGGTTGTCTGTTATTATTCCTTAGATTAAAATAAACATAGCCCATTGCATGTTCAAACTCATCTCACTACATGAGGGTGATAAGGACTGGGAATAAATAAACAATTTCTTCTTTGCTGTTGAAATTAAGTTGCTTAGAGCCTTAAGCTAAGCCACTTTTTTTTTTTTTGATGACTTAAAAGCACATTTTACCCAGCAAATGAAGTTCATTTTTTTGACCTGCTTTATATGTATATCTTTAATTAGTGTCTTGTTTAGCTTAAGCTAACTGATTATCACATAGACGTGACCTAATTAACAGCCAGGCTGCTTAACAGTGGTGTACCACCCCAAGGAATGTGAAAGTTACCTTTAAAACTTCTGTAATCATTAGCTGCAGCTTCACTTAATCCCACTAAACATACATTTTATCTCACAAGCTCTGAGTTCCTCAGATGAGGCGGGTTTGCTGTCCCTCTCCCGTACAGCAGGATGTTTTAATCACTCATAAAATGTCCGTACATCCACATAGAGCTTTCTATTATAAGAATAGAACATGGATTTTTTTAAATAGTTCATTTCATATTTAATGGAATTAAATGAGTTGATGCCAAAGGATAGCCAAAGTACGGAAACCTCATTAATTAATTTGTTTAAGAAGATGGTAAATAAAGATACTAACACCTTCTGATGGATGATGGATATTTGAACATTTGATTTACACTGGTATTCCCACGCTAACAGATTTACAACATCGCAATCATCCTTTTTGAAAGGACTGTCAAGACCACTAAAAGTACAAATGCATTCACCTTTTCATTGGATTCAATGGTGGTTTCACTGCATTGGCTGCCTATTACTAAATTCAACTGATAATTAAGCTTTAACAGTTTACTGTTACACATCCTAAAAAAAAAACAGCTTTACCTTTACGCAGAGAATATGGGAGTAATGCTTTTAGGTTTGAGGACCGATGTCTCATGCAGCCTCTTTGGCAGACACAACTAGTATGCTAGAGCCATGTATGGATCTGAACCACTTGATACTGTCATCTCACCAATTCACATTCGAAGGTTTCTTCCTCAGTTGCTCCTTCTCACTGTGAAATAGTTACCGGTATCTCGGGGTTGTAATTTTGGTACATTGTAAAGCTTCCATTAGATAATCACTATTTAAATGTTTTGAGTTAACATAACTGAAACCTGTGAACATTATACGTTTTGTTACTGTAATGCCAGACTGAAATGCAAATTGAAGGTATTTAAGATATTATTAAAGTACTTATATTTAAGTACATATTAAGTATATATTTAGGGTTATAAACTTTCTTTAACGATCTTAAACAATTCTTACCAGAAGATGGAGAAGAAGGGTGGGGACTGTCATCCTGCACACTGCCTGTTTGGGAATGTCCTCCTCCAGCACCGCTTTCCTCTGTCACATTGGAGGATCCTGGGGTTGTGGATCGACTGATGGACTGAGATTCAGGGTCGCTAGCTGAGCCACGCCTTTCTTCCAAGCCATGCTGTGAGCTCTCCTCTAGGTTTCGGCGGTCCTTGCTGTGTACTCGAGAGTGGACCACCATCTGGTGGTAGGTTCTAAAGACTCTGCCACAGTCAGGACACTCAGTTGCTTTCTCTTTCAGGCTAGCCAGGCTGTACTCAAGCCCTTGGCCAAGGCCCAGACCCCCATGGTGTGGCAAGAACTCACGGTGGCTATCAAAGCTTACACCATCATCTTTCAAGGACATCATGCCGCCACTTGTCTTCACTCCATGAAGGACATCAGGATGTTGCTTCAGCTTGGAACCCTCACTAGAGCCTAAGGTTGGGTGCTCAAGCTTGTCTTTCCCAAAAGGAACAATCCCAGCTGCACTGGCAAGTTCATCTTCTTGTCCATGCCCCCCATGATGCTGCTCTTTTGGCATGAAGGACCGTTCCATAGCCATTCCACGTGCCATGATTTGCCAAGCTTGATAGCTGTTCAGGGGGTCCATTTCTGCCACCTTAGCCGCAGCTTGCAAGCGTTCCATACAACTTGACTTCAGAGGGGGCACCAGGTTCAGGCAACCCAAGAGTGAACGTTTTTCATTTTCCCCTAATCCGTGGCCCATGCTGGCCATTGGGCTAAGGAGCTTTCCAAGCATTTCCTTCTCCTTCATGGCTATACCAGCCTTGGCCAGCATCTGGTGCTGCTGTTCAGCCAGGCCTTGTTTGTCAGGTGTGAGGAAGCCACTTTGCAGACAAGAAATGTATCGTGAATACAGGTTGGCATGGGCTTCTTGAGCCAGGCTGCTCATGCTGTTCACAGAGGGTCCATCTTCATCAGCTCCTCCACCAACTGGGGGCTTGCTCTTTATGGCAAGCTTATTTAGATGCACCTTCATGTGATTCTTCAGGAACCAGGGCTCCTTGAAACGTCGTCCACAGATCTGACAGCAATGTTCAAAGGAGTCCTTGTGTTTCCGCATGTGGCCTTTCAGAAACCAAGCTTGACTGAAGACCTGGCCACAAACCTCACAGCGAAATTCATTAGTGGGCTTTTCTCCACTGCCAGCTCCTGTACCCTGTCCCTGGGCTGATTCAGCTGTGATATGGGTTTTCTCCACGTGGCTGATGAGGTCCTCCTCCTGGGAAGCAGCAAATTCACATAGGGTACACTTGTAGGGCTTGTGAAGAATGCGAATGTGGCGCTCTAGTTCTTCACGCTTCTTGAATTTACCCTTGCAAAAAGTGCATCGGAATCCTTGGGCTGGGTTGAGGGCTTGCTCATCTTGCAGGTTGGTACCTGCAGGTTTAGGTGAGGCAGATGGCTGGGTCAGTCCATCAGGCGAGCCACCTATATTGGTTGGAGTGAGCAGGCCACAGGCAGAACCAGGCTGTTGTTGGTTGTGACTCTGGATACCCAAGTGGGGTGGAAGAGGTTGAGACGGCTGTAGCAAGCTGTTCCTCAGTTGCTTATCACGTAAAATAGCCCTTTCTTCTAGTTCATGAAGAAGCCTGTTTTCCTCACGTACACGACCACGGCCTTTACCGAGATTTCCAAGTTTATGGGTGCGGAGGTGAATCTTCAGGTTACCCTTTTGAGCAGCTCGGTGGTCACAATAGGGACATTTGAAGGGTTTCTCTCCAGTGTGTGTACGCATATGAAGAGACAGAATGCTGTTGAAGCGGAAGCGCTTGCCACATAGTGGACAGGGGTATTTACGATTCTTGCGGGCATCGTCTTCTATATCATTCATCTGGGACATGATTCCTAAGTTCTGCCCATTGAGAAATTGTTGCAAATCAACACGGCCATTGAGACCACTCAGGGCTCCCACATCCATGTCACGGTTAAGCTGGTTGGCCAGTAAAGCCATCTGACTGCTTATTGGCTGACTAGCTAAGGCAGCATGGGTTTTCTCATCCAGCGGGGTGGCTGCCTTTTCCTCTGGGATCTGTTGACGACTCTGTAGTTCAGGAAAGGCATGACCCAGCTGAGCAGTCAGCTGATGCAGTTTCTGACTGATTGGGTAGCGGCCATTAAGTACTGCGTTGCTGAGATGGGTGTCAGCATCCGAGACCACCGAGGATACACCAAGGCACAAACTAGAGTCCTCCATCCTAAAGGAGAAAAGACACAGAACAGGTATTGAGTCTACTATTCAAAGGTCTGCATTCAAAAAATAAATAACATACATTTTCTTGTTGCCTTAAAGTGAAGGTTCACCCAAAAATCATTTGCTCACCCTCATGTTGTTCCAAACCTGTATGAGTTTATTTCTTCTGTTGAAAATAAAATAAGAGATTTTAAACAATGTTGGTAAACCATAAAGTTGACGCTAGCCATTGACTTCCATATTATTATTTTTCTTCCTACTATGGAAGTCAATGGCTAACATCAACTGTTTTTTTTTTGTTTTTGTTTTTTTACCGGCATTCTTTAACAGTTTAACAGAATAAAGAAACTCATACATATTGAATCTGAGGGTGAGTAAATGATGCAACATTTTTGGGTGAGCTCTCCTCTTGAGGCACCATGTACACTTTTGGTATTATCACTGTACTCAACCAACAGAAAAATACTGTACAAAATGTAAATTAAAGTAAAATGATATGCTATGATATACAAAATGATATCATATAACATTGTTGTATAACATGTATACATAGTTAGATATATCAACAATAGAAGAAAAGGTGCAATGTTTTGGACAGAACAGTTTGCAGCACACTCTTAACTTTACCATTGTCTGAGAACAGTTCATGACGAACACCCACTCTGCTCTCAGATTTCATGAAAAATAAAGATCTTTTCTCTTATACCTTTTGAGATACTGTAAAGTGTGGTGTAGGTCATATTTCCAAATTAAATAGCATCACAGTGTCAAGTTTGTCTTAGGCATTAGCGCAGACACAAAGGTGTTTCGTTTTTTTCCTGAAGAGGGTGTAGGTTTGAAAACAAAACTGTAGATATACTCTTTTGTGTGGATCTAGGTCTCAGATTGTAAACTGGATTGTCTGGAGAAAGAAAATCACACCATACGGCAGTTAATTCAGTTCATTCTTGAGTACTTCTTTGTGTGTCAGCAGTCTGAATATGGTGTGAGGAAATGGTTAATAACGATGACTGCACTTCAGTGACAAGTGTGAAGAAAAAAAAAGAGTGAGTTCATCTCCCTCTGATTTATGAAGTACTACATGTACTCTCACACTTGGGGAGAGAAGCTGCAACTCTCAGAACTTTTTCTCAAACAGTAACACAATTTTGGAGGCAATAATTACCCAGTAAACACGGCAAGGCGCCGCATAATTAAGCTACTTGGTCCCATCCTATCAGAATCCCTCCAATTACACGCCTTAATGAAACGGAGCAATGGTATTGTCATGAAGCTGCCGCAATACTACAATTATGATATTAACAATAGCACTTAAAACCAAGGGGTTACTCCAGTAAACACAAGCCCTTATCTCACTGCTGCGACACTTGTCTTGGCGTAATTTTCCATTAAGAGGCACATTACGTTTGATGCAAATCATTCTGTGTTCACCTTCTTTTTTTCCCCTCTCTCTGTTCTCTCACTCTTGTATGGCTTCCGATGAGAAGCAAACAACAGTTGGCGTTATTGAAAGGGTTCCCAAAGTATCAGAGGCTTCCCAGTTATTTAAAATGGCCACAGAGTGGCCCAATGAACCAGACTAAAACGAATACATGAGCAGTGCCTATTGTCATCTGGATAGCTAGTGCTTATTTAGCATGCTATTCACTGACTTAAGGAAGGATAATGATGTTGCTGCATTCCCCTGCAACTGACAGGGTCAAGCTTCAGAAACAATAAAGTGCGTTTTGCTTTGGTCAACAAAATATTGTATAATATCTCATTAAGCTGATTAGTATGCTGCCCGGTAACAGTGGCTCTGTGCTTTAACACATGATTATGAATGTGAAATAAATGCATTGTGGTCATTTTAACAGAGACAATAGTAAGAGCAGATATTCAGGAAACTACCTCCAGAATGAAGGAGGCAAGAACTTTCTCTTTTCTCTACATTATTTTGAAACACATGCTGCTTTGTCTTTCTCACACACTCATCGCCTCGGGAAGGGTAAAGTGTTCGGAGCCGGGGAACCCACACTCTTTGGTCATTAATAAACCTTTTAAATGGTGCAGATTGACCCAGTTTACTTATTAGAGAGGGACTACCTAATGACTCAGCACCTGCAGTCTATGGGCTGCTGACAAATTATATGTCACGTTTCCCAATAGCAGTATGACAGCTCCTGGCATATTTTATTTTTTTTTCCATTTGACCCAGTGAGCGGGGAAACAAATAAATGATTTCTTTGTTGACAAGCAGGTGCAATTCTGACAATGATTTTATTAATAATGGCAACATATTCATTTGGTACAAATAATAATAAAAAATAATAAAAGTGTACTTGTGAAGACAAACACACAAAGACTATCAATCCAACACACACGCACAAACACACACAGTCTGCAGTGGAAGGCAGTGGGCTTGGAGCACATATTTGCTGATGCTCTCATAAGAACTCTAATAAGGGCCGCCTGTTCTTTAGCTATTTGCTCTTCCTACGCCATGTCGGTTGAAGTCTTATCTCTCCAACATGAATAAAAACACTGAGGCCACTTCCAGTCACTGCTAAATACACTGTGGGCTGCTGCTGAATGCCATTCCTCTTTTGTCCAGAGCTATAACTCTGAGGAATTTAAAAGAAAAAAATGCTGGAATCTGGATGTGAACAATACTCTGTAGGTGTATTATGTATTTAAAGACTGGGTGTGTTATAAACACACTCACGCGTGTAAGCACGTGCGCTGCAAATTATACATGGCTAAGCAGTTCTGTAAGGATTTTTGATATTCAGCAAAAAGTAATACAGGAGTATATGCAAGACAAATATAAATCACGGAGGGTTCGCTCTGCCAGGTCATCTAATTAAAGCCACGGTGTTCAGACAAAGGCCTAAAAATGCTGGGTGATGTTTGGGTTTAGTGCAATGCCTTATGACTGTGGAGTTTTGTTGGATAGCGAGTTGTTCAAATTGCTTTTGTCAACGTCGCGGCAAATCCTGGCAGATATCAGACGAGGCCCTTTTTGAATGTGGCTAGCATGCGTTCTGCAATGGAAATCTATGATTTAAGCAAGGCGTGATGAGCAGTTGCTCATTTGGAGAGATAACTACTTGCCCTTTTCTTCAATTTGATTTCTTTCTTTATCTTTACCATATAACAAAGGCAGATAGACAAAGGAACAATGTGAAATGAACTGACAAATCCAGTTTGTTTTTGAACATAACCTCGCCTGACGACTATATGCAAATGAAGTGCATTAATATGCCTTCCTTGCTCCCAAGTCATTTCATTTTTTTCTGATTAAAAAGGACATTTCATATGGTTAAAGAGGTGTCACACACACAAACACTCACTTCTGCAGATGCAGACAAAGTATTAAATTCATATGTGAACATAGACGCCTACCGCACACATGCCCGAAAACAATAACACACACAGTCGGCAATATTTTAGAGAGCATCTATAAATAAATAAAGAAATGAATACATTAATAAATAAATTTGATACTGGGAATACTTTAAGGGAGGCATCACTACGGAACAATTATCAGTAAAGTGCATATTTTCCACAGTATAATTAGCAGAAACTCCAAGCCAAAAGCCTTATCTCAAACGAAACAAAGTCATTAAAATCTAAATACATCTGCTCTTAAACAGCAGCATGCTTAATGCATATCTGAAAATGCCTCCGAACCAAATTTGCAGAGCAGCAAGCACATTTGGAGGGCATTTTGACAAACTGTTATTTTAATTCTGAAGAAAGATAAAAATAATGTTATGCAAAACTCATTCTTCATATCTCTGCGTGACTTTTCATTTAAAACTATACCTATGAGTAAATAAATAAAATCATAAATCTACAGCACATTTAAGGTTTCACTGTTCTGCTTTTCAATATTTCTTCAGCGATGCATGTCTGTGTTATCTGCCTTTGTAGGATGCCCTGCAAAGTTTCACTGCCAATGCTTCCTCTGTTAGAAATGCTAATGCCTCACCTATTTGGATCAGTGCCATTGAGTCGTGGCCCACAGCATGTAGGCCTGACAGCAAACACGGTGGTGGCTCCTTGTCCCAGACCCCCGTCTCCCTCTTCCCCCTCCTCTGCCTCTCTCTCTCTCTTCAGGCTGGGGCAGTTGTATTAGCCAGGAGCTAGACGAAACGATCGAGTCTCAGTGGCCTGATACTACCTGTCACACGTAGCGTAACAGCAGTAGCGTGCTCTAATTAACGCGTGCACCGCCGCCGTGTCTCGAAAAGCCACTGAGACTTCCTTTAGTGCACTGTCACACAGGGCCCAGTGGCATGCAGCTTTACAGTCTGTGGTTAATACAGAGTCTTTCAAGCAACATGGCAAAACAACCGGATTTATGTCTTATCTTTACCTCACTTTACATCACATTCTGTTCACTTTTGCAAGCTCTGCAAACCACACCTTAATTAGAGAGTGCAAAAGACACCATCAGACTGCTTGCTGTCCTTCTCTTTTTGTCTTTGCGTTGTCAAGCAGGGCCATTGTTGTAAACACCTGATTTCTGCTTTTGTGAGCACATAGCAGGAGAAGAAGAAACGCAAACATTCCAGTGTACTTTGTGGCAAGTGTGATGCAAGAGGCAAGTGTGATGCACTGAATGTTAAACAAAGGTATTTCTAAGATATTTGAACTGATTGTGGTTTCTGATAGAGCCTGCAGTAAGCTTTGCAAAGTGCATGAGTATGTGTTGCATTATCTGGCATTTAGATAGCTTTTGGGAGGGCCGGGCTTTGATTTTGGGACGTCAAGGTGAACGCGACTACATTAGGGCCACTGTAGCAACAAAATATTACATTAAACTTCAGGTACCCGTGCGTGTTCATGTCCTTGAGCTGATCCTCTAGTGGCTTCTCACAAATCAACACGGAGGGCAGAATCAAGGTTTCACATAAAACACACATTCATACACACAAACTCACTAACGCGCAAGTAAACTTTAGCCTTGAAGTAGCTCTGAACAAAGAGTTTTTAAGTGTACAGCTAACCTCAAAGAGGACATAAAACTCATCTAATCCTTAAATGTTCTAGATTACACAGCTTGTTCAAGCCCTAAATCAAATAACACAGAGTAGATCTGCCTCTTTCGAGCTTTGCGTCTTAAAATAACATAATTTTGGTGTCCTTCTGCATCTTTGTTTGGGAAAAATATGAGTGCATTCACTGAAAACGGTAGTTTCAAGAGGAAAAAGCACTGACAAGTAAAATAAAGTATTTGTGAGTTGAAAATGAAAATAAAATATAGATCGCAAGGCCATTAGCTGCTCTGTTACTGTGAAGCTTTATCGACCAAAATCCATTGACTAATTACTATGCAGTAGCTGATAAATTAATTATGAAAGAGGTCATCGTTATTGATAAATCAATCATTATTTACAGAAAGTGCAAAAGTCCGTTTTATTTCCTCTGAATCATTAGCGAGCACAGTATAAAACAAAACAAAAAACTGTTTTGTGTTTGAAAATGGCTGCCATATGTTGCATATTTAATGAATGGAAACGGCACTGCATGTTATGCACTTATGGGAATATGGCCAGAAACGTACAATAACAAAATCATAAACCAATGGCAATGGTTAAAATCATTGCATGCTTATCAGCGAGGTCTGATCTGTCCTTCTCTCTCTCTTTCTTTCTCTGCTCGTGTTTAGTCTGTTGCAGGTGGTCTTCAGAATAGTTCTAATTAATCCAATAAAACGTGGCTTGTTTTTCTTCCTCCCGATGCTCTTTGACTGAACTGGATTATTAGTGGCTGTAATGAGGCATTAAGCAAAGGTTCCCAGCACAAGACCGAAACTGAATCAAACAGAAGAAACGCACGCAGCCTGAAAGGACGAACTCGTTCTCATCCAGCAAACAGCTCGCTGCATGATGCAGTTGCTTTCTTATTTGTGGTTAGACAGTAAGTGACCTAATTATACCTAGTTCAAGGGTTGCGACGCCACCACAGATGAATTGTTACAGTTACAAATACGCATTTGTTGTGTTGTCTTCCTCTCTACACAGTTTTGTTAGCTCAACCCGCAAAACTCTCTTAGTCTCTGCCGGTGTCTGTCTCACACAATATGTCATTGAGAGCGTCTTAAGAGAACATTTCAACAGGTAGTTCAGCTTTCAGCTCATCTCTACAGATCAGTATGAGCCCACGAAAGGATGAGCAGAGAGAAAAATGCTGCTCCTTTTATCCTGTGTGTCTGACAGGCTTGTTGGGATGCCAGGGGAGGGAAGATCAGTGGGAGACCAAAGAATTCCCACAGTTCATTGTCCTGGCCCGCTGCATCCTCATACTCATCATCATCATCATCATCATCCAGAGCCGGCCTGAAGCTCAAAGCCTCCCTTTATGTTAAACATTTGCAGCATTATCCCGAAGACCAGCAGATGTGCTCTGTGTGTGCGTGTATGCGTGTGTGTGTGAGAGGTACAATGGTAGTCACAGCGTGTCAAGCCTCATGCCTGTAGATCTCAGACTGTGAGAAGGGAAAAAAGATGGATAACTGAGCATTTGTTAAATTGTAGAGGTGGGTTAGAGGGGGTCTGTGCATAAAGATTTAGATAGTTACAAAGAAAAGCGCTGCGCTGTTCACCTCGCTCACAAAGAAAGAAAGAAACCAAGTCAAGTAACCAGCACTGAAGGCTAAATACAACTTACTTCACTAAAGGTCAACGCGTGACAATTCATCTCTAAAACTTTCCCTTGTGGTTTCCACCTGGAGAAATAGCAATGTTTATGAGGTGGTGGTCACTAAAAAGTGACCAAACAAATTAACCCCGTCTGACCTGAGACTCTTTTTTTCAGTCCCATTAGAAACACAGGGATGAGTCTTAGTGGCAAAGATGAGCGAGCCGTGGTGGAACCAGCCATCACGCATGACTAGACCTCAGCACAGAAAAAGCTGAACAACAATGAACACAGTGTGGTAATGGGCAAAAGGGCCATCATCTAAGCCTTACATCATCTTTCCTCCTGCTCAGGACAGCACTGCCAGAAACTACCAGAAATCATTAATTAAAAAAAAAACATTCAGATCAGACCTCTATTGTCGGGAAAGTACGCAACATCCATCCACCAAAACTGCCACTGTTGAACTTTTAAAGAGATAGTAAATCATCAGGAAATGAAGATCCAATCATTATTTACTCACTGCATGACATTACAAACATGTAGGACTTTCTGTGAAACACGAAGGAAGATGTTTTGAAGAACAATTTTTGAACCAAAACTGTTCTGAAGCCCATTGTCTTTAATTATATGGACTAAAAAATAAGGCATTTTCAGTCCTTCCTTTAAAGACACCAAAGATGACCTGACTAAATATGATATGAAGCTGTATCACAATCAATTAATTGACTGTCTGAAGGTGACAGTCTGTTTTCTCTCGACACCCTCTCTACCTCTCTGCTGCAGCGAACAAAGATTACCTTTGTGGAAAACTTAAATGTCAATGTAACCCCCAAATAAGTGAATATCAGAAATAATTGCTGTTTTCTTCTCGCACATGCTGGTTTTGTGCGTATGAGTTTTGCATAATGACTCCAACAAGGGGTGTTGTTTTGACAGGTGCTGAAATCGAGTCGAGAGGAGAGGGAGACAAGGTTCAATTTAGTTTGTGAATCTTTTAATTGTTGCATGGCTAATTAAAATAAAACAGGGAAAAAAGGAGAAACGAGAAAAAAAGAGAGAGATGTGTCTCAATGTTCCTGAGTGTTTAATGCTGCATGTGTGCATACATTGGCCCCAAATTGTGCCTCCTAGCCGCTCAATGTAAGACAGGCAGTACAGGAGAGAAAAATCTGCCGCTACTTCAACATACTTACCAGCTCTTCACAACCGCAGCCTGTAGTTTGGAGTTTTCACAAAACAAATGTATGGCTAATTAGAGATACTCATTAAGGGAGGCAAGTCAAGTAATTATTTTACATCATGCCGCTGTTAATTGAATGATTCCTCAATGTCTTTTGAAAATATCTCCTTTTTTTGTCTTTCCTTTTCCCCTTCACACACACACAGAAAGAAAGACGATAAGACTATAAACAGGTACCGTAGCCATATGCTCTTGAATGAAAAAGCACTTCTGTCGTGGTAAATGGGCTTTTTAAATATTGAACCGCTGCATGTCTTTTTAATACGGCTGATGTTAAATCTTCTTTATTCTGTCACTTTGATAAACTCCCAGAGCTAAACTGAGAAAAAGTTTCACTTTTGTGAGAAAGTCTATGTGGAGACATGCAGTTATGCAAGCATTCTCTGTCCATAAAGCATGTTTTTAAAAAGCAGCCCTCTCACATCCTGTTTAAGAAAGCCACTAATCTTATCAAAGCCATCAGGAAGTCAGAGTTGACTGGAAATGCTCATGACTCTTTGTATATGTTACAAATATATTTTCCTATTTTACTTCGTTTTATTTGGGAGGTTTTTTTTAAATATTCTGCTGCTCTATTGTTTGTCTGTGAATGGTTAGAACAGATACTGTAGGCCTACTAAAGCTGTGTTGTTTCCCTTCACGGTCGCTCATCAGAAGAGGAAGACTGTGGAGAGTGAGTGTATGTTAAAAAGCCTCTCTTTATTAAGAGAAAAGTGTGTTTTATTGTGGGCTAATTGTGAAGGGAGGAAGTGTGTGTGGAATGGGTGGACTCTGGAGAAAGGGTGGAGGACCTGAGGGAGATCAGGGCACATGTTTATTTATCAGGCTTTATCGGAAATGGTGAGGCCACAGATCCCAGCAGGATCAGAGAGAGAGAGAGAGAGAGAGAGAGAAAGAAAGAGAGAGGCACTGCTTGACCAGAAGCCAGGCAGAAATCGTTTACCTCCATGCCAACGTTACGCTGTCACACAACTATGATTAAACGACCAAAGCAGAGCTGGTCAAACCTCAAAGGCTTTTGTTTATATAAAAATGGTTTATGATTCACACAACAAAAAAGCTACATTCACTGTTTCTTTTTAGGCAAAAAATAAGCAGGTGTTTCACAGCCTGTAGCTTAACAGATTTTTTTCCATACAAATTAACATTTTCTACTTGATGTTTCAAGGGCCCATTTAGGGTAACACAGTGAGCAGAACTTAAAGATCAAGTGTGCAATTTTTTTTCAATGTAATGAATAAATGAATAAATAAATAATGAAAACACCCAGAGCCAGCTATAAGTAGACCATTAGTAGGTTGATTCCCCCTAAAAGTGTAAACATTGTGTCACTATCAAAACATTAACCATCATGACAGCATTATATAGCAACATTGACTTAACCAGTAAGATCATTTTTGGTGCGATTTATGTTTCTGACCAATTGGAGATGGTGTAGTTTCAGGAAACCTGTTTTTTTAAAACAATAATAATTTCTCCTTTACATAGCTGTACTTTTAGCAATGGTTCTCAAACATTTAAGCAAGTGAGCCCTACAATTTAAAATTTTTAATGTCAATTATAAGACTGACAAGAACTCACAACTCCCATTACCACAGAACAGTCAGTGACTGCATTTCTAATTTGTATTATTATTATTATTATTATTATTATTGTTATTATTTTATTATAAGGAAAAAAAACATGATACAAAATGCATGTTATTTTTTATTTAGTCCAGTCCAGTCCACATGTTCACAAAACGTTATACTCGTATTGCATCATGTTTACTTCACTTATGAGTGAATGTTTAAACCTTCTGAACTAGTTGTGTATGAATCCTTCAGTTGTCCTCAGTGTGAAAAGATGGATCTGAAAATCATACAGTCACTGCTGGAAAGGGTTCAAATATGCAAAAGATGCTGGGAATCTGAACACTCTGCAAGACCTAAAGAATTTTTCTGAAGAACATTGGGCAGTTTAACTGCTCAGGACAAACAAGGGACTCAAGAACAGCCATCACAAAACAGACAAACAAAAAACAGCCTTGTCACATGCAGGAAACGACACGCAGTATTTAGAATCAAGTGTATGTAATGTAATGTAATGTGACGTTTTGAACGGGTTCATTTTTATAAATAATAAACTGGTGTTCTAGAGCAGTGGTCCCCAACCCCCGGTTCAAATCAAATGGTACTGGGCCACGGATCTGATCGTGGACCGGTCTGTGGATGAAATGGTATCGGCCCGCCCAAGGAAATTATATTATTTCCAATTTAGAAGTTGAGCGGCTGTGGTGCTGTAGCTTTGGCGGTGAGGAGGTGTGTGTCGCTCCTCCCCCTTCAGAAGCTGAGCAGAGTACCGCTCCACACCCCCTTGCTCTCGTAACCCCGGTCCGCGGTAAAATTATCAAACGTTGTCCGCAAAAAAGGTTGGGGACCATTGTTCTAAGTATGTATAAAAAAAGAGTCAGAACTCTCACATTCTCTACATTTAAACAATTCAACACAGCAGCACTAATCAAAGCCTTGAGAGCAAGATAACAAATAGATGGTCCAAGTGCACAGGGTCAAATGACATTAGGGTCAAAGCCAAGCCCATTTGACCTGTAAATCATATTCTTCCACTGTAAGGCCCTACACCTGTGGTGCTTGAGCATCAAAGTTTAACTGATGAGGAACAAACAGAGCCATAGTTTGAAAGAGGTCTGGGTTGGCCAGCACACCAGATTCCACACGTCTCTTCACTCAGTCCCTCGTACTTCTTCTCCTGGCCAGCTCGACACATTCTTATCCTCCTACCTGCCCTCTGTGACCTTGAACATGATAACACATTCATCCTCTTTCAGGAGGGGCTGCCACAGTGACCCACAGTCAACGAGAGAGGAAGAAAGCAAACGGAGAGAAAGAGAAGATAAGTTCATAAAGCCAAGGATGTTTTAGTGAAAAACGACCTCCCGGTATCTTCCAGTCCCATGAGATGCGAGGTGGGAACGTGGCTCTTTCGTTCTAATGCGTGGGGAGGGATTACACATATTCCTCCCTTCATCTTTTATGGTTTGGTTTGAACTGCCATGTTAACATGTTGTATGTGTTCCCATTGCTCGCCAGCACGCCTCGTGTGCTGATCTCCGTATGAACGTTGTCAGGGAGGTCGTGACCTCTATGCGCAATTTGGCTGTCAGAAGCTACACAGCAGCTGTGTGAAGAGATGGGAGGTTTTTACAGTGTGTTTATACGGCTTGTTTACATTAAATGGACGTAAATGTACTGACAGTATGAGAAACAAAAATTATTAATGAAGTTTATTCATCAGTAATAAAATGAGTCTAAGGGGAAACCCAGGCATATTTTGTTAATATATATAAAGCTTTTGTGTTATGCTATCAATTATAACATCAGTTAAATAAAAATAATATTAATTAAGTGCACATTTTGGGGCCTGTTTTAAATTTAGTTTTATCTATATTTTCATATAGAATATCAAGTTGCTGTGAATGGTGAACTTGTGAATTTACTGCAATATCAGATTTTTTTCATTTGTAAGCAAAGTGGACATTGGATAAACTATGCCCAAGTGAATCAAATTGAATCAAATCAACTTAATTAAACTGAAAAAGCGTATCGATAAACAGCATTAGTAATCGTGCGACACCTGTTACTCTGGGTTGCCTAAAACAGACATAGACCATCAGGTTTCTGTCACTTGATTGGACATGATGCAAGCCAATCACTGAACTCTTCCTGTCTGAAACACTTCATATATTTCAGAGAAGATACCTCAATCATATCTGCCTTCTGCTTAACACACACAAACAGAAACAAACACACACAAATGCGCACCTTTAACCCCTGCGGGACCTGACACCAGCACCCTGCAAACATCATCCCCATCGGAAGAAAGGTTTAATCTTTCACTCTCCGCCATTTCAGAAGACCATGACTCTTGTTTGTGCAGCCCCCTCCCCTCGATATTCCCTTCCCTCTACCACCACCACCACCCCCCACCCCCCTTTCCTCCCTTCCTCTCCCCTCTCCATATTTTATCTCCTGCATCTGATTAAGTTAACAATGTGGCGTTATTTGCATGCTGATTTGGCGAGGTCCCTCTCCTCCCCGCTCGCTCTCACAAACACAGGGGCTGGATCGTAGTAATGTGATAGCACAGCAGCCAGCCGATGCAATCTCTACCCCTCCTCCAAACCCAGGTGTGTGCTATCCACTTCCCTCTTAATTCCCTCCATGCTCATATTTTAGTCCCTCTTTATTTTTTCTGTCGTTCTGTGCCTTGTAAGGGTTGTATTATAATCAAATCTGGTGCAAAAAAAGGTTGGAGGAGGGGGGATATCCTGTCTTTTTTTTATTAATTATAGACCGCGGCTGATGTGAATGTATTCCGAAAGCATCTTCAAAATAGGTCGGCATACAGTTTTCTATTCTTATCACATTTAAATGTCAACATGGTGCAAAGCTCTACAAATTAGTTCAGGCAGACTTCAACCCCCATTTAACATTTAAAGCTCCGCTCAGTAAGCCCCCAATGTGTGATTCAAATCAGTTTACACACACATAAAAAGGAAGCGGTGCGTCTTTCAAACTTCTCATTTCAATACTGATATTATTGCCAACCTTTTGCCAGAGAATAGGCTGGCAGAGGGGGGGAAGAGCCACGAGATGAAGCAACAGAAACAATGCATTAGCTTTCATGAATTATATATCCGCCTTCATTCTGAGCAGAATCGAGGATTTTCTGAGCCTATGCATATATCCTAGACAGGAATGAATAAATCACGATGGTGGGGTCATTCCTTTTTACATGCATTGAGAGCCATATCGGGATAATAATGTCCACATAAAACACTTACTGTGGCTCATTTGGAATGCAAGCGATGCAAAATTTCTCTCTGATTCTCATATGTCAATGGAAATGTCCCAAGGAGAGCTGCTGTATCAGGACATTTATTTGTTACAGAAGATGGCAGAGACGAATATCGAAGGACTAGGCTTTTTCTCATGACACCAGCATTCTGACTTTAGGCAAATGGGGATGATTTCTGAGCTTAGACACAGTAAAACAAGTGAGTTTACTTTACAACCACAGGTCTACATATACCATATAAAAGCGAGCTCTACTGTTAACAGTCAAGGAGGGTATTTAAAAAACCTTAACATATTGTAATTCAAGCCAATTGACACAGCAATGGCTACTCTGTAACCGATAGTGTCTGTTGTAAGGAAACTTTCCAATGCTAGAACAATGATTTAGTCCCAATGCCAGGGATCAGAGCAGGCTGCCGTGTCGCTCAGTTGACTCAGCATTATAGGGTAGAGAGGCTAAGGGCCCAGGGGATGAGTTTCACACCTCTAGCTGTTCTATGCCAACGAGCGCCATGCATGACCCTGCAAGTCTGCTCCAGACAGCCCTGGAGGAACACTCGCTAGGCGTGTGAGGATAGGACGTGCTCCTCACGCCTCATTACCCAAACGTCCTATCTAAGTCCCCCAGTCACCATCGGCAGAGCGGAAAAGGCTACGGTCGTGCCTCCATGGCCTCATATACCCTACTCCTTTGCTTTAGCCTAGCAAGCTTCCTCTACACCGACGGGATCCTTTGCGATCCAAAGTCCTTTGGCCAGAATTGGTATTCATGTTGGTCGTCTCAAAGCTGCCATTACCCAGCTGTCTTTGAAAACCCATCTTTGAAAACTTCGTGTCTGCCATAACTAAAAAGCCTTAGCTTCAGATTGGAGTGACGCCAATGAAGCTACAATGAACAATTGAAGCTTAATAAAAACATTTACCTGTTCTGAATCCCCATTTATTCCTCTGCCCGACATACCAGCGCAACACCCTCACCTTATCTCGTAAAATGAAGGCAGGCTCTCAGACCAATCATCAGTCGCCCTCTTTGGCTGTAGCTGGAATGGGGCCTTTTAAATGCGGTATAAAGGCTATTCGCTCTAAATGTGCTCTG
Source organism: Rhodeus uyekii (assembly GCA_037043235.1). NCBI lineage: Eukaryota > Metazoa > Chordata > Actinopteri > Cypriniformes > Acheilognathidae > Rhodeus > Rhodeus uyekii. The sequence continues at coordinate 9,131,799 of JAWRVZ010000007.1, forward strand.
GGTGTGTCTAATATGTCCACAGCCAAATGTCAAAAGAGTTATATATCCCTTTATGCACAGAAGGGCCCTGAGGGCTTTAATTGACTATGGTATAAAGAGAGTTGAGGAGGGGTGAAGGAACATGATGAAAATGAATGCTGTTCATTATCAGACAAACAGAACCCAATGGCACTCCTAAAATTGGCAGGGAGCTAAGATTTCCCAATGTTAAAGCACATTTGTCCGCAGAGTAATTATCAGACTGAACTTTCCATGGCATTGTTTCAAAATTATGAAGAATTATGCATTTTTCACGTTTAATGTGTGTGAGTGGCAAGGGCTGCCAACTGAAGCCTATGGAAGTGTGTGCGTATAGCCGATCTAATCTAAGCCTACACTCTATGTAATTGAGTTAATGCAGGTATAAATGCAGGTCTGCTTCACTAGGTTACAAAATCGAGTCCAAACAGATTAGCTTTTAACTTTCAAAACGTATTACTCCAACTTTGTAGTTTATCTCTCTTTCCATCCCCGCGCAATACGCCCGTCTCCGTTGCGTCTGCTTCCCGAGACCAACGTCTGTGATATTCCCACTCTCTGCGCTACGCTCTACGACCGCCTGGCAACTTCAAATATTTATCAAATGGAGGAGGGGAAGAGAGAGCCCTCTCCATCCCGCTACAGTCATTTACCAATTATTTTGAGTACCTGCTGACAGGTACGTGTCACAGTCAGCTACCCTTCCCCAGTCCTTCTCCTCACATGATTTACCTTTCCCCCTGCTGAGGAGGAAGCCGCCAAGCTACAGGCAGGAAGACAGAGGAAGTGTGGCAGAAGAGGGCTGCTGTGGCATTCAGCTGAAGTTCTCAGGCTTTGATTCAGGAAACGGTTGATTTGGAGGAGGAAAAAAAGCTTCTCTTTGTCAATGCATTAGAGGCAGAAAATGACAGAGAAAACATAGAGGCGAACTGACAATTGGGTCGGAATAGAAAACAAGCTCATTAAACCAGGAGAGCGATATACCAACAAAACACCTATCAAGGTCTGTCACTGTATATTCTAGCGTTTGAAAAAAGAAACAATATGCGCACCTAAAGCATCACACACACTTTTGACAGTGTGTATTTCAGTCTACATTAGTGTCAAGTTGGAAAGCTGAGCAATGAGGTCTTAAATATCGTTTTGTTGTAGGGTTAAAAAAGCAGTGTTCTATTTAAACAAGCTCTAAATCAATTATGCTTTTGTGTATTTATATGTATGTGTAGGACTGTGGAAACAGGAAGAATATGCTGTGTATGAGCCACAAAACACTGAAGGCACGAAGTACTGCTCTCATCTGAGCAAGGAATAAATGAACAACTCTCCAATGCGCGTGTGTGCGTGCACCTCCTCGAGGGGGCACTTCACAGCACTATCAACGTTCTCGGTGCTCCAAATTGTCTGCTTTCTATCTTTTGAGAAGCAGTAATACTCTATGAAAAACAGCAAAGATTTAAAAAATAAAAGAGAGAGAGAGGGAGAGAGAGAGAAGTAAATGAAGATAAGAGACTGGCTAAGTAGGTGTTCTCCCTGTCTTCCCTTTTGAGTTTCCATGATGGCTGGATTACAAAGGTGATCTGACATACAGGTTTGAGATTATCAGAGGAGAGATCGTGTAGAGCAGTGCTTCTCAGCTGGTGGGGGTGGCCGGGAGATGCTAAATATAAATAATAAAGTGCAACTAATCATATAATTGTGCATATTTACTTCCAAAAAACGTAATAAATAGGCTTACCGACCTTTAAAAGGGAGGAGAAAGTGCTTCCCATATTTTATCGTTGTTTCGAAAGGTCACGCATCCAATCAAACTCTACAGTATTTTGGTGGAAATCCATCTGTCATTGAGTAGACGCTAACAAATAAGGCGCATGTCAACATGAACAGCTTTCTTGACATGCCTTCATCCTCAAAAACTATGGACAAAACAAAGGGCAAAAAAAAAATGGATAAAATAAATGTTGTGCAGATCATTATTTGGCTTAAACGGTTCATTATTTAGAGCATTAGCATTAGCATTAGCATAACGGTTTTGGTTTGACTTGTGATAGGTACTTGACATCCACTTCTCAGAGGTCAAAAGCAAAATCAATTGAGAACCACTGTAATAGAAGATCATGAGTGGAAATGCCATAGGAAGGTTTTATAATACTAGGGTTTCTCTTATTTTATCTTATAAAAACCATCAAATGAGAAGAAGAGAGAGAGAGAGAAATAGAGAGAGGTACTGGTGCTCTGTGAAGCTCACTAAGACATCTCTATTATCTCTCTACTGTGTGACTTGCAGATAGGAGGGAGATGTGTCTTCATGCTGTGATGTTTTGAGTTTTTCTGCTCTGTCAGAACCACTACTTGGTTCTAATCCTACATCCTACCATTGTGACCCAGACCCGCTGCATTATGATGGTATCGGCCATGCACGATACGCCTCTAATTGAAAAAGGCCCTGCACCATGTCTAAGACTCTCCTTGCAACTCCAGCGCATGTTGTGTCTGCATGCGGAATCGGATCTGTAAGAGGCTTAAGAGCCTGTGTGCATGTCTGTGTGAGTGTGTTATTGCTCAGCATGCATAGGGCTGCGTATACATTTAAAACAGAGTAGATTGATATTTGAAACAGCCAAGCAAAGGAGCAAATTAACCACCTTTACTTGGTTTTAATTACAACAAAGTCCACCTCTCTAGCAGAGAACTAAAAATACACACAGGGTTTCCCTGTGGGACTGAAGTTAACATGCCTTACGGCTGCTCATACCTCAGAAACACACGCACATACACACACACCCACACCCACACCAGTACCTAAACCTTAACTCTAGAAATAAAGCAGGGCCTACATCTTTACTGTCTATTTTGGGATCTCAGTCTAATTCAATAAGATGATACTACCAAAAAAAAGATACATTCAAAAAAGAAAGAAATAGAAGAAAAGGAGAAAAAAAATCAAATTTGAAAAGAGAGAGCAAAAGGCACATGGGAATATTAGATGAATCCAGGTCTTAGGGGTGTTCCAGCGAGTAAAATAAGGTTGAACCTCAATAGGATCAACATTCAGGGCAAAACTGCAATAAAAGTAGAAATGTGACAGGGAAAATGATCTGTAATTAGGACAAACAGCACTAAAAGCAAGTTCAAAGATAATTGTTTTTGGAGGGGCGTATGACTGACTGCCAGGATTCCCAGGGTGGCCAGTTTGCTTGTGTGAAGATTGAAAGAGAGAGAGAGAGAGAGAGAGAAGGAAAGACTATGATAAAAGACAGAAAATGTGAAGGACTCTGCAGAAAAAAAAGGTTAAGAGGGAGGAAGAAACACTCAACAGCAGGACAGAAAGAGTGTAAACTGAGCAAGGGGGTGAGGAGAAAGTCACTGAAGGTAAGATCAGTACATTTGAAAAAAGAAAAGAAACCTTTTTTTTTTTTAAAGTGAAAGAAAGTTAACAAAGACACCCTACCGAACAAGCACTAATCCATCATAAGACCAGTCATAAAAAACAACAAGTGTCCCAACACCCTTATCCCCACACACATCTCCACACAAAGACTCCTATTGTTGTTGGTTTTCACAACACTATGGCCTTTGATGGATTCTGCAAGCTAAATAATAGTGACACAATAGATGGCAGGGGTCAGGGTATAAAACGCATTATGAATAAAAAATTTTTTATGTTTCTAAAATAGCCCAGGCCCCCCGTTTGTATTAATCACCTGAGGAGGGTGTTGCGTTCCCAAGGAGATTTGACGGTCAGGGGAGGAGGGACCTGCAGGCCGTCCCTCATAACTTTACATGCACTTTCTCTGTCTGTCTGTGCATCAGGAAGCTGAAAAGCAGTAGGAAATCCTGACAATGTGAAATGCTATAAATGAAATAGTTTTATTTTATTTGCAAAATTGCCCGGTCGGAACCCCCCCCCCCCCCCCCCCCCCTTCCTCTCCATAAGATGAAGTCACACTTGGCATGTGTGAAACATAAGCATAATTGTGCTTGAAATGACAGCAAGACCTAAAAATATACACAATGGCAGTGAGATGAGCAGAGACAGACAGAGAAAAAAGAGGGGAGCTTGTCCTTTAGCAGTGCGTGCATTCCCACACATGCCAATAACACGGGAATAAACGGATGTGAGAATTAAACCTCATTGTCCGCAGTTATGTCCTGCTTTATTTAGTCCATGTTGTTGTTTTTTTTTTTTGTTTTTTTGTAGGATGCGCTGGGGTCGCTTTACATTGACAAAATAGTGTGTCGGCGACGCCATATCCGTCTCTATCTGTGCATGTTTTGGAAAGAAAAAAGGGCAGAAAAACAATTCATCCGTGCAATTTTTGCAATTAAAAAAGACACAAAAATAATTATTCCGCAGCACACTCGAGCGACACATCCTGAATCCACGAAGCACGGATCACGTGTTTAATAAAAAGGTTAATCAGTTGTTAATCAGAGGATTAATAACTTGTTATTTTCTTTACAAAACCATTAATATTATGCCATAAATATTTAATGCTGATGGGTGTGTTTTTTCTTCTTTTTTCATTGGGCTGGGAAGAGAAGACAGCAGGAATTAGGAATCCACACGCTAATGTGCATTAATCATGCTTTGTTAAAGACAAATAAATTCCTTCATGTTTATTAATACAACCTCGGAGAAAACAATACACTTTACATTATTTAGAAAGTTATTAATAAAGTATTTATCAGCAGTGGCACTACAGGACAAAGAAGGCTACAAGCTGGCTAATGTATGTGAGCCACAGTCGCAGACCCTGCAAACGGCGGTTGTTACGATTTAAAAGGTAGTGTTATCACTTTAGGATGAGGTTGAGGTGGCTGAACCCGAAGTCTTGTGCGTGGAGGTAAAACAGGTACCCAAAAGTTTTGACTTGAGGAAACATTTTTGGTTCCTTTCTTGGGAGAAAGAAAAAACAATCAACAACAAAAACAACAACTAAACGTCCCTGCCAATCTGCTAATCAAAGCAAAACAAATATTGCATTTCTCTCGCTCCATTTGTTTGAACGAATATATCACATTCCCAAAATACTCCTTCTCGGTTCAAATGTAATTAAATTGTGCCTTTAGTGAAAACATGCAGTGGCTCTCCAATTAGTTATGTTTTTGTCATTCAAAAAAAGAAAGAAAAAGAAGAAGAAGAAGAAATACTGGACTTGGGCACGCCCAAGGCACTGTCGCTTCCCGGAATGAAGTGATGCCTGTGTGTTCGGTAGGTTGAACATCAACAAAATAGTTTAGTTTTTGGTCTTAAGACTATTGATGGAGAGAGCAGAGTACACAAACAGTGTGGGTGTTTTGATTGAAGTGAGTTAAAAATACAATTCTATTGATTTCAACTGTGATAGTGTTTGAACAACAGGAAGCGTGAGGGGTGCATTATGATGGCACAGACTCTGTGATTGACTGATTAAAGAACTATACATGGTGCTTTGTAAAAAATAATGATGTGAGTGTGTGAGGCTGGAAGTGTTTGATTTTAAATTGCTCTGAAACTGTTAAATACTGTAGTTTAAGGTAAATTGATAGGTAGAAAAAGATAGCTGTCAAGATGCAGGAAGATGTTTCTCAGTGGTTTCTATTCTCCTCCTTGCACACTTTTGCTGTGGCTTTGATAATTACTTAAGCTCTCAGTGCCCTTTTATTGTCAAAATCATTCTTGTAACAGTATCATTTCGACCCTAGCTATTCTTATAAGCAAAACCTGAATAAAAAACGTCAGCTGTCCTCCAATGAAAAAATACTTTTGCTCATGTATAAGCATTGTCATTATTATTATTATTGTAACACTTTAGTTAACGTTAGTTAACAACATTTCTTAACATGAACTTCTACAGCATTAATTCATCTTAGTAAATGTTAATTTCAACCTTTAGTAATATATTAAAATCAATTATACATTTTGACAGTAAATACATAAGAAACATCAATGGAGTGTCTTTACTTCCTTCTGCCATGAATTAAAACCTCAAGTTTACAGTTTGAGCCAAAGCCGACGTTACTAACATGAAAACTTCACTTTAGAACTAGTAACGAAGGAACGATGAGTCGCTTCATTGAAGCTCATTGTATTATGTAGTGAGATCGACAAAACGAGTGCGTTACCTTCCTCTAGCTGATATTCTTCATGTCCGTCTTAGCAATGATCACAAAATAATTTTTAATATCTCCTAAGGAAAGCGATATATTTGTATATGCCCAGTTAAGAGGATTTTCTATGAACACGATAATCACTGCATTTGTAAGTTGCACCTTAATATTTACAAGTTTTTTCAAAATAAAAGTCTTTGTTACGGACTCACTCATAAAGACAGTCCTTGATGCCACCATAAACAATATTATCCATTATAAAAGTATAAGATGTTTGTACTATAGAAAATAAACAAGCAAACAGTTAAAAGTCAAAGCACCAAAGCAGTGCTAGTTATAGAACAAATAAAAATATAAAGTTATGAAACTGCCCTTAGTCAAATCAATTTGCTCTGGAACAAGCAATAGATAAATAAAACCAAAGATTGCCCATTTGATATACCCAAATTGAATTATACCAATTTTTTTACACTATTAAACATAAAAGCCAGTGGCAAATTCTCGAAGGACAGGTCGAGATAAAGTTGTTCTTGGCATGAGTGGCATCTACGAAAACATCTAAACAAATTGCTAAATATGTGCTATGTAATGTTTGAGGTCACAAATTTTGACTTAAATTACTAAGTTCCCCCCTAAAAACTCTTAAAAGTAGTTTATTTGTAAAATGATGGTGTTTTCTCATCACTATGGAAGAATGGTAAGAATGCAAATGGTGAAACAGTTCCCATAGTTGGAAAAGCCAATCTCAGCCAATCAGAATCAAGAACCAGAACAAGCTATTTTATAGAGTAATTTAAAAGATAATAATAAAAATATTAAAAAGCAATAACAAATAAGTGTTGATATTATTATTAAGTGTATTTAAAATCTTTGACCAAATCTAAATAATGAAGATAAATGTATTACTATTAGTAATATATTCTACTGAAAAAAAAAAGCGTTATTCGTCCATATTTATACTTATTAACAGTCAAACAGAACATGTGGTTTGAGCTTCACCAAGTTGGAAGGGTCTTACAACTTATAAGAGACAATCACTGTACTGACTAAAAAAATATATATTTTCAAAATGGGCTGCTGTCACGGGTGCATGTTGGATGAAGACACAGAGAAGGCGAAATCACAAACATAGTATCCTTTAATGAAGATCCGGGAATAACATGCCACAACGTAAAACGAGAACTGACAACTAAAGAGTGCACAAGGAGGATTAAATATACTAACAGTGATGAACCTAAAGACAAACACCTGTGATGATTAGTGACTATGGTAACTGATGGGTGACGGAAAGATCTAGAACAAACTGAACATGTGACAGAAAAAGGCAAAACAAGAGTCCTAGAAAACAGTGAAACGTGACATTACTCCCCCCCCCGCAGAAGGCGCGACCCTGCGCCGACGAAAGTCCAAAAGGGGTGGGAGGGTGGGCATCCTGGAGACCGAGGTGCAGGGAGTCAGGGTGGTCTCCAGGGTGGTCTCAGAAGATCCGCGGCCCTGGTTGGCGCAACCCCCCAGGGCAGAGCAGGAGGATCTGGGACCCTGGGTGGCGCAACCCCCCAGGGCGGAGCAGGAGGATCCGGTACCCTGGATGGCACAGCCCTCCAGGGCGGCGCTGGGACTAAGTCCTTCCCAGGAGGCTCCGCCTCCTTTGTCCCACCCGCCCTCGCGCAGGCACTATGGCCCCCCCCCAAAAAATATTTAGGCTTAGTCCCCAGATGGTGAATGGGAGGAGGCTTTGGCAGCTTCAGGGCGAGGAGCGCAGGCGGGGCCGGCAGGGCGAGGAGCGCAGGCGGGGCCGGCAGGGCGAGGAGCGCAGGCGGGGCCGGCAGGGCGAGGAGGTCTGGACGTTCGGAACATGGAAGGTCTGGGAGATCGGGCCACGGCAGGTCCAGGTCGGCCGGCGGTTCGGGCCACGGCAGGTCCAGGTCGGCCGGCGGTTCGGGCCACGGCAGGTCCAGGTCGGCCGGCGGTTCGGGCCACGGCAGGTCCAGGTCGGCCGGCGGTTCGGGCCACGGCGGGAGGATCTCGGGCTTGAGGATCTCGGGCTTGAGGATCTCGGGCTTGAGGATCTCGGGCTTGAGGATCTCGGGCTTGAGGATCTCGGGCTTGAGGATCTCGGGCTTGAGGATCTCGGGCTTGAGGATCTCGGGCTTGAGGATCTCGGGCTTGAGGATCTCGGGCTTGAGGATCTCGGGCTTGAGGATCTCGGGCTTGAGGATCTCGGGCTTGAGGATCTCGGGCTTGAGGATCTCGGGCTTGAGGATCTCGGGCTTGAGGATCTCGGGCTTGAGGATCTCGGGCTTGAGGATCTCGGGCTTGAGGATCTCGGGCTTGAGGATCTCGGGCTTGAGGATCTCGGGCTTGAGGATCTCGGGCTTGAGGATCTCGGGCTTGAGGATCTCGGGCTTGAGGATCTCGGGCTTGAGGATCTCGGGCTTGAGGATCTCGGGCTTGAGGATCTCGGGCTTGAGGATCTCGGGCTTGAGGATCTCGGGCTTGAGGATCTCGGGCTTGAGGATCTCGGGCTTGAGGATCTCGGGCTTGAGGATCTCGGGCTTGAGGATCTCGGGCTTGAGGATCTCGGGCTTGAGGATCTCGGGCTTGAGGATCTCGGGCTTGAGGATCTCGGGCTTGAGGATCTCGGGCTTGAGGATCTCGGGCTTGAGGATCTCGGGCTTGAGGATCTCGGGCTTGAGGATCTCGGGCTTGAGGATCTCGGGCTTGAGGATCTCGGGCTTGAGGATCTCGGGCTTGAGGATCTCGGGCTTGAGGATCTCGGGCTTGAGGATCTCGGGCTTGAGGATCTCGGGCTTGAGGATCTCGGGCTTGAGGATCTCGGGCTTGAGGATCTCGGGCTTGAGGATCTCGGGCTTGAGGATCTCGGGCTTGAGGATCTCGGGCTTGAGGATCTCGGGCTTGAGGATCTCGGGCTTGAGGATCTCGGGCTTGAGGATCTCGGGCTTGAGGATCTCGGGCTTGAGGATCTCTGGCTTGAGGATCTCTGGCTTGAGGATCTCTGGCTTGAGGATCTCTGGCTTGAGGATCTCTGGCTTGAGGATCTCTGGCTTGAGGATCTCTGGCTTGAGGATCTCTGGCTTGAGGATCTCTGGCTTGAGGATCTCTGGCTTGGGCGCTGACGGGCGTCGAGGCGCGGGAACAGGCGCTGGTGACGGGCGTCGAGGCGCGGGAACAGGCGCTGATGACGGGCGTCGAGGCGCGGGAACAGGCGCTGATGACGGGCGTCGAGGCGCGGGAACAGGCGCTGATGACGGGCGTCGAGGCGCGGGAACAGGCGCTGATGACGGGCGTCGAGGCGCGGGAACAGGCGCTGATGACGGGCGTCGAGGCGCGGGAACAGGCGCTGATGACGGGCGTCGAGGCGCGGGAACAGGCGCTGATGACGGGCGTCGAGGCGCGGGAACAGGCGCTGATGACGGGCGTCGAGGCGCGGGAACGGGCGCTGGCAGACGAGCGGCAGGCGTGGGCGCTGGCTGACGAGCGGCAGGCGTCGGCGCTGGCAGACGAGCGGCAGGCGTCGGCGCTGGCAGACGAGCGGCGGTGGCTCGCGCTTCTACTTCCCCAACGTAGAATGACGAGCAGTTGATGTATAGGACCAGGTTGAGAAAGTCTTGGAATGGCTGCTCACATTCACACGGCGATAGCTGGATGCACGCTTCGTCATCCAGACCGGCCCAGAAGTGCATGTTTAACTTGGTGTCTCCCCAGCTCACCAAGTCCGCCAGCTCCAGGAATTCCTCAACGTAATCTTCCAGCGGCCGCCCTCCCTGTTGGACGCCCCGCTGAAGACGCTCCTCCGCTCGCTTTCTCTCCTCGTTCCCTTTCGCCGCATTCATCCTATTAGTTTGGTCAGTTCTTCTGTCACGGGTGCATGTTGGATGAAGACACAGAGAAGGCGAAATCACAAACATAGTATCCTTTAATGAAGATCCGGGAATAACATGCCACAACGTAAAACGAGAACTGACAACTAAAGAGTGCACAAGGAGGATTAAATATACTAACAGTGATGAACCTAAAGACAAACACCTGTGATGATTAGTGACTATGGTAACTGATGGGTGACGGAAAGATCTAGAACAAACTGAACATGTGACAGAAAAAGGCAAAACAAGAGTCCTAGAAAACAGTGAAACGTGACAGCTGCATTTTGATCAAATAACTTAATGGATTTCTCACAGAATGCAATCCATCTAGCTGTCAATGCATCCATCCATTCTCTCAAAGAAAAAATAAATAAATATAAATAATGCACGTCTACACGTCTTTAATGGATATCAACTGAGAACGACTTGAGTGAACCCTTCACAAATCTATAAGCCTCAAGCCACTAGTGAATAATTGTTGAATAAAATGTTTGCTATGCTTCACACTTTCTTTCACATTAATAAATGGATAATGTAGCCATGACTCCATCCAATCCAGCAGCTTTTATAGAGTCCTCCGGACCAAACGTCCAGATGGACCCCATCAGGGGAAAAACATCTCCACAATGCCATAGCACGACGCACCATCGTGCCACCCCACATGGCATTTAAACCACCTTCATCCTATTGTCTCCAAAGAACAGAACAATCACAGAGAGAGAAAGAGCGATGGAAGAAAGAGCAGGAAAAGAACAAGCACTGCCAAAAAAGAAGCCCGAAGAAAGTGGGAGAGAGATCCATTTTGTGTTTCGGTTAAACACTGATTTCATCACTGGACTAAAACACATAACTTTAAAAGCGAAATCAAATATTAAAAATGACAGGCGGTATAAGTATGGTGAGTGAGCCGGGGTCACGGAGGGAGGAGGCGCGGGCGGCTTGTCAGCCACTATCTGTCAGAGTGAATTAGAAACAATCAGGGGCGACTGAAAGGGAAGGTGATTGTTATTAAGCAGCGGGGCTGCGAGCAAGCTCCCCCAGATGTGGCCATGCATATAAAAGAACAGGAAGCCAGCAGTTTAATTCAGGAAGCGCTAGCGAACACGGCCCGCACAAAGGAGGAAGGAGGAGGGGGAGGGATGAGAGTGGGAGAAAAAGGCCTTTTGTTACTAATAAGCTGGAAGTTACTTTGATAACAGGCAAGGGTTATGCACCGGAATAAAGCAAGTCACCCCCCCCCCCCCCCACGTTGCTGTCTCTCGTCCTCACTTGTTTCATCCTCAATTCATATTTTCAGGAGGACAGGCTGCACCAGTCAGTCAATATCTGTGGGGGAATATAATCGGAGTGGAGAAATAAGGGGTGAAATGTAGATAAGTTGACCTTAACAAGGGTGAGGAGAAGAGACAGCCACAGCCATATATCAATTACCCAGCTGCAATCACACTCTGATGATGTGGGTTCGGGATGGACCACCCCTCCCTCTCCCATCCCTTGACGATCTATCTCTCTCTCTCATTCTCTGTCTTTCTCCCTCTTTCCCCAACCAGCTCAGGGAAGCTCCTCGGAGGCAGCCATCATGATGGCCGTAGATTGTCGTCAGGGGCGACCAGGGAGGGGGGGAGATGTGTACAATATGTTTTTCAAAGTGAGTGGAGACTCGATTTGAATGATAAGAGAAGACGCTAATCTGCTCTGCTATGGCCTCAAAGGCACATCTACTCTGACACTCCAACCCTCCCTCCACACGGGGAAACACGCACGCTGTCCCGAAGGGGCTGAGGACCCTGTCGCACATGTCCAAACACAGCCGGAGAGTAGCTACAAACATCGAGAACATCAAACATGGCTACTTTCATGCAACTCTGACAATGGTGACACCAGGCTGCCAAAACTCTCTGCGCAGAAACAGACAAAGCTGAGGACTTTGGGCAGACGCTCATTGCGATAGTTAGTACAACGAGCTGTTAATATATGTAAGCTTGCATCACCCTACGTGGTGAAGAGAGTCTCTAGAGAGAGCGGTTTTGTTTGTTCTCCCCAACCTGTCAAGAGAGACTGCTAACTTCAGCTATGCAAATACTTCACCAGCCGACAAATAAAAAAAAATGAAGAGTGTCATTCGAAAAGTCTCTGTCTTTCTTTAAATGATGGCAACGCTTTGATTTCCAGCTTTCTTTGTAGTGAGAGATATCTATGGAAATTATCCCTGCCTTGAGAATTTTTTTTTTTTTTGTGATCCTGTAATAGCTATAACTGTTAAATAAAAGCCATGTTTTCTTCAGAGATAGAAACATAGCAGATTCAGAAGCATGTCACCCGTCTCTGTTTTTTAAGCATGATGTGAGGATCTGTGACTGGAGGGTTGTGGTGTTAAACATGCTATTGCTAAATATTACCTCAGGGAGTAACAGTGTATGTATATATATAACACCTGAGAGAGGGAGAGAATGAGTGAGGGAGAAGTGAGGGGGAGTGAAGCATAATACAAAAATCCAGCCGAGATACATATGGACTGGTAGCGAATTAGCGAGAGAAGAGAGGACGAATGATAGAGAAAGATGAAGGAATTGAAATAGAACAAAAGAGGGTTAGTGATAGTTCACCTGAAAATAAAACTCATCATTTACTCAAACACGTATAAAAGGGGACATTGAACAGAATGTTTCAGCTGATCTTTTCCATACACTGTCGCTCTCCAAATAGGATAAAAAATGCTTAATTAAAATGTATATTTAATTCATCGTAATGGTGGTCCTTATGGCTCATGAATTCTATTTCAAGTGTTTTAAGCTATAAATGCAACACTTTTTTAAGGAAACATTATTTGAAAATCAATCGAGGTTGTGTACTTAAAAGGGAAAAAATTCCAGCATTGCAAACCACAATCGAATATGAATTTACAACTATAAATCAAATACATTAATTTAAAGATTTACAGTAATCCCTCGCCACTTCGCGGTTCAAGCTTCGTGGTCTCGGTGCATCGCGGATTTTTCAAAAACATTCATAGAAACATAAAAATTAAAAAATACTGCCATATCGGCAGCTGTATTGCGGAAAGCAGCGTTGCTTCATCGTGATGCGAGATAAACGGTTTCCCAGGATGCCAACCAAAGAGAGAAACTCTCTCAGAGGCTTTGTACACACCCACGGGCACTCAGACAAGCATGTGATTGGTTCCCAGCGTGAGATCGACGAATGAGAGCACGAGTGGAGTGGGAGCCTCTTCACCTCTCTCAGAAGCAAATGTTGACGATTCAAGACCGATATCTGACGAGGAGCTTCCTGAACTGATTTAAAGGCCTCATTTTAACAGTGAAGTAACACCATCATCATCATCATCATCATCATCATCATCATCATCACATTCATTGAACCGCACAGGTCTGTCATCGTTATCATTACTGGAGTCAAGTCTCAAGATACTACTGTTATTGATGAATGTAGAACACCATAATACGTATCGTATGAGAAAGAGAGAGAGTAAATGTATAATATTAAGGTTTTATAATTAAATAGATTTAATAAAAATAGATTTGAAGTGTAAATATACATATTTTAAACATTCTGGTACCTACACACACGTATACGGAAATTCCTGGGGGGGGGGGGCAATCCTACTTCGCAGATTTTCACCTATCGCGGGGATTCCAGTTCCCATTAACCGCAATAAATGAGGGATCACTGTATAGTATATTTGTATAAACAATTTAATTTATGTTTTGGCCAAATATGCATATATGTACATAATATGTATACACATAATACACAACTATTACTACTACGCTAGGTTGATACTGTAGGAAGATTACATCAACTGTTACATCATTCACAGTGCATCATGGGAATGGGTCACCCATTTGGCGCAATTTGCTTCTTGTAATTCTCTGATTGGTGAATATTTCAGAATATTTCAGCCCCGCCCCCATGTAGAATCATGGGTTAAGATGATTTTTTCACCAATGATTCTGCTGACAAACATTTTATATAAGCAATGTGGGCTGATAGCTTCAACAAACCCGTATTCCACTTATTAACAACCTCATAGTTCACAGTTGGTATGTCATTAAAGCTTTATAAGTTTTCATTAAAAATCAATTCCTCTATATACATGCAGAAAATGAATGTGATTTTTACTTCCAATACCCAACTGTTGCACTCGATAAGATAGCTTAGTGTGTGAAACAGACTGAAATTATTATCATTATTTCATAATTCACCGAAAACCTTTCTTGACAGCTGTGGTCACCATGCACTTTCATTGTATGGAACAGAGCATTCTGTTGTAAATAACTCCCTTTGTGTTCCACAGAAGAAAGCTTTATGTGTTTTAAAAACCATGAGGGTGGGTAAATTATTCATTTTTGAGTGAACTGTTCCTTTAAAGAAAAAGAAAAGAGATTGTGAGATTGATAAAGTTACAATGAAGAGAGAGCGAGATGGTCCATGTAGTCCTATCGTCTCTTCTCCTCTCAGGACATGTCTTAGATTTCAGTGTGATTAGATAGTCAGGGATAGAGAGATGTTCTGAGGGGGTATTAGTAATTAATCACTACTGAAGCTGGGATTTCCACTCTCACTGTCTCGTCAATGTGCACACACACACGCATACACACACACACAGTTCTTTTAACAATTCAGCAAAACACAAAGAGAATGGAAATATACCAGAAAACAAAATAAATAGAAATAAAAAATAGCACAACAATGGCACAAAAAGCATTAAGCAGAGGCTTAAGAGGCAGTCAGTTCCCTTTGTGCCATGTGCTAATTATTACCGTGCCCATAATGGACTCCAGTCTCCTCCATAGATGATGTCTTAACACCTATCATTACTGAATGAAAGGGTGAGCATAAAAAAAGAAAAGAAGAAAAAAAGAAAACAGTGGCCTCTGCTTACCACCCCTTCCCAATCTTTTTTTTCCCCCTATTTTTATTCTATTTTTATTTTTTTCTGTACTATGAATAAATTTAGTCTGTCCCGGACATGAAAATGTCAAATACCTAAAATACACCTAGGCTAAATAGCATATTAATTTTTAATGCTCCTTCATCCTATGCTGCTATTCTCATATCTAGTATGTCTGCCAACAGCTGTTGCAGGCTCTCTCATAGGGGATTTATAATCTATCTAAAAGTGTGCTGGAGCATTGTTCAGGAAGAGGAGGAGGAGGAGGAGGAGGAGGAAGAGGGGGACGAGAAGACTTTTTATTCATGGCTGCTTTTACCCCTTTTTCCTCCCAAAAAATGTGAAAAATGTTAATCACTACTGAATCTTTTTATTCTTAATTTTGATTTAAAGATCACACTTAATGGCCCACACATGCAATAAAATGCATTACACACCTTTAAACCAAGTGAAAATTTCTCAGGGTGGGATTATTATTGAAATTATTTTTAATTTTCCTGAAAGCCAAGCATGTCATCACAATATGTATAAGTTGTCACAATTAAGTTAAATTTAAACAGTAAAACAAGTATCTATTATTTAATATATATAAACAATGATACATTCATTTATATACATTTAAATTATTCTAATATGGCCAAGAAACATTTCTTGTTATTATCAATGTTGAAAATAGTTTTGCTTTGTAATATTTGATTCTTTGAAGCATATATTAAAAAATAATTTATTTAAAATTAAAATATTTTGTAAATGCATTTACTGTCCCAAATGAATAACGTAATGCATCCTTAATTAATAACATTATTAATATTATGTAAAGAAACTAATAACAATAATAGTTGAACAGCAGTGTATTTAATATAATGATAAGAAGTTGAATATGAAAACATTTAAAACTCACAAACAAAGCCACAGCTAACCCACAAGTAATCAGACTTTTGTCTCAAAATATTTTAGATACTAAGATACAGCCCTTAAGGCAAATAGTTCCGGTACGTCATACTGTATATCTTTTACATGTATTGAGATCTAAAAAAAAGAAAAGAAAGAAGAAAATTCATTACGGCCACACATAAAACGTGTCACTGAAAAGGCTCGAACCAGATAGAAGAGCAAATTGTAGAAGCAATTGCTTTAAATTGGGCTTTTATATGTCATTTAGGTGTTCGGCTTAAAGACACATTGCAGGAGAAGATTACAACCGTTCAGCACAGAACGTGCCACTTCGAATGGACTGTCTGTAAGGGATCAGACTCTGGGATCAGTTAATCTCATCCTGACACTGATGATTTGAGACCAACGGGTAAGTCAGCATGCTTCATGTCTTATCTAAGACACTCAAGTGCTCAGATCTGGGATCAGAAATGTATGTCCTGCATCTGGTCCAGGAGTGGTGTCACGTTACAACTAGCGAAAGAAGGAGCGTTGTGGGGCATGAGGTGAACTTTGCTTACCTGATCACTCTAACTGCATACTGGTCCGGGGCCCGTCAGGTTGAAGAGACCGTGACTCACCCCGCCACTGAGTCTGTATGGCAACAAGCGATGACAGCAGCGATGAGTCTTACTCTGTCAGCAAGAAACAGAGAGAGAGAGAGAGAGGATGTCAAGCCGAATGTAACAAATTCAGTGAATCACAGCAGTGGCGCAGAGGTCAAGGAAAAGCAGCCGAAAAAGGTTAAAGATGAAATCAAAGCCGTGGCTCAGAGCGCTGCTGAAAATCTATCCCAGCAAGGCAAGGCCACCGCTGACGCGCTCGGCAGACAAGAAGCTAAATACTGCACGCCACTCTGGGATCTTTCATTTTCAGCCGATCAATAAGGACTTATATTTATCAGGATTCCAAGCAGCTGCCACATCTGACAACCTCCACTTCATTTTCGCACTCCACCCTCCCTCCCTCCCTCCCTCTCTCATTCTTCCTCTCTATCCATCCATCGTCCGGCCTGTCTTCTGTGGCCTCGTGCTAAATCGGGACCTATCGACCACCAAAGCGAAACGGGGGGCCTTTGGTACGGCTTCAGCCCTCACGTACAGCCGTGCTCCTGCCGCGTCCCCCTACTAATATTGGGTTAAGAAGCATGCGTTTTGTCATTAGACTGTTGGCTCAGGCCCATCTCCCTGCTCTCTTTGTTCCTCGGCACGCTATTGAAGCCTGCCAAGAAAATGGCGGCGTAAAACATGTACACTTCACCACTTAGTTTTCACTGTGCGAGCGAGCGAGCGATTCGAAAGCACAGACACATTTAGGCAGGAAAAGCAGGGGGAAAAGAAGAAACTCTCCAATTTAAATCATTCACAGAAGCAGAAGATTTGCTGAGAGGGCGGAGAAGGCCGAGTTAAAATAGCTCAATCTCTAATCATCTGTACGACAATATTTGCTGTGAGGCATTCTAAATAGATTATCGCTGGTCCATCTGCCTCATCACTGATTTATAAGGCGTTAAGCTGCTTTCCAAAGGCAAGGACTTCCTTTGCAGCGACAGTGGAAGGATTCTTGTTCAAATCAGGGCCAATGGCAGCTAAACAAGCCCACCGCTCACAGTAAAGGAGTTTCTTCTTTCAGAGAGAGAGATAGAGAGGGAAAGGAAGTAAAAATAGGACGGCACTATCCGGTTTGGAGTCGCCACATGAAGCAGTTTGAATCCAAAAAATTTGTAGCTCTGAATTTTTGTATTTATTTTTTTAACAAAAAGACAGGGAGGAGGGGAGGAAATGAAAAACACACACACAAACATACACACACAAAACAAGGGACATCATTAACATATGAATACTGTATGCAAATGGTTAGAAGAGAGCAGATGTTGGCGCATTTAATTGACCTATATGTGAATTGCATCCAAACCTTCTACCCAGAGTATGCTGAGAGTAACACTGGATGCCCGGCACTGGCTTCCTTACACAACACAAACAGGGAGGAAATGAGGGGAGGGTTTGTGCTTGAGAGAGAGAGGGGTTGGAAAGAAGAGAGATAGAGATGTGTAAAGTGAGGCAGAGACTGATTAAGACAAAGAAGCCCATGTCGGTAAATGGCACAGCCATAGAGATGCCTAAACGCATTGACTGTTAGCTCCTAGGGTCTCTTATGGATGACATCACTGTGCCACACAGGAAATCAATCAAGCTTTGGCCTTTGAGGAACATGAATGTCGCTGACAGGTTATGAGCTGCAACCCATGTTACATTCAGTTTATCCACCTCAATTCTAGCTTGAACTCTCCCTATATGCTGTCGCTCTGTTTCATCTAGAGACAACGGAAAAATAAAGAAAAGGGGATGGATTGGTGGAGTCATAGCGCTTCTGTTGCTAAGTTTTGCATGGGTGAACTATAAGAACCACAAATGCTAATTTAATCTGGGCTTTGCCCTTTCTTTCCCCCTTTCTCCCTCCTGCTCGGGAATGTCATTAAATTGTATTAAACAGCCTTTTGTCCACAGGGCAAGGACCACCCGATATATGATAATACATTAATGCCCTGGTGCTACAGCCACTGAGCTGAGACGCTCTTTAAGGCCGCGGGCTGAGCGGCACACACATGGAGCGCGCTAGTCTGAGTATAGGAGTTTGCATGTGCACAAGTGTGCATGAAAGCGAGAGAGAGAGAGAGAGAGAGAGAGAGAGAGAGCGAGAGAGAGGCTGGCTAACAAGTGTGACACATACTAATAGAAACATACCTAATAAATTATAAGCTTTCAGGGTCTGGCAAGCTGACATTTTCTCTGTGAGCGGGACAATTTCATATCTGCGGAGCAGGGGAGCAAATTGCATCACGTGGAGATTGCTGGAAGATTAGCATAAAAATTAACACTTAAATTTCAGAGTATTGTCAAGCCGCCTTCTGCTCTTTCTGCAAAACCAACAATCAGTTCCTCTTAGAAATCTGATTAGCTTCCATGATGCTTATTACCCTAGTCATGTTCCCGCACCACCATGCAAGACCGGACTATTGGTTAAAATAGAATTAAAAGGCTGATCCATCGATAGGTGTCTCTTCTATACACATACTGTATCTTCAGCTGTTTAACAACCTGTTTGGGCTCTTCTTCTGTCTGATCCTTCATCAACAGTCATTTACTCATTAATTGTGCTGATTAATACACCGTAGATAACAGATTATTATTATTTATTATCTAGCTGACACAGTCAAAAGAAATAACATTATAAGTGAAAATAGAATTGTTTCATTAGTGTTAGTTGTAAATTTAGCTGACGTTTTTATTTCTTTATTCCTTTATTCTTTATTTCTTTATTCTTATGGAAGTTTTCTACTGAGAACATTATATAACTTTGCATATGCAAATAGCTCCAGAATTTTGAATATCTTAATAAGATAATCTGAAGAATAGTTCATAAACTTTATGGATCAATTTCATAGTTTTATGGACTTCCTAAACTAAAAAAGTATTAAATAATACTAACAAGAATACTACTACTACTATTGCCACAATTTACTACTACCACTACTACTACTACTACTACTACTACTACTACTACTACTACTACTAATAATAATAATAATAATAATAATAATAATAATAATAATAATTAATAAAATAAAGATATATTTGTACTATTCATTTATATTATTATGTATTATGTATTATGTATTATGTATTATTATTATTATTATTATTATTATTATTATTATTATTATTATTATTATTATTATTATTATTATTATTATTATTATTATTATTATTAAGCATACTTAAATAATAATAATAATAATAATAATATAGTGAATGAAATACAGATATACATTTGTTATTAAATGTATATTAATCATTCATTTAATATTTATTTTAAGAAGTGCACAAAAACTATGTATCTAATGTACTTGTCTTCAATTTATTATTATTATTATTATTATTATTATTATTATTATTATTATTATTATTATTATATTAAATATACTGAAACACATAGATACTTGCAAATGCAAAAAAGGATATGATGTAATTATGAGTAAGAATAGTAATAATAATAATGATGATGATTTAAATAAATATTTAGAGAATTTATAAAATGATTATAAAATATGTATTTAATTTTGTATTTATGCAGCTCATGCACTTGTCACCCTATTATATTAATTATTTTTAATATTATAATATATATTATTATTATATTATTATTTATTTTTATTTTTATAATTAATATTAATTATAAGAAGGTTATGTCTTGAATTAGTTCAATCTTAATGGAATAAGTTCATTAGCGTTTTCTCCTTCAGTTCCAGCATGTGCATAGTCACGGTATTCATATTGACTCTTTCAATAAGAGCTGTGAAACTCATCATGTATTTTCAAAAGCCTTCATACTGCTGTAGTGAAATATCTGTCAATGCAGTCCTATTAAATTCACAGCACAAGTATGTAGTGATGAGCAGCGTGCGCTCTGGGTGGCTTTCCAGGTGGAGAGAGAGGGGCTTCATTTTGTTTAAACAAATTCTATTTCATCGCATCCAGATGTCTTTAAGCACAGTCCGTTTGCCTTGTGCACACTCCAAGATCCACAAAAAATGTATACAAACATTTATTCATAACGGTATGCCTCTTCTCAGACTGAAGAGTTGTCATGGTTCCCTTGAATCTGTTTTGGGGGTAAACTAAGTGTAATGTGAAGCAAAAACAGTGTAACATGATTAGCCGGAGTGCGCCGCATCTGTGACCGGGTTCCTTGTTCTCTAGCCAGGCGTCTAAGCTGGGAACGTGTGCTTGTCGTGTGGCCCACAAAATCTGGTTGGACTCAAGCCTTGAGGAGTGCCAAGACTTCTCAGACATCTCTGATATGCCATTACCTGAAATTTTCTGACTTCATTGGTAAAAGTGAGAAGTAAAAGTTAACATGTGACACTCTAAGTGGATAACAAGAACTTCTGCTTTGCTGAAGTTAATTTAAACCAGTAACCCTCTCTTTCACTCTCATTTTGTGTCTCTCTTTCTATCCCTGCCTCCTCCCTATCCTCTATTCTTATGTTAACATGCATAATAGGAATGGGCCACCCGGCAGTGAACTTTAAAACTTAAGTCCATGCTCAAGGAAAATAATCCATTTCTCGCCATCCCCTGATGAAAC
Source organism: Rhodeus uyekii (assembly GCA_037043235.1). Taxonomy (NCBI): domain Eukaryota; kingdom Metazoa; phylum Chordata; class Actinopteri; order Cypriniformes; family Acheilognathidae; genus Rhodeus; species Rhodeus uyekii. The sequence goes on from JAWRVZ010000007.1 coordinate 9,152,784, forward strand.
TTAACTCACTTCAAACTTTATGTGTGGGCCCTCTATAGCTCCACCAATACATCTGCTGGCTTCTTAAAGCATATTACTTTTCACACGGTTTAAAAATAATAAACGTACACTTAAGCCGAGCTGTTTTCTCGTCCTAATGCCACACAATGGTGGGGAATAATTCAAAAGTCTTTAAGTTCAGAGTAAACACTCCGTTCCTTTGTTGATTGTACAGCCTTTTTTTCTTTCTCTCTCTCCCTCTCTTTTTCTGAGCTTGTTGTGTTTTTACTCTAAACAATACACCCTTCCTTTACATCTGAGCAACACACCTCACTGCCGTTTAATAGGTTAAATCCCGTTGTATGGAGAGTCATATTTTAAACCGGTGGTTTATTTTTATGAGCGGCTGTAATTAACGCAGCATGTCCTATCTCTTAGTCATCAATGCCAAGGTCTCTATTTAAACAACTTTATTGTGAAATGTTTGCATTCTCAGCATTCAGCAGGCCACACACAGATTATTATTTCATACTTCTCAGCGACGCTCTGAAACGTTTACGCTTTCCGATGGTTATTGTTTTTGATTACGGGTCTATGGATCATTGTAGGGGAGGACTGACTAGAAAACATGTTTACACAGGACCAAGTGTGAACCTGAAGGCCTCGCTCAGCCCAAATGAATGCTCACCACCTGATTTATTAAGCAAAGATTAAACTATTTATATCCAAACAGTCTGAGTTGTTTAATTTCTCTGCTTGAGGCCTTCACTTTGTTATTTAGATTTTTTCTTTCATTTTGGTTGCAGAGCTGTACACACATGTGACACATTGTTCTGTATATTTACTGCAAAGTGAATAATATTGTATGCATGTAGTTTGATGCATTAATAAAGTGAAAACATATTTTTCTCATATATCTCTGCAGCCCTTCCATACCAAAAACAGTGTATTACATTTTATTATTATTATAATTATAATAAGTCCCCATGTGGTCAATAATTGTGAGCCTTAAAACTCATCTTTGATCACCAAAATGACATATTTAAACACTTTATCCTGAGAAAAATATAAATATTCATACCTTAAAATAGCTTAAATGTAACCCTAGTTAATGATATGCTAAACCATGCCCACACAATCTTTGTCACAATCTTTGTGATCAAGGAAGTTTGTGACGTAAGACACACCAGCGATTCTAAACTGTGAAACTTCAGATCACTACAGTTTTAAAGAGAAAATACTCAGCAATGGTGTTGACTTATGAATTTGCCCATGGTTTGTCTTCGAGCATATTAAAAACACCCCATAGACATATAAACAACACTAAACCTTGATTTTCATCACAGAGGGTCTTTAATGGCTGTACCAATGTAATAATGGCATAATAATAGCATAACTTTATTTATAGATGACATTCAGATGGGACGTTTAACAAAAGTGCTTAAAAGTCTGTTCTCATTATATGATGAAATTTAAATACAGCAAATTAAAACATCTCTAAAATATAATACCTTATTTTTTGGTTAAAATTAAAAAAAAAAAAAAAAAACTAGTACAAAATGTGCATGTATATAAATGCAAATAAATGCAATTTAAAAAAAGTTCAAGCACCCAACCGGAAGCTGATTAAGTACCCCTAGAGCACGGTTTCTCAACCGGTGGGTCGCGACCCCCTAGTGGGTCGCGGAACATTACAGAGGGGGTCGCGAGAGTTTTACTGTGTTCCAGGGGAGTAGCCAGATTTTTTTTTTTTGAGGGGGCCTATCTTAAAATGAGGGGCAAAACTGCGCGTGATTGGTGACAGGGGTGATGGGCGAGCATAACATAATCAGCAGGATTCGAACCTCTGCTGGGAAACCCCAATGGATTTCTAGTCTAGCGCCTTAAACACTCTGCCAGAACTAGTTATAATGCAACGCGCAGCGCGCCAATGTTGACTTTGGGGGTGCGGTGCGATCGTTTTGTGCAGTGGGCAATATGTGCTTTTAATTCCGTTTTCACAGTTGCGATTTTAAACAATTGAAAATCTGAGGGGGCCGAACTTGTAAATGAGGGGGCCCAGGCCCACCCAGGCAAGCCGTTCTAATGTTCATATATCGCGTCTATTTTCGTAATTTCCGGAAAATCAGCGATATATTTATTTTATAATATATACATACGTAATGAAAAAAGTCTGCGAAGTCGTGAATCCGCGATGGTCGAACCGCGAAGTAGCGAGGGCTCACTGTATATTAAATATGGATTTACTACGTCGGACAAAAAACCACAATGCGTTGAGTGTGGTGAGGTCTTCTTAGCAAAGGAGTCCATGAAGCCATCAAAACTTGAACGTCACCTTCAGACTAAACATCCAACATGTGTCGGTAAACCTGTGGATTACTTTGAGCGAAAGCGCGATGTACTTAAAAGACAGCAAAGCAGTATTGTGTCGCTCACGACAGCTTCGAACGCGCAGGTTGTGCAACGAAGTTTCTTCTGCCATTTAGCACTACCTAACTTTGCGAGTCGGGATTTTCGACGGTGACTGCAACGAAAACAAAAGGCAGGAATAGACTGAGAACTTCTAGTTTGAGTGCGACACTACGAGTGGCCCTTTCCCCAATTTCACCGCGTCTGGATATCATCGTTTCAGAGCGGCAGTCTCAAATGTCACATTAACGTGTGTGAACGTGAGTGAAAATAAATAAATCAGTTCGTTTCATAGTCTGCCTAATTTTTGAAAAAGTGTTTTGTGAATTTAATTATGAGCACACACAGTATAGGTCTAACAAATTATTTCATTATTTTTCATTACTTATTATTTACTATTTTTATTTCTTTATTTCTAGCCTGTGGGTCGTAGGACTGTCATACAAAAAAAAGTGGGTCGCAGTAGGCAAAAGGTTGAGAAACCCTGCCCTAGAGGACACGTACCCCTGGTGGGCTCCACATTGTTAAAGGCAGAAATGAAATATGGCCTTGAAGACATGACACTGAGCTAGATCAGATGGTAGAGCAGATGTGTTTTAACAATGCCTTCTCAATGATGTGCCCTGTGCCACCACAAACATTTTAAGAGTTTCATTGTTACACAGGTGCTTTCTCAGAGCGCACGAGACAACAGAGCTCCTGAGGCACGCGACACCCCGACCACACCATTCACACTTAATAAACTTCATGCTCAAGCCTCCAGGGTGATAAGGTGGGAAGGCTGAGATGGACGCGACAATCTGTGAGCTAACCACACTTCGACATATGGTAAAGGTCCACAGGCCTCCCTTAATCTGCCTATCAAACTGGTTGCTGTCTCCCCACTGAAACGTGAGATCATTGCATGTACCGGCTGCTGGCGTATGCCATTTACCTCAGACAGTGATATTTCATCGTTTTTCCACTTCCGATGAGTTTTGCGACTTAGAAAGTGGGAATTACCACGAGTGAAGCAGTGAAAACTCCTACCCTAACCTCAAAGAATGATATCGCTCCATCGTCTTGCCCGTTCAGAGAAGCTCCAGGCTGTGCAGTGGTGTGCAGATGGGACTTCAGAGGTCTGTCATCTTTTGATTAAGAAAAGGAAATGATTTCACTTTAAAGACATTCCTCACAGTCACCGCGGCCACAGCACAGATTCTCTGGTACTCTCATTCACTCTGCAAGCTGTAATTCTTTCCCCTACACTATATACTGTTAAACTTTAGGATGATTGTTACCTGTCCGCCTATAGCTGTCAGGAGACAGGCAGTAAAAAAGCAAGCAAACCAATTCAGGTTAACATGAGAGAGCGAATCCATCCCAGCTTTTATTGTCAGGCTCTTATGACAGCATACGGCGAATCAACTCAGGGACCTGACCTTGGGTTAAGTGGGGCACTGTGCTATTTCTTCATGACCTCAGGCTTGTTAAGCGAAGAGATAGGGAGTCTGGGAGCACGGGGGGAGGTCTCAGAGATTGAGACGCAGACACAGAGCTCCTCCATAAACCCACAGAGACAGACCGAGAACCGTCTCGCTCGTCACATTAAAATGTCTCTCAGCAACACATCTGCACATGAACTACAAATCACGCCTGGCCAGCGCTAGAGCTGTCGGGGAACTGTAAATGTTTCAGGAGACATAGATAAAAAAAAATCACTGACCCCTCGCTAGGGTCCCTGTGTGAGTCCGGTCTTGTATCGAGATTTCTCTGGCTGCATATGAAAGTGCTTGCCAAGCATCTGCTGTCTGTGCTGTGATCTAATACTTACCGATGACGTCTACATCATGTGAGGATTTTATCACAGATATCAACGGATTGGTTTCTATTACGTTTTATGAAAAATAAGTATTGCGATGATTAAAATATTAACACCATATTCAACATAAAAACATTCAAAATATTTCAAACACCAAAAACATCACTTTTTGCCGTTTGTGCTATTATTCATAGAAAATGAACAATAATAATTTATGTGTAATCCTTATATCTTTGAAAGGTATTACAGGGTAGAACAATTTATATTATAATTATATTACAACAATATTGTTGTACTGTTAAACATTTTGAGGTCAGTAAGTTTTTTGGTGACATTTACGTTATTGAAAGAAGCCTCTACAATAATATGGTGAAGTGTTATTTCAGTTTAAATAATTCTATTTAAAAATATTTAAATTTTCAGAAGCTATTCTTCCAGTATTCAGTGTCATAGGATCCTTCAGAAATCATTCTAATATGCTGATTTGGTGTTCAAGAAATATTTATTATTATAAATGTTGCATACAGTTGTTTTTGTTGAATACATATTCAAGACTACTGATGAAGATCATTTATTTGAAATGGAAAGTTTTGGCAACATTCTAAAAGATTTTTATTTTTATTTTTTTATCTTACGCTGTTGCCAGTAATACATTTGGAGAGAGGAAAATAAATGACAGGAGGAACAGGAGAAACACATATGCTAAGCGCTAGACCATGGCTCCGACTGGCATCTCTCTACTGTTTCACTCCACACAGCCTTTATTATCTAATGGATCGAGCTGAGCATCAGAGCTGAAGCTGAGACCACCGGCATGGTAGTCCCTCGTCCAGGAGAAACAGATCGAAGTGCTTACCTGCCTGCTGCCGACTAGGCACTTTACACACCAGGACAACATACTGAAACCAGAACCACCCCAACAAGAAAACCCAGTGGTGTTGAGTTCACACACTGATCGTTGTTTGTCTAATAACAAATAGCAAAGTGCTAGTTGGGGAAAATACATGTTTGAAGCCCATTTAACATATTCAGGTCACACGAACGGACAAACCAGTGTGTTAGCCAGTCCCTTTGAGTCGTTTTCTTGTGTGCCCTATCAATTGCACCTGGACCCAACGTATTATTTAGACATTCTCAATATTTAAACACCAGATTAGTGCCCCCCACCTACAACTAGACCAGCATGCATACAATACACTTTCAAACAAACTGTCCAAAACAGAAGGGTTTCATAAGCACTCTCCCTTCCATAAACACACACAGGTGTACACTTGTGAGAAACACTCCCTCAAACTGCTCGTTTAGCTGTTGAGCAATCCACAACACACAAACACACATACACATACACAGTTTATATCTGAAAGCAGGTCATCTAAGAATCACACAACACACATGAAACTAATTAAACATTATCGCACTTCCTGTGACAATACATTCATTAAAACTGCTCTCACACACACACACAGACAAGTACACACTTCACATGCCCAACCAACCCACGACAGTTCTGTTTGACCTTGCACTGCCATATTCATTACATCATTAAGTTACCTCTTCATTAACTTTTCATTATTTATGGGGGTTTTTGGGGAGGGGGACCTTTATCAAATACTATCTTTTGTCGAGCTTACAATGTGTTGGCAGACCCCCTCGAGAAATCGTCTGCCATGCCTCACTGCCAACAGGAGTATCAGCCTTGAACTCTGTCATTTCAGAGCTTAAAACCAGCTCCCCAGACCAGGGACAAACACAAATGCGCAACAGAGGCCGAAAAGCGCTGTGCAGAAATATTCCCTTTAAGATTACAGGAACAAACAAAGGCCAATAACGAACCGCGTAACTTCTTTAGTGAGCCAAGTGACTCTGGAATTAAAGATGGGTTTGGTTTGTTTGTTTTCGAATTGCAAAAATGTTTCGCTTTTGCTTCTGTATTTCAGTTCCATTGTGTTGCCGATGTTTTGGAAAAGGAAATCAATAGACAATGCCATTTGAGTCATGCAAACATCGCTGACTACAGATAAACATATTTGTGTTCCCTACCCTTACACGAGCACCATTCTGTTCCCAAGGCGTATCGCGCTAGCTGTCATTAGCGAACCATCGGCCCCTCCACCGCCGCAGATTGCCTTTTTAAAAAAGTCTGGCTGCCGACCATTTCACATCGTTGGCCAATTATAAATGGCAAATCACAATCAAGCCGATTTTTCCCTTCCCCCAGAAACACTCTACTCTGGCCTGGCTCCATGGCTGCTCTTGAATAATAGGGTGATAGCCCTTTGTGTGACAGCCTGCGCGGGCGTTGGGTATTTTACACATTCATGTGACGGATCCTGGGCTCAAACGGGCCCGCTCTTCAAACCACGCGTCGTCTCCGCCAATTCTCCAGCCTTTTGCCGAACACACGTGCGAACGCTAATAAATGGTTTCCTTCCCCAACCTACCCCTATCGGTCCGTATTAATCTGAGAACACGAGACAGGTGACAGCAATAAATGCTGTGAAAGTCTGCAAACCCCCCGAAAAAAGAATAAGAAAGATGATTTCAGATCAATGTTGAAGAGGGATCGGAGACAGCGGAGGAAGCTATTAAAGTGTATTAGGGCCGAGCATTAGGCTTGACTGATAGGGCCCTTGCTGACTTCCAGTATCGCGGTCGTACAGCACTGAGCCGAGCGCGTGTGTGTGTGGGTGTGCGTGCTGTGAGTTCTCTCTCCATCCACACTCCATCCCATGATCATTCGCCAATTACGGAGAGCTAATGCATCCAGAGCCTAGAATCCCACCCCAAAAACGAGGGGGGAAACTCTCCAGAGACCCGCTAATAATATAACTTAAAACATGCTGAGAGAGAGGCATTATGCGCAAAATGGAAATCAAAAAAGAAAAACAGTGTAATTTAAACTGGGGCAAAGCTGGAATGGGTTTAACTTACAAATGGTAAATTCTATCTTTTTATCTCTCTGTCACTCACTCACCCTCTCAGTAACACTAGTACCATGAACGAACACATTAGCCATAGAGGGGGTCTGAAGGCTGGAATCAGAGTCCAGCTGTTGGCTGTGAGAGAGCTGAGGAGCAGGTTGGGAGGAAGTATCTGTGAGGGTCGCAGTTTAAGTAGCTCACATCCAGCTATTAAATGCTGTAATGTTGATTAAAGCGAAGGAAATACATTTGAAAAGAAAGTGAAATGCTGGAAACATTCATAGAACTCTTTAAATAAATAAGTGAGCGCTCTAAACATCCTCACATTTTAGTCTTACCACAATAATTATTGGCAACGGTATGAACAATTAATGCAAGTGAATGCTTAGTTCTCTATGGCCGTAACATAATAACCACCAGAAATAAGTAAAAAAAGTATTTTAGTAATCAGATTCAAAAGATTTGATTTACTAGTAGGAATCAAATTGTCCACCACTAAGTATGCGTTCGCATTTATTGTTAATTGGTGATTTTTCGCGAATTCATGGGTATGTATCAGGAATGCAAATGTGATTGGGAAGTCCGTGGGAGGACAAAAAATGTCTTCAAGCAAATTTAATCAGCTTGACCAATTAAAAGGTTCATCATTTGAATGTGACTTTGTTGTGTTGGCTGTGCATTATATAGTACGTAAAATATTGACAATGAGATTGCACTGAATATTTTGCAATTTGTTAATATTTAGCTCATTTATGTGTAGTATACATTAAGCTACATTTACACATTAAATGTATGGATCTTTATTGGTGCACACAGTACCCTGAAAGCAATATGACTTGTTTACTTATTTGCATTGGACGATGCTCTATTCTCTCAACTGACTAAAAGAAACAGCCCACAAAATGATCAATAAAGACTTGTTAAAACCTAAAATAGTATCATATATTCAAACTCAATCCTAACTGAATAAATGTTTACTTTTACTAGTAGCTTTTGTCCTTAAATTAAAAACAGGACAAAACAATACATTGAGAAACAATCAAGTCCAGTGCAATTGAACTGTTGATCTGTTAATTGAGATGTTAAGCCACTGTTTACAATATCTACCCTACTATTAGAATTGAATAGTCCAGAACATCTAAGGACAAGAATAATGGATTAAAAAGTGTCACACACGCATACACTAAAGCCCTTCTCACTCTGCTTGACATTATGCCCTAAGACTGTGTTTTCCAAGCAGCTGGCTTGCTGAGAAGAGGTGTGCTGATATATTCTAATCAGTTCTTTAGCCTGTCTGATCCAATGGTTTGTGCGCCTATTTGTTGTTTTATCATCAAATTGCTCACTAGAACAGAATGTTACCGTCCTCCCTCAGAATGCATGTGCCCCTCGCTCCGATTTTTCCTCAGCAGGCTGAATAATTATCTGTTGTTATGATTTTTCTTCCTCTCACCATCATTCTTAGTTTCTTTCATCGGTATGAGTATCTGAATTTTTGTGGTGCTGTAGCTTTAGGACATTAAATCAAGTGTTAAATCCAAATAAGCAGGTGCAAATGACAAGCAGAGAATGTAAAGCATGTGTGTGTGTGCATGAGTGTCAAATGCAAACCGTCCCACGGTACGCCTTCTCTCTACACTTCACATCCACAGCATTATAAAGTCACATGAGGATTACTCATCTCCTTCTTCACTTCCATCTACCTCTCTCCTCCTCTCCTTCTCCATGTCTTCAGAGTGCTCAGTCATATCCTGAGACATAATCCAAGTGAATATTGGAGAGTGGTGGCGGAGTTCAGATTGGATCTGTGTAGCGCTGACAGACTACATCATCCGGGAGGGCCTTTAAGCCCCAGTGAAATAGTTGTGTCTGCCTTACAATATTACTGTCATGCTCCTCAGTGTGTAGCCCCTCCGCCCCCCCTTACGAGCAGACGCTCCAAGATTCCACACAAACATCCAGACCAATGGACTGTGTGAATGTGTACACAAACACACACACACACACACACACAGAGAGAGAGACACACACGCAGACTGAATATGCACCAAGAAAAAAAAAAATATATAATTTTCAATATAATTTTTCTGCAACTAATTATAGTGTAGCATATTTATAATTTTAGAACAACAACAACAACAACAACAATGATAATAATAATAATAATAATAATAATAATAATAATAATAATAATAATAATAATAATAATAATAATAATAATAATAATAATAATAATAATAATAATAATAATAATAATAATAATGCAAAATAATCAGATAATATTTTCACTTTTTACAGTTTTGTAAGACTTGGAACAATACAAATTATATATAATTGTTATATTATTTTATTCTATTTTATATTTATGTTAGGCAGTTTTAATTTCTATGCTGTTTAAAGTTTGATGATCGTGTTACCTTACACGTGCATAAACAATGCTTCTATCGCTTATTTCTGTTTCTTTTCCGCTTGTTTTTGGATCTGAAGATTCTTTCAGAAAATGCTAAATATCGCCCCCTGCCTTATAAAGTTGAAAACATGGCGGAAAAATCTGGATGAACATGCATCTGGAAAGAGTTAACATTTAATTATTATTAAATGTGATAATTATAAATGTAATAATTATTAAATTAAACAAGCTATTGTCACAAAATATTATAGTTTCATATTTTAACTTATATCTTAATCTTTAAGATCTTTAATATCATATCTTTAATCTTTAATATCATATCTTAAAATTTAAATGTAAAAAAAATCTATGCATAGTTCAAGAGTAAAACAATAAAATTTATATAAAAAAACAAAACAATAAAATAAAATAAAGTCACCCAAAGTTCTATCCTAACGTCTCAGTTACGTATGTAACCTTAGTTCCCTGAATTGCGCTTGACGCAGCGCGAGTTCCCTTGAAAGGGAACAAACGTCCTTTTTGGCTTCTCTTGGCTAGTTTCCATTTCCTCTTTGAGTCAGTTTGATCAGTTAATAACATTAGATCACTTCGACTTTCCAGTGCATTTTCCCCCACTTTGAATCCCCTCAAGGTGGAACTATTGAAATGATACGAAGTCACTTTGAAGGCAGGCGGTTTGCTTGAGTGGGTGTTACTCCAATGTACATGATTACTCACGAGTGAGTGCTGAATATGTATGGATGAGGATAAATGATGTCATATCACATTAGAGGGACACGAGAGTAGAGAGAGAGATGGATGGAGGTAAAGAATAAAGCAGAAGGAAAAAGGGAGGGGGACTGTATGGAATGTGGTGGAGGATCTTGGGAAAGGGACAGTGTGTCACATGAGCTTCAGAGTGAGAGGCCTTTATGAAGCGAGTCGTGATCCGCAGTTGAGACTGTCCCGCGCAAATATGCCAGCCACCTGCTCACCATTTCTCTGCGTCTGCAAATAATTAATTTGCAGTTTAGGGTAATTGTAACAAAAAATACAAAATCTGGCAATGTCACAATCATTTCTCTGGGTCTGGCTGTATTTTATTTGAAACATATCTTTTTGTGAACACTTGCTCTTTTTCTGGAAAAAAACAGCCGACAAGTGCTTATATACTGTCATGGTCGCCTCATACCACACCAGCTTCACATTCCACACATCGTAGATACATGCAGCAGACTGTGCCAATGTTGCTGCAATGTGTGTGCAAATCAGTAACCTTTAAGGAAGCACTTTAAGGACGCAACTGACCTATCAACCAGTAGTCCAGTATAATGCCCACATCCGCATGTGTGTGTTTGTATATCACTGTGTGATATTCTTCAACACTAAGCACCATCAGTGTCTCTCTATATGATTGAAGGTGTTGGTGTGATGCTGTGTGTGCGCATGCATTGGGAAAACCAACTGAATATTTCATCATGCACAAGCGTGTGCGCGTGTGATTGAGTGTGTGTATATCTCCTGATTGAGATTGGTTTGACTGGCTGGGAGGGAACAGATGTCAGCATGTGTCGACTGCCAGCAAGACTGAACAAAGCCAATCGCAATCGTCTCCCTGTCCAAGAGCACTAAAACAAGGACCTGCAAAACCGAGGCCTGTCAACAAAACATACAACAGCACACATGTGTATGCATTAAAAAAAAAAGATTTAAAAAAAGAAAAGAGCCCTAGGTCCACAGTAGCATCTAATCTTTTATATTTGCCCCAAAACAGATTTGGAAACGCAATCAATTGCCATTTTATCTGACATCAAGCATAGTGCACAGATTTGTTACTGTCCCTTGTGTTATAATTTACTAGGTAGTACTCCTGTGTGACCGAATGATTAATTAACATAGAAACACGAATTGCATTAAGACCCAAACTGGTAATTTATGTCCCTATCTCATACACACATGGTCAAAACAAACGTTTAAACGGTTATGGAAAATATGAGTCATTCAATGAGGCATGTTCATCAGATATATGAGACTGAAGTTATGAGAGTACTCGGCAAGGACAAAATTCAGCTCGCTGATGCAAATGGTTAATATTAAGACACATGAATACTGTAATTATGCGCTATTTTTGTGGAGATAGAATTTTCATAAAACTTTGAGAGATATTAAAACAATGTCAGTGAAACGTTTGAAATCGGGTGAGCGCAGAAAGAAAGGAAAACTGAATGACTCTTGTTTTGTACTAATGTGTGTTGACAGCTTATGTGGTATTTTTATTCTTTCAGGTAAAGCTCTTAATGACAGCTCTTACAAGGTTGTGCGAGTTTCTTCTTGGTCAGGTTTCTGAATGGTTCTCATTGTATCGATAATGACACCTCTTCTTCTGCATCAGAAGACATGCACACATAAATATACCCACACGGCAAGAGGAAGAGAAAGAGAGAGAGATTTTCTGATGGGAAGAAAAATGAAATGGCTGTAAATACCAGCTTAGTTTAAGGGAAGACAGATTTCTTAGATATCAGAGTAACTGTTTTTTCGAGGTTGTGTGAGTAACATTTGGAAGGATGCATTACGGAACTATTAGCTTGACATCCAACACCAGAGACACGTGCAGCAGCAAGGAGGTGATCGAGAGAAAGAACAGCACATAGAGAGAGAGAGAGAGAAGTGAGGGTGTGATGTGCCATGACAAGAAAGCATCATGGGACTTGTGTGCATGGAAGTGTGCACAACAATATGTCATGCCTCTCCTTTCTCCTTATCTTCTTATCGACTTTAATTATTTATTTTTGATCAGTCAGCCTGTCTTGTCGCTGAGAGGACAGCAGAGGTTAACTGGTAAAGGAGGTTTCCCAGGTGCACACGTTGGGATTGGCAAATTCAAGGAACCCCCTGTTAGAGGGGCCGCTGAATCGACTGTTGTGCATCCAATCGAGCATGTTCGTAATGACATGCTGAAAGGAGTGCAGGAAGAACTGGAACAGCAAAAAAAAAAAAAAACAAGAGACAGAGGAGACGTGAGAAAGAAAAAGAAAATCACACCAGATGCCTAGATGACAGATTGCTGTAATGCAACCCCATCAATGGCGCTCTAAGACTGCGTGTATGAGGATGGCTAACCGTTTGTAGGGGGTGGGAGATATTTCGGTTGAGACCACAGGCACAGATTTTGGATGCACGGAGTTCCCAAAGTGGCCTGGCCATTGTGGCAAGCATGAACACAACCCAGTCACGAACACGTGTTCCAACTCTGGTGACCTCTTAACTTAACCACATTGTAAACCACACTCTATCTCCCTTAAGAGTTTTACAGCCTGCTAGGGGTGCATAACCCTGGGGTTAAAGAGCAACCTGTAACTAATTAGCCATTTGACTGCCAGTGTTGGTTACTGAACAGGAAGAATTAAGTGGAGTGAGGTAAGACGGCAGTGACGAAGAAAAGGCAGCAGGTGGAAAGAAGAGGGACATAGGGTTTGATTCAGGTCTAGATTAGCCTTAACCACAGAACCTGGTTACAAAGTCATTGGTCGTTGTTTATAGGCCTCTCGGTGTGGTCCCGCAGTAATGACTGCCAGACCTGGAGCAGACAGGCTTTTTAGTGTTCACCAGTGTCTGAAACATTTGTACATTTACATGTGCAGTTTAATGGTGCTACAGCGAGTTTGTGTGTAGTCAAGCTACAGTGTTTCATCTGTCCATGTATACATGACACATTGCGGAAGTGGATATTTAAAGGATTAATACAAGCCGAGTACAAAGCTGAAATACAATTATATTATGTTTGCAAAACTGGTACTATTTGAGTTCAAAAAGATGAAAATGCACCCTATCTATTTTCTAAATGCATGTTATTGATATTATAGTAAACAATTCATCCATGCATGTGTTGCAATTTTGATTTTTTTTACTTCATAATTCTTAATCAAAACAAACTGTAACTTAACATTCCAGTGAAATGACGGACTTCTCTTTGGTGACATGCTGGAGCACTCCAATCATTTAGGCCCTGTTTCAAATTGCACCCTAAACACTTTTGGTCTTCCTGTGAGTCCACACTTTCATGACGTAACACTGCTTTGACTGTTGGGAAGAAGTCTTTTGCGGCACTCGCTTCAGTGCGGGCTCTGCACTGTAGCTGAGTTCAAGTAATAAATAAAGTCCACATCAACACCGCATATTGATCGCAAAGGGGGCACCCATGAACACCCTTCAGAAACCTAAAATGACAAATAGGACACTATACAGTCTCATGGACATAACGGACACATGTACGCGGTAGCGTATCATTGTTACTTTAAAGGGGACCTATTATGCAAAATTCTCATTTACATGGTGTTTGAACATAAGTTTGTGTCGGCAGTGTGTGTATACAACCACCCTATAATGGTAAAAAAAAAAATCATCTACATAAATTATAAGCAGTTTCTTTGCAATGTGATGTCACACTGAACAGGCTCCAACCACGACTGCTGACAGACTCTGGCATATTAGCATAATGAATCCACCATGTTTATCTCAACTCCAGAGCATTTATGAAATGTATTCTTACTAAAACTAAGTTATTCAATCAAGCGCAGTGATTGATTTTCTGTTTTCTTTTCTTGTTTGATTCATTATAACAGTACTACATAATATTACATAATTTTATGCTGCTTTCACTTTAAGGCACAGATCTAATATACACATACGCACTGCCCCCCCAGACCAGATCCAATTAATGCCTGCATTGTGCTTTGAATATTTTTTTGTTATTACAGAATTCATATTTTCTCGTTTTATTTGTCTTATCTTATTAGTTCTGTGTTTAGAATGAGTAAGATATGGCTAATTAATTTTTAATTATTGTATTTAATTTTTAATTACTGTATTTCATTTTTTATTACTGTAGCTTTATTACATTCTCCCGCGATTTGCGACTCTCAAAGTATCGCGGTAAGTGAGTGGACGCTCTTCTCGTTCTGTTTTATGCACTGAATAAACAAAATGGACATTAGTCATTTTTTTTAATAAATCCACTACTAAAAGTGTCAAATCTATCAGAAGAGAAGACAGTGGACATCTACGCATCTTGGAAAAAGAGGCGGCTTCTTCTGCATTAGGTAAGATATTGTAATGTCTGAAGTAGTTCTATGACAGGTCAAGGGAGGCTCTGTTTATGAACTTTAATCGGAACGAAGAAGAACCCCCTGGGGGGGCGCGTTACCCTGGGGTACAATTTTTTTTGTTTGCCAGGGAGTATGTTTTCTTGCACTGAACAAGAGCAGCAGATATGAAGTTTAGATAACCGTCTCCTCATCCTTTGATGTGTACGATCACACCGGTGTTCATATGCGTCACGTGATCAACCACTAAATTCACACGTGTTTTCACGCGATATCTGGCACTGATCCAAAAAAAAGACGCGCTCAGAGCTTGTCATTTATCACAACAATTCAGTGTTTTCAACCACATAAGATAAAAAATTATCGACTGCCATTATCTTATAAAAGAATTAGGTTTCAACAAGTTGAGCCAAAAAGTTGGTGACTATTTTGAATGATCTATTATACAGCGCTTTTTGTGACTGCGGTATGTCAGGTGACAAGCATGACGCGTTGCCATGGAAACAATAAGGCGAAAGTTCCAAAATGGGGGGAGGGGGGAGGTAAATTTTTTACCTCTTCCTAGGGGTCCTGACGGAAAAATTATTGAGAAGCACTGGAATAAAGTCATTGCTCATTGTAAATGTATTTTATATGTAGAATGAATGATATATAAATATGATATAAAAAAAAAATCTGAGCTGGCCTGGTTGGTGCCCCCCCAAGCACAAAAGTGAAACTCCGCCTATGAGTTTAACCAGAATAAGACATGATAGAGAAACTAGTTTAATACTCACGGGACGTGCCATCTGTCATGATGATAATGAATAACTGTAATGTTAGCGTTTAAGATCAAAACTAAAGGTTTTAGATTTTTGGCAGAGTATCCAAAGCATGAGCTGTAAACGCTTCACCCTCTTCTGGAAAATGGGGTGGAGAGAAGCAGCTCGTTTGCATTTAAAAGTACATGCACGAAAACAGTATTTCCTTTCACTCAAAAATGAACATTTAAAACATGGTAAAATAAGTGATGTGTAGGGTATTTTGAGTTGAAACTTCACAAACAAATTTTGGGGACAGATGCGATTTATATTCCTTTTTGTAAAAAGGTGCTCAATAGGTCACCTTTAAAGTATACCTTAATGTACTTATTCAGAACAATGCAAGCTCTTCTCAAATTAATGATGTCTGATTGGACTAAAATATGACAGTATAAAATGACAAATAATTGCTTTAGTACAATTTAAACCGAACTGAAGTGCACGCAAATGTACCAATCGAGAGGGGAAAAAAAACAGAGGGACAGATGAAGAGGAGACAACCTATGGAAATGTAGAATTTTGTGTGGAAGAGGAAGAACTGGCAAAAGAGGTATATGAATAGTGAGTCATGACGAAAAAGGGCATTTGTGTGAGATCGAAAAATAGAGAGACAAAGAAAAAGAGAAAGGAGGTATTGTTAGGCAAAACAGAGATGAATATAGATGGAGAAGGGAGAGAGAAGTGCAGAACAGGCCTTGTTGGGGCCAGGCTTTTGCCCCTCATCCATCAGCTTATCTGCAGAGAGATCAGGGCCGTGCAATGAGCCGTGGGCACCCTTACACATGTTGACACTCCTCAAAATAAGATCCATTTACCTCCAGCCTGCCGTTCCAGCTGCAAGCACACCCCTCACTGGAGGTTAAGAAACCCCCTTCACCACCAACCCCCCATCACACGTCTCAGATGGTCTCCACTGCCAGGTTATCTATGTTAGACGAGATAAAGAAAGCTAAGGGAAAGTATGGGGCACAAAAACTGTTACTCCAATAATCTACAGATGGCCTGACTGCAAAGATTTTGATAAAAGTCTCTGGTTTGTGCTTTTTTCCAGAAAGAGAGGAATACCGTGATTCCATCTACGGCGGTACTTCGGCCCTATCTGCTTGGAATATAATGAGAGCAAAATTAGCTCTGGACTGTTTCGTTTTGCGTCCATATTCAGGGCTGATTACTTTCATTATCATAGATCTATCAGCCTTTTATTTTTCCTCATCAAGTTGCAAATTTGGGTCTTCTTGTCCACTGTCCAGCCACTTTCACACCACCCTAAATGACTAATGATGCATTTAACTGGAGAATTAGCAGCAGAGTGGAGAGAGAAAGAGAGAGACAGAGAAAGAGAGAGAGGCATGTATTAACGCAACGTCATACCTCCATGAAAATGGAGTGCCTAAGGAAACAAAAGAACAAATCAGAGAAAGCGAGAGAGTTGTTGGGCGAACGGGAATGCGTCAGATAATGAGACATTTCTTTTACCCACCAGCCCTGTGTGTGTGTGTGTGGTACCATGATGATACGCCTGTTTTCCCCCGGCCCCCATTATCAGTGCACTTGAACCCGGGCTAACAATGAGTTCATAGAGATTGAGAAGTGCCGAGCCCTTAATTGTATGTATTTAGTCACGCAAACAGAGGCAATGGCCTGAGAATGGCTAGTTAGCCAATGACATCATTTGAGCTTTGGAGTCGACTCAATGGACCCGTAGCAAATTTGCACAGTGGCAAACGTCTATCCATTGCTGCTATGGAGGAGCAGCATGGTTGCTCTCCAGATCAATGTGGTCTTGCTGGATGTGTCTTGAGATTAACACATAGCTCTGCTTTAAGGTCTCAGACATCTCCCAAGTGACATTCTACTCCACTTCTTAACAGTCTCTGTCTTCTGGCTTTTTAAGTACTTGCTTCGCTCTGTTGTGTGTTGCAGTGTGAGGAGTGCGCGATCTGTCAATCAATGGCTCTAGTCACTGGCAGCGGTATGGAACCGCTGATCGCATCATGATGTTAGTGTGCCTGACTTGCTCTGCACAAAGGAAGAGGAGCACAAGGCTTCTCAAGCAGAGATGTCAGCACTCGAAAAATCAATCACCATCTGGGCTCTTCTCTTCTCAGACTAGAGGGAGGGAGAGAGAGAGAAAGAGACAAAAAGAAAGAAAGAAAAATGGAGGAAAAAAGAAACGGAAAGGACCAGCTGAGAGGTGCAATGTTGCAGCAACGTTGTGGCAATGTGATGGCCTGTCCATCCATTAGGTGTTGTGAGAATGACACACATTAGCTGCAAGCAAGGTCACACAAAGCAAACACAGATTAGCAGAAAGAAAGCAGTGATTTGTCTGCCTGACTAACACCTTGGGACCCAGGGGTCATCGGGTTTACCACAGATTTTCCTGTGACTCGCTTTGCGATTTTCCCCTTTTTTGCATATTTCTTCCCCATCTGTTATGCTGCGATGCTCCTTTATCAGACGCTTTCAAACATAAACCTCTCTCTTCTCTTATAAACAAAAAAGATAAACACTTTACACAGACGGTGTCTCTTTAAAGACCCCAATGGGTGGCTCGTTGTACACAGAAGAGTGTTGGGACAGCGGCGTGATTTTTACAGCAGTGTTGCCTCTTTTCAGTAGCACAGCTGTGTGAAAAATACCAGTTAGAAAGGGTGCTGAGGCAGCAAAAGCATTTAATACTCAACAAACAGTTATCTAAGCCCATGTCCAATAACCAGACACCACTGTAATGTGACCTACATACTAAGTGAATAAGAATTTTTACATCAGGGAGGGGCTGAGGAGAACAGCACAGAGCACAGCTCATTCAGCTGACAGTAATTAAATAGCAAGTATTCCTTTTCACTGCCCTTTTGCCTCTCTCCCAGCTAAGAAAGTATAATGTAACAGAACATATTGTGCCCTTCTCTGTATTCTCTTTCCCTTGCTCTCTCTCTCTCTTACTACTTCTCCTCCACTTCCCAGCTCTGTCTCCTGCTTAACCTCGTCCAGATTTAATTAAATGAAGAATTGGAGTTTGATTGTGCATTTGATCTCTTGTTTTGTGACAATGTTTTGTAGATCGTAAATAGTTGCTGGAATAGAACAGGTGCGTGCTATATTGATTTTTTTTTTGTCACACTTTGTAGACCTCCAACGAAAAACACAGACTCATGCTCACTCTCCCTGGGGAACGGGTGGAAGAGTGAAACATCAGCCCTGCTGTACGATCAGGTAGACCGACCCTTTATAGACCGACCACTGAAAGAATATGAAAGAGTTTAGAGCAGGTTGCCAGGGACAAAGCAGGTGTCCGTATTAATGCTCCGCGTGCTCTTGAAAGCCCTGGCGGTGAGGTGGGTGCAAAGAGCAGAGTCAGGGAAAATAAAGTTTTACCTCCCAATTAGATGAATGAGAAGTCACTGGGTTGCAAACTTTTAGTCAGAGCGAATCATCATCGCAACAGATGACTCCCCTTTTAGGCTCTTCCAAACAATGACACTCATACTCGCTTATGTTCTTTAACGTTTCGCGTACACCGCTTTTGAAAGTGTTTTCGTTGAAACTTTGAGGGGGTGACGGGGGCGGGGAGAGGAATAACACACAGGCTGTGAGGCGCAGGCTATATCGGACTTGAGTTCAAAGACTAAGAGTCAAACATCTCCAAATACAGCACTGAGTGATGCAAATGATGCGTTTAGCACAAGGCATAACATGTTCCCATTTGGAAAGACTGGAGATTATATAAATAGCCGAGCATGAGTCAGACAGCCAGTCCCTATTCTGAAAACAGGATTTTGTTTTCATTAAACAACAGTGCATACAAACTTTGAGGCAGAAAGAGGGTGATAAGACGATGGAAAAACGAACCAAAAACAACTATGTATCAATTACTGCATGTCAGGAGGAGTTTAATTGGATTATCTTCTATAGCTGCCTCACTTTTGGCTAGTCGTAGGTGCGCCCATTCGCATCCGTCTGGCCGAGTTGTCTTCAACAACATTCACAGGCATATTCAAAGGTCTGCACAAAAAAGACAAAGAGAGTCAGACCGACCGACAAAAAAAAACATTGGAAGGAAATAAAAGTGCGATGCAAACACCAGATCAAGTCTTAGCGTTCAAATGGGGATTAGGCTAAATCTTTAAGTAAACCAAAAAGTTATCAGTGGAGAAGGAGGAGGAGAAGGGAGGGCCAGGAACAACAACAATTCCGCTTTTGCAGCGGCCTGAGGAACTTTGATGCTAAATGCGTACGAAAAAGCAGACAAAAACAAGGTAAAAAATGGCGTGAGATTTCCTCCACGCCACGTTTACTCGCACATTCATTCTGTTAATTCAATTACAGACACTCCTATGTTTCCTGCTTATCTTCCCCTTCCCTTATTTTTTTACAGTGTGGTATAACAGCACAGCCTCACATTTCTGTAAAGCCCTCATAAATATAGAAAGGATGGAGGTGAAGAGGAGAGGGAAAAGCATCAAATTATTTCTCCTTTTCAGATTTGCTCTCTGAGTGCTTTGTCGATGACCGCTGTTTCTTCACACTACTGCTATCTTTAAGCCCCCACTGATTTTAAGCTTCCATGTAGAAACCAGTCTCCATTGAGTAGAAGTCCTTTGTAAACTTAAATACACCCCAATGTGTCCCTCAACAAAAGCTTCTCCAATTCTTTTCTGTCTGGCCTTTTTTAATGCCTTAAGTTTAGGTGGTCTGTGGGTGGTAGATTTTTTCCTCTCTCTCTCACTCTCTTTTTTTTAATCAAGCATTAGCACTGCTCCCCATTCAGCACCACAGCGACTATAAAAATTCATCAGGATTAAAATGACCTCACAAGCAAAATTAAAGTTCCTATAGTACACAATGGGGGCTGTATCTTTTTTAACATGTCCTCAGGGCCTTGGGAACAGAATTGTTTCCTGACAAAGTGCTCTCGCATTGACAATGGGCACCTTTCAGGCCTTCTACACCGACTGCCTTTAGAGAGCAGGAGAGGGACTTATTTCACATATCAATCAAAGAGAGGATGAAAAAATGAGTGAGAGAGAGAGGGAGTGAGAGAAAGACCCTCATCTTGTGCAAGTGGTGCTTCAAAATGTGAACTGATCAAAATAGGGTATATGCTGCTTTTATGGGGGTCATTGACGGATATTTAGAGGTGGACGGAGGGTGAGAGCAATATTTGATTAAAGACTGTGGGAAGTGAATCATAAAGAGTAAAAGACTACAAATCGGATGCCAAGCCAAACGTAGGTGTGTGTGTGTGTGTGTGATTGCTCAAAAGTGCAAAGGAAGGGTACTGTATCCAACCACGGGAGGTTTCACTTGATATTCTCAGAAAAGCACAACCATGTTAAGATTAAAGTGGCACACATACACGCTCTTGTTATGCCGGCCAACCCATATAAAGACCCCAGCGTCTGTGCCACATCCCACCCACGGCGTCCTCCATGCGGCTGTGTCACTAATCACACTGGAAATGAATTGGGTGCAGCACTGGTAATTCCACATCGTATTTGAGCACCTCAGCCCAGATCTGAGGGACACATATAAATATAGTATTCCTGGACAGGTGGATTAATGAGCCTCCTTAAAGGCCTTCTTTATAGGTCAGTGCCTGCACCGCACAGCCACGACAGCCTAATCCCCCAAAAAAGCGTCTCATCTACCTCTCAATTCATTAAAGCACAGAAAGGAATGAAGAGAGAGAGCAGGAGTGGGAAAGATGGAAAGGGCTAAAGAAAATATCTGAAGGGTATATCCATGTGAGGACGTGGAAGCAACGATTTGCTCGTTATTCAAAGGGCTCTGCTTTGAAAGCACCTACACAAGTAGTTGGTAAAACAAAGTGTAGGTGTTCCTTGCTACAAAGTACTCAGTTTCAATTACATTTTCAATGCCTTGTTTAAATTTAATAATATAGAATGTATTTACTTTGCATGCATATTCCGCGGTTGAAAAGAAAGAGAAACAATTTAGCCCATGTCATCAGTGCAGTTGATGTGGTTTTAGAATTGGGGCAGGGATTTTTTGGACAGAGCTTTGATAGGATATCATATTAAACCTGATTAGATCATAGTAATAGCTTTAGGGCTCTTATGATAGATGCTAGCCTTAGGACCTGACTGTTTTCTTAATATTTCTTCTTGTGTGCAGAGCTTGAATTAATCTTTTTCTTATGTGGGTATAAACAGCTGAGCACGGCAAACTCTCTTTACACCTGTGAAGCAGAGACTGGAGTGTATAAATGTGTGTGAGCACATTATACAAACATGAAAATAATTGTGTATATTAATTCATATATAATGTATATACAAAAACACACACACACACAATTCAAACATATTCACTATTAGTGATGGTATACTAAGAATACCACAATACGATTAATTAACATACCAGACACCAGCATCCAAGCCCAGCCTGATTGTGAGCGTAGTACTGCCGGGTCATTCTGTTTTTTCAGATTCTGTCACCCAAGTCCCAATCCTGGTGTCATTCTCCTCTCTAATTCAACCTCTATCATTCAACTCTTCTTTTTTAAAGGTGTTCATAAAAGGTGTTGTAGGGTCGTCTTGCATTATTCTGGTCTGGATGACATCTATCTTGCATGCACACCTTGAGGGTATCTCTTAAATTGCGGAATTTGGTCATTATGTGACATTAACCTCATTAGAAAACACTCTTTAGAGGCTGAGAGATAAAATTGATTTACAGCTGCCATTTCAACCACTGCTCTGCCGATCAATTGTTAAACTATCCTTTTTATGGCCCGCAATGCTGCATCTCACACTGCAAGCTCCTCTCCACCCAGCCCTCTCCTGTTGGCATGCCAGGTGTGTGTGTGCGTGTGTTTATGTGTGTGTCTGTGGCTCCTTAAAAAAAGGCTCAGTGTGGTTGAAAATTGAAAAATACCTTCCATAAGTGAGAATCTGCCATCCGCTCACAATACAGCAATGTGATAGCTTTTTTAAAGCTGTATGTGTGTGTGTGTGTGTGTGTGTGTGTGTCTCCACAGAGGATGTGTATATAATACTTATTTTTAGTAAGTGTTTAGCCATATGAAAACGTGTGTGTGCGTGTGTGTGTGTGTGGCTCCATCCATCTCTCCTGTATACGTTTGTGTATCTGTTTGTGTGTAAATGTCAGCATGTCAAGTCGGTGACAGCTGGGTTTAACGTGGCCATTTAAAGCAAACACATGCTATATTCCACTGATAAATCGATAACGCCTCCCTCTCAACCCACTGGCTGCCTTGTGCAATGCCTGAGATTGATCTGTGGCTAACACTCATAGAGACCAGGACACTTTTGAAGTATGAATAAAATATGGCAGTTTTGTGTTTCACATCTTCATCAATGGTCCTGGTCATATGAGGCCACGAGGCGCACATACAAGATGGACTTGTGTCTGCATCAACGTCACCTCTGTGACAAAATCCCACCTCTCGTGTCAAAGGTTCTGGCTGCCGGGTTTGCGTCACCCCTTCACATTTTCCACTGTTTCCGATGCTCTCTGTTTCAGAGCCACTGTCTCAACAGTAGACAATGGCATTTCAAAATAATGTGTGCTCTCAATTATTCAAACCGTTACAGTACCATAATGCTCGAGTTCATAACCACAGGACTCTTTGCTCTCTCTCACACACACATAGACATACGCTGTGTATCTTCCCACTCTGCTCAGAATTATGACACATATTCATTTCACGTCATCCTTCTGACTTTGGCAAGAGGCAAAAAGAGAGAGAGAGTGTGAAAGAGCATGGAGAAAATGGCTTTGCACCACTGCATTTAGGTGTCAAGCTCGCAGGCCATCTTGACGTTAATATAAATAGATATAAATCAACATGGCAGCAGCTTTTTTTACATTTTATTTTTTTATTTTTTTTTAAAATGTGCCATCAACAGATGAGCGTCACATATTCACAGCATATTGCCACTCGTATTCACAGGCCTTTCCACCGGCTCTGTTAGAAATAGCTTCTAGGTGAGCTAACCCGAGAACCTGGCAAGAGAGCCTCCTGCTCACATCCTCCCTCTGGCAGCACCCCACCCCAAGCTTTTACAGGCAAATTTTTTGGGTTGTTCTGTCAGAAAAAAAGTTCACCAACTGTACCCTTTTTATATATAATTTTGGTTTTTTTGCCAATATTTTGAGACAATAGATGAAAGAGACCTGAAGCGGTATTTGAGGCGAACAAGTAATAGACCAGGAAATGATCACAACCAAGGACTTAGATCACCCTAAGTGCCCTATATTTCAGAGTGCTGTCCACACTGTGATGGCACTAACACAAAAACTGCTACCTTTAGGCGTACAACATACAACAGCTTGTCACTGGGGAAATACCCTTAAAGGACATATTTATATTATTTTATCACATATTAATACCCTAGCGTAGTAATTTATACCCTTAAGGTCCTATATTGAACATTTTAGGTCCAGTTGTCCCTTTAAGGGTACTGTCCCGACGACAAGCTGTTGCACCCCTAAAGGTACAATTTTGTACCTGAGAGTATATACAGGTTGGTGTTTTTTCTCGCTGAGTATGCCACGGGCGGCCTGTCCTGTGACGTGTCATTTGAAGAGCTGCTGCTATGAGCATCTCCACTATGGCGTAACATTTAAGAGATTAAAGGGGAATTAGCTTCTGCGCACAATCACATGTATGGGAACAGATGATATAAAGCCACAAAGTGAGTAGTCATCATAATCATCTTCATCATTATGGTCATCATCATCACCCCATACGGCTTGCATCATGGGAATTACAGACAGGCGGTGGTGCCACCAGGCGTGCGCATAGTTACGGCTCAGACAGAGGCTTATTCAGCAGGAAGATCTCTCTCTCTCTCTCCCTCTCTCTCTATCGCTCTCTCTCTCTCTACCGCTCTCTCTCTCCTGTCTGCTTAGCTCTGGTCTGGGCCCTAGAAAATGCTGAGCTCACAGCAAGCAATCTCTTCTACTGTCCCCCCGTCTGCCCACACCTCCCTCCCCCACCTGCCTGAAGGGTTTCCCCGGTTAAATAGGGCGGGGGGAAGGAGGAGGAGATGACTCACCTGTTTAACCACCACCAGCCCCCCACCACACACACACACGGCTGACCCAGCTGAGAAGTACACAGTCATGAAATTTCTCACTCTTCATATATATGTGTGTGTGGTGTGTGGTGTGTGTGTGTGTGTACCAAAATTAATCAAATAATATCAAAATAATATAAGAAAAAGGCTGGACTTGATATTATTTAACAGAAGTTGGTTGGTTTGGAGGGATCGAAACATGTTAGGAGTGATTTTATTGTTTTTTATACATTTTATTGGTTTATGTTTATAATAACTTTCCTCACCTGTGAAGGCTTGTTTACATCAACAAAATTAAGCTTGGCACGTTTTAATTTCATTCAACAACTATAGCTACCACTAGATGTACAGATGTAGATGTATAACTTTGGGGGAAAAAAGCTGGATATAAGTGGTAGACAGCTGTAGATGGTGCACGGTGTGTGGGGGTCACAGTGTAGTCTGTCTTAGGGGTCAGCTGCCCCTTGCTAAAGGAAGACTGGATGTGATATTGTTCTAGTCATCATGACCATCTGATGTCAATTTCACACAGCGATGGGATCCTCCGCAAGCCGGTCCTCACCACCAACCGCACGGGTAATAAACAAAACCATGACAGTCACACATTATTATTACAGCCACAAACATACAGCACAGACCATATATATAACCAACACACCGTTAAATATAACAACAACAACAAAAACGATATATAAATGAAAATATTCATGGACAGAGAAAACAAGGGAGACCATAGGATTGATTTTTCCCAAACAGACTCATGCCTTTCTACAAGCATAGCACTGAGACACATAACCTGGTGAACACAGACTCGCTGGGATGGTACATCACTCCCATCACACTCACACACACACAATCATATCATATCTTGCCTCAAATGATGCTAAACACGAATCCATGGTATCCTGAATCTCTCCACAATCATCCCCTGTGCAAAAATAGCAATCTTGTCTTTCAGCTCAAGCAGGGCGAGAACCATTCTAAGAGGCAATGAATTTGGTTGGGGCTGAATAGGATGTTGGTACATGTTTTACTAAAGGAAATATAATGGCACACTATTATTAGATCACATTAATCATGAGGGTGCCAAAGGCACTGACAGCAGCCCTGAAAAGGATTGAAAACGTTGGTAATGGATATAAATTACCCATTGTGTGATAAAAGGATTTTTTCCACTAAGAAGGTGGGAATAAAACAGAGAGCCTCCGAATACTGGTGTGTAAAATACGGAATAATACAGGTTATCATGTCTGGATTAAAATTTTAAGGGA
This sequence comes from Rhodeus uyekii, assembly GCA_037043235.1. Lineage (NCBI taxonomy): Eukaryota > Metazoa > Chordata > Actinopteri > Cypriniformes > Acheilognathidae > Rhodeus > Rhodeus uyekii. Next base: position 9,178,524 of record JAWRVZ010000007.1, read on the forward strand.
ATCAGATAGTGACAGCGAGGCCTAAAGTTAAAGCATGAGCTGTAAAAGTATAGGAATTAAAAGCAGATTAATATCAGCGTGACTCTGAGAGAAAGCGAGCGGGCGGATGAGAGCGAGAGAGGGGGCAGGAGGCACGAGAGTAGTTTTGATAGAGGTCTGTCAGTTGGCAAGATGATAATGAGTCGCGTCTCTGTTATTCGGTTATTTATTGCCGACTTGGCTGGCAAACAAAAGATCAATAATTTTGAGCAAATCTAATGTTGTCCCTGCTGCTAATGTGCTCGTCCATCACTCCTGCCATCCTCACATGGGAGAGACACCGAATCCCAGCTTATTCCACATCAAATGCAATTATGTCATATGGCTTTAATAACACGTCAGCCCCCCATGAATATGTGGGGACAGTCGATTATGTGTATGCATATGTGCCCAAACATGTCACGTACTAGTAAATCATAATATATGCTGAGATATCATATGCATTTTTTCCCCCATCTAAATCAATCTTTATTTGCTGCCTCAGATATCTAATATGAAGTGTCACAAAAGTCCATCAACACAATGACAGAGAACATACTAGTATGAGAATGAACACACACACACTGATCTATTAAGTTATTCAAAAATATCCTAAAATTTCATTCAAACAGAGAAAGACTTTAATAAACCTCTTCCATATGTTTTTAAAGTCTTTCGAACTTCTGAAGTAAACAAGAAAATAAGGTAATTTAAAGTAAATTCTAGGTGGGTTTTGTTAAAAATGCCAAACGGTGCAACTGACCATATAATATATGTTATAACTATATTGTGCATATACATATTTGTTTTATTTGAAATAAAGAGATTGAGTATTTCAAGTGCAGATCAAATAAATATCTCCCAAAAATATTGAAAATAACAAAAATTACCTTGAAAATAACAAAGTGTACCAAGTTTTATTTAACAGTAACACCTCTTGACATTTTTAGAGACAATGAATAAAAACTTTTGAAAATAACAGAATAAATGTTTTTGTTTTTCAAAAATGTATGAAACAACATGAAAACTGTATGTTATTCCCATCCCCAGACAGACAGAGAGAAGAACTAGCTCTTAACTTCTTACAATCTACGAGAATGATCATACATCATTTTTCATCCCAAATCTTCAAAGTCTTCAACACAACACATTTTAATCCTAATCTTAAACATTATTATTAGAATCTCTGCTTATATGTCATATCACCTGTTTGACTTTACCTGTGGTGTTTACTCTAAGAAAGTCTAATTGACATCCGGCTCTCATTGCCATTGTGCGAGAGTAAACTGGATGCAAGCCATGTGTTAATGACGGTGGCAGGGTGGAACATGGGAAAGACTCATCGGATATCATTAGCACTAGCTCACAGTGCCTAAGAAACAAGTGTCAAAAGTCACAGCTCATAAAGTCAGCTTTAACTGAAAAACGAATGGGGCTTTGGCCCAAAATACACCACCTCTAAGACGACAACAAAAGATAATTTAAAAGTTTGCCGTCAGTAAGGTTCTTTTAAAATAAATCAATACTTTTATTCTGCAAGAGCACATCAAATTGATCAAAAGTGACAAAATACATTTATAATTCAAATAAATGCTGCTCTTTTGAACTCTGAATAAAATCAAATAAATGTACCCGCACAATTGTCTATAATTGTCTATAATAAAAATGTGTTTGGAATGACACAAAGATACACCTTTTAAAAATCATTAAAAATCTTAACTAGCATATATCAAGTTCTCTCACCAGCAGGCAAATATAATGTTACCGTCACGCTCTTAAATGCTCTTAAAACGGCGAAATTAAGATATTCTCTTCTATATCGTAGCTAGAGTTCTGCTCTCTTCCTCTGAGCAATGGTGGCATCATCTTCACACCCCCACCGAAGACTGCGAGTCTTCAAAGACGTCATTTTTTTAAACATACACATCAAAGTTGTGGAAGAGAGGCTTTCTTTACTGAACATCTGCCTTTGTGTTCAAGCACAATTTAGCTTTGAAAAGAGAAGGAAGGAAAGTGAAAGACATCCAAAGATCGCTTTCCCATCCACATCCCCCGCGCCGACTGGCAATACATCATTTGTATTGATGCAATATTAAATTTCAATATCGCATGTCAAAAGGTACAAAATGATAGATCATAGCCTAACTAAATGAATTATTAAAGGGGCCAGACTGCACCGCTCTATCGGCTTCTCTCCCAATCAACTGTGTCTGAAAAGTATGGTTTGATACTGGCAGCATTTCAAAGCTCGAGTGATTCTCGCTCTTTGTCTCAGTCGCTCTTCGCTTTCTTTTCCTCAAAGTTTTTTGTTCGTCATAATGAATCTGGATTTGTGTCACCCCCAAATCCACCCACAATGCAAAGCTGCGTGAGCATCGCTTCCGATTGTGTGGAATTTTTGTTTGTTTGTTTTCTTTTTTCCGTCCTGTTCGCTCCGGAGAATGCCAACCGTTATCAGATTACTCTAATCTGTTGCTACAGAATTTAAAAGCAGGGCTGAAATTGTTTTCAACAAAGCAGATATGGGTTTTATATCCAGAAACGTCCACAAAAATCTAAGACCTATACGTTTGAGACATACTTTTTTTTTTAAAGCAATAGCATTTGAGAAGATGAATTAATGAAATGAAGCGATGTATAATAAAAAATAATAGCATCAAAGTGAAAACTACCAAAAAATGTAAATAAAAGAACAGCTTCAGTGTTTTACTTGACCACAGAGGCTCTATGACTTTATAAGCTGTTGATCACCTAAACAGAAGTGCAGTATGCACTCCACTTTCCAATAATTATATTACAATTTTCAAGTCAAAACCATGATAATGTGTGTATGTGTGTGTATGTTTCTGTTGGTGGTAATGATGACTCCAGGGGGATTTAATTGGAGAGTCCAGATTGTCGGACCGGTGACCCCACACAAGTCACGGCCACCATTAGCGTTCGGCTCGCATGTTAACAAACACAATCCCTTCGCCTTTTACCGTGGCGAAAATTCAATTTGAGCTCTTTGTCTGCCTGCTGCCTTTGCCCTAACGATGGTCCCCTTCTCTCTCTTCCTCTCTCTCTCTCCTGCTTTTTCCCCTTAACCAACAGAACACAGAGGAGTCGTTAGGACCCTCTCTTCATTACTTCAAAAAACCAATCATTAGACACCAGAGTATATACGTAATTAGAAAATCACTTCCTTTGCAATCCTGGCTAAGTAGTTTACATACTGTAATTACAGGGACAAAATCAATTTTTAATCATTCTACTGATTGGGCTCATCAGCTCAGTAGGAACATTGTATCCTGCTTGTTGTGCGAAAGCAACATCTGGGCTAAAACAATTACCCTTTTGTGTTCCAAAACTATTCAGCGCAGGGCATTCTCCAGCACCCGACGGCTGCCACTAAGCCCCTGCGTAGCCATCTCTTTCTTCCTGTTTCTCTCTCCCTCCTTTCCTCTTTCTTCCTCTCTTTCTGCCCTTGACTGTTGTGCAGCGGATCGCATTTAAAGCCTTATAAATCAATACGCTATAATAAGATGCTCTTGAGAAAACGCAGCATATTGCTTTTTTAACACCTATTGTTTCCCCCCACCCTTTTTTTAGACTTCATCGTGTTGCTTGTTGTTGTTTGCGACTCAATCAAGAAAAAGGGAACAGATTTTGTTTTGCCTGAAGAAATATCACCTTATTAATAATACGTGTTCCACTCAGCTAACAATTAGAGTAGTATTTAATGCACAAGTACAATATTCACAGAGCAAAACTGTGACTGCATTTTAATTATCGTAGTTTTAGAGGGCGAGGAGCAAGGGTGCTGCGGCTGTCAGCTCCGGAGAAAACTACGAAAGACGGAAAGAAAGGAAGATGTTTCCTAACGCGACGTATTGAACTTTGAAGTCAAAGCATTCCTGATATGTTCTTACCCTTCGCTGCATAATAAAATGCTTTGTATTCGTGTCTGTGCGATGCCAGATCGATCGGCATTAGGCCCGACTCCCTTTCTCTCACTTTGAAAACAGAGGAAATCAGATTTGGAGAAAAAAGGGAGATGAAAAATCAGTTAAAGCATTGATCGTGCATGCTGTATGCAAATCACATTTGCCTCTATTTTTTGACTGATCAATAGGGTTAATTAACAGATTCGTTTTAACTGCACTTTGCGACACCGTCGACCTCAGAAATCATCCCACCGTCTCGCTGCCATCACAGTAACAAATGACAGAGTGCGTGCGAGGAGACATAAATCTAAAATTCCAATCCATCTATGAGCATGGGCATAACTATAAAATATGAGTGTGTAGACAGCTCTCAGGTAGATCTTTGAACGTCAAAGTGGAGGGATAGCAAAGCCTGTCTTAAGCAGAGGATCAAGCCCTGTCGGAAGTGAACACTGAAAGTATTATCCAAGTTACACGGATGTTTTGAGAGTACAAGTAGTTCGTAATTCCGACAGTCTAGAGGTGGCATTTTTGCCATGGCTCTGGTGATGTTCTACTATTTTGGATTAATAATGGATGCATTTTGAAATGATTATTATTCCCAAAATGCTCTTTTGTGATTTGCTTTGAAGGGGGAAGCACTGGGAAGATTGCACTTGCGAAAGGGGGCCGCTCATTTGGAGAGCTTTTTCCAATTATACAATTAGTCAGGAATGTAGGGCAGCAGCCTCTGTGTACCGATCACTCCGACCCTGGAAAGAGAGAGAGGTTTCGTTTTGTTTGTTGAGTACAGTGGGAAAGAAAAAAAGTAAATAATTAATTAATAATTATTTTATTAACACTGAAAAACTAGCCCAAAATAGTACAGTACATATGTACTTTAAAACGAGTGATAATAATTATAAAAAAATTACAAAAACTCTGACCTTACTACTGTTGATTGTGTGCAAACACCAAAAGTGATAGTAACAGGGTCAGTCATTTCTGTTTAAGTATATCTCTTTGTTTCTGAAGTACTCTTTGCTGTTACGTAGACTAGGTTGATTGGCCAGTGTTGGCACCCAAGACCACAAAGTCCTAATTATGTGACTGATTATATATTTTTTTTCTTTTAGATGGTGAAGAGATTTTAATTTTATCATTTGCCCTTTCCATTGTCCTCTTGCCAAAGCTGGTATAATGCCTGCTAGTTTAATATGAGTGGAAGAGAAAGAAGGGGAAAAAAAAACAAAAAACACAACAGCTACCATCTGCTTGCCTGTGGATTTTCTGTAATCGCTCTTTACTGATTACACTGCTGACTACATGAACCTCTTAAATAATTATCCTGCAATAAAAAATGCTAAATAATTATTATCATTAACTCCTAGCAAGACGGCTGCCACTCCAACTAATGCTGCCTAAACTGTCAGAGACAGAGCGCCTATGTGCCATGTCAATCATCGGATGGTGAAAAAACGGACGATTTTCAGGATGCTTCACGAGGGAGATGAAGGTTTGATGGATAATGTCTGCCTATATTACAGATTAAACTCAAGAGCGAGGGGGGTTTGTAGGCGTGAGCTATATGAAGAGCGAAGCATCTTCGGGGGCTCCACAGAAGTCCGTGTTTTGTTTCTCGCTTTGTTTTGCTTGTTTGAGTTTGTCCTCTGGATATTGAGAAGATGACAGAAAGTGAGCTGTGCCTTACACCGGTGTGTGGCTGTACGGTACATGTTCTTCTCTGAAGCCGAGGCCGTCGTGTAGGAGTTTATTGAGTTATGAGTATACATATTTACAGAATTGCTTTGGACAGCACATGTTTATGATGGATCCCGTATGGCTGCCGCAAGTCATATAGAGTTCAGACTCTAAGAAAAGCCAGTAGATTTCAGGTAGCCAGAATTCTCTATATCAGATACTTAATAGTGAAACAAAATAGTAACATTAAAACAAATATGATTTATTTTTGTTTGAAACCCCACCATATAGCTGATTTCAAAGACTGGGTCATGTCATCATAATGCTGAAACAATGACTAATTCTAAAACATGCAATTTAAAGAAAAGGATTTTATTTACTTTTTCTCTTTTTTTTTTTTTTTTACAATATATCCAAATATGATTGCATATATTAAACATGCATTATAGCATTCTTATTGGTAGCATATCCTAAAATATAGCATTACTGTTTATCACAATGATTCAATCCATGACTTTTTCTGAAATCTAAACTTTTCTTTTCAGGTGACTCTGTGGTTAAGCTGACCAGTGAAATCGGCTATGAGTGGGTTTGCAAAAAAAAACAAAACAACAGGTGATGTTTTGCACCTTATTTTAATTTTTTTATCAACTAAGATTTCATAAAAAAAAAAATGATTTAGACTTGTTGACTTGTGGTCGACGTCATTCTCTGCTGCCCACATTACACGTGCCATTACTGTTCTCTCCATATTTTAATAAAACGTTTCGCATTTTCCAGCTTCAAGAAAAAGGTTCTCATTGATTAGCACTTTAGCACCAAGCAATCAATTCCCACAAACTGGTCTGACCTTGCACAAAGGATGATGACCTATTATGAATTAAGAGAAAGATTCAATCCCTGCAGGAAAGTGAAAAATGAGAAAAGAAAAGAATGAAGGAAAGATGCAAGTATGCAAGTATAAGAGGAGTCCGGGACAAAAAGAAAAAACAAAGCATATCTGAGAAGCAGAGTAGCGAGACAGATGTATAACTGAGAAGTGTAGGAACGCTACATCCCACCCTGTGAGCTTGTTGTGGAGCCATCATCTCTTTTCATCTTCTCTCTTTTTTCAGAGGACAGAAAATGTTTGAGTAAAACGGCAGGCAGACCCAATCAGTCGAGCCCTGATACAGACAGATAATTCACCCCTCCTGTCACATGATCCCTCATCAGTCTGGGAGATGGGGATATATCGCCAGCAGCTCCCGGAATAATGGCTGCACCTGTTTACCGTGTCACCTCTGTTTGCTAATTGTCTCCTTGAGCTACATTGGGGAAGTGAATATGTCTCCTGCTTCTGACAGGCGGGCGTTTATTTGGAAAATATCATTACTTCCAGCATGATTGTTCTTTTTTTTCTTCTTCTTTTTGTCACTTTATGCTTTTTCTCTCTTTCTTTTTGTTTTTACTGTGTTTTTCCAGCAGGAGGGGGAGGAAGTGGTAAAAGTTAAATGACTATGCTTGGATACAGATTTCACGTCCTGATTAGGTGAGGTGACAGCGCACGGCTGAAAAGTTCACATCCACTTGTTTCGCTGAGGAGGGGAGCATGACAGACATCTTTAATATCCTCCTCTTTTGGCGCCATCAATCCCCGTGCCAAGCAGTCGTACCTGCAGCCGGGTGTACGAGGGGGGCGGCACAGGAAGAACACAGACAGGTTCACGCGAGGGGGTAGACAAGCGCCTGTAAACAAACTCAACCCATGCAAGAGATTCAGCAACCATGCATTTGATTTACCTGTAATTACAACTTCAGAAAGTCGTGCTGTATTCACGCAGTTAAAATATGGCAGGTGCAAAAAATCGGACTGATAATCAGTTGCATTTTCTAATAAAACGCTATTCTTTCGGTACTGCCGGTGCTTCCGCCAACTTTAAAGCTGGGTGAGCGTTTGGGCGTTCATTCAACCTGCATACTCTGGATCAGTTGTATGTAACTGAAGCCCATAGTGTTGCTCCACACTGGTTCAGGTGCAATACAGACACGTGCTGAGACAGACCATGAGATCTGTATGTGGTGCAGGAGAGGAGGGCACTTTGATGATGGGGTAAAATATGATTCCTGTCCAAGGTGCCACTTTCCTGAGAACAAAACCTCCTTTCTTCCCTCATCCGCATCATCAGCATCTGTGTCTCTGTCATCTGTGTCATTGATGCTTTTTTTTGGTTTAACTCAAAGCAAAGCAAACAGACATAATTTATTTTGTGTGATCAAGAATTCAGAAGGATAAATAAACAGATATTTCTATTATAATTTCAGGGGGGGGGGGTTATATAATTTGAAGGACCCCATATAAAGTTAGTATAAATTTTCTCACTAAAAACTACCAACTTTATTTGAACATTTAACAACATTTTACAACAGATAAAAATAAACTTTTAATACTTTTTCAACTTCTTGATTCTTATCTTCAATCATTTCAAAAAATGTAAATAAAAGTATTTTAAAAGCAAATCAGGAAAAACTTCTTAATCTGACCTTTTTTTTTAATGGCAATATCTGCTAATATATCACCATTGAAGATATATATGTTGACCACTATAAAAAGTCCCAAATTTATGACCATTTCCACTTTCTCTCAGACCCTTAAAATTAAACAGGCTGCTACAACTTTAATAAATGCCCCTTTCTCATGAAATGAGTAATAGTGCCTTTCTCCAGTAGGCACACACTACAAATTTTAACTGGCCCATCTTTCCATACCAGCCTCTCTGCAAATCTTACATCACACTGTAACACATACCTCACAAAACCCACACTAAAATGTGCCACAAAAACTGAAATGTTGGAATCCTTCACAATGATTTTATTTTAAACAATAAAGAAACTTTTGACTCATCGCTATATGACCCCATAAGATTGAACGTATATTCCCAAAAAATCACAGGCCTGCTAAACACACTTGCGTGCAATGAGTCCATTTATTTGCATTTTTGTTTTTTGTAATCATAACAGACATGTAGGCTAGTACAGAATGAAAAAAAAAGAGAACGGTAAAATCTGACACAAATTTACAAAGTCTTGAGCGTTACCCAATCCTGCTTTGAAAGACTCCTGCTCAGCGCTAAATAAATAATCTGGACGGCATAAACTCTGTGAACTACATAACCTGACCTCCCTTTAAAGTAGCACAGAACCCTGAGAATACAGGCCTCCCAGAGAGAGAAAGAGAGGGGGATTGAGAGAGAGGGCAGCAGTGAGAGGGCAGGGGCACAGATGTGGGGCTCAAAGCGGGCCACCCCCAGAGCCTGCAAGGGGAATTCTAATCACCCTGTAGTATTTCAATAGAGTGCCAAGATGAACACACTCGCTCACATGTATACACACACACAAACAGATACACAGTCACACACACACACATACTCACAAAGGCATGCTTGCCTTAAGTCACATTCTAAATTGGATCCCAGGAGCTTTTTCTCTACCTTGTTCACCAAAGGCATTGTGTATGTTTTCTGAGTACTCAGCATATGCTGGGTAACCTGAGCGCTCTTTAGCACACACATACACACACACAAACATTGTTTCCAGAAGTAGTAGTTATTGTGTCTTTTTTTCTTTTTCAAAATGCATTTCCTATTAGCTTAATTTAATTCAAAACACCACACATATATCTACTATGTCTAAACTTAAAGAAAAAATAAATCAATAAATAAGCGCCCACCTGGGATGAAGCCATAAAGGTTCATGTTTGTTATATTGTTTCTGTTTTTGTCGATACAATTTTCTATTTTAAGAGGATTCTCCAAAATACATTCCTCCATAATATTATGCGTAGATGATTGATGACTGACAATGATATCCTACAGTTTTGTTTTATTAAAACTTATTGTGGGTTGCCAAAAATTCCTCTAACTGCTCCGCTCGGAGCTTAAATATAATCTAACACTGATTTTCAACTGCCATCTTGAGAGTTGTACATTCAAAACTTCACAGCTCAAAATAAGCTGGTTGAAAGTGTTTGAATTAAGCATTTTCTTACATTTTTCGAATATAACCATTCTTATTTTGCCTTTCATTTCACAGGGTAATGTACAAGTGACAGGAAATGAAAGAGAGAAAAGTACGATTGGGAGCCAAATTCGAACTTGGATCGCCTGCACAACATGTCAGAGCACGTGCGCTACCTGCCGAAATCTCCAATAACAAATGGAAGACTCCTGAGAATTAAAAGAAATTATGATCTCAGTTACCTATTCACAATACTTGCCTTTTAAAGGACCGTTTCTACAGTTCTACATCTCAACAGACAGATCATGGAGCAACGCTGTCTGTCAGAGCAGCAAAATGGTAAAAGTAATAGCGAAACCAGTGAAGTGTTGACTTTACAAAGGATACAAGGGAAAAAACAGACCCCCCGCTCCACCCCCTCTTCATCACCATCTCTCTCTCTCTCTCTCTCTTCAGCTGGCAGCCGAAGTTAACATTTTCAGAGAGAATATTCCTCCCTCCAATAGTGGAGTGTAATTCATTTTCCATCTCTGTTCATTAATCATTGTTAAAATTAGTGATCCATTTCTTCCACTCTGCCATCTGCACTCAGCTTCCTTACAAACATGACACCTTCCCGCATAATAAAAGCTGACAGGCAAGAGGATGCCTTTCCAAATAGCTTTCTGCATATGTGCACCTCTACAACTGATGCTGTTGTCAAGACAAAAGTAGGTTATTTAAGCTCCCCATTTTAACAACACACACACACACACACAAATGCAAACATACACACTTCTGGCACAAGCATACAATCACGCTCCTGCCAGACATGCACGTATGCGGCATATAGACCAGATGTTGATGTCCGACAACAGAGCACATATTTACATTAATAGCGAACGGATAACGTTCACAGTTTCTAACAAACTAAGTTTCTTAGTTTGTTCTTTTTGCTCGCTCTCTTTCTCCGTTTTACGCATGTGCACGTACATGCTCACAAACATAATCTTATTTGGAATGTGCTCAAATCTGCAAAAAAAGAAAGCACACCAAAAGCTGAGCCATTGTCCCTTAATGACAAGTAAAGTTATGAAATATCAGTCTTTAACACAGTCATCAGCGCCAAGACAACAAAGAACCTGTTGTGAGTTAATGTGCTGTTTACGTCCTCTGGAGTTTTATTTCACCTTTCATTAACACATGCTCGTTGTTTGTCCACCAGGCCTTGAGAAAAAAAGGCCTTGGCCCTCACCAGCAGCATGTGTATGTGTGTGCGTGTGTGTAATAGGATTCTCATTTATTGCATTCTCAATTCTCACACATGGGAGACAGAGCTTTGACCTTCTCTAGGAAAAATAATAATGATAATGATGATGATAATAATAAATACATTACATTATACAAAATACAGAATAAATACAACATGTATTTAAAATTCACACATACTCTTGACTTTTGTTTGTCTTAGATATTACTAGCAAAGTATCCTATTCTCCAAGAAGATGAAGACAGTGAAGAGCTGACATGGTAAATGAAAAGTCAAATACGTATAGGAGCTTAAAAAAAAACAACTGGTAATTGTGAAAAGTTTAAAATAAGAACATAACATATAACACCATTATGAGAAATACGCATAGTTATAATACGTATAACTGAAATATAAAATCACAATTTTGAGAAATAAAGTAACAATAGTGAGAAAATACAAAGTTGCGGTTATGATAAATAAAGTTAACAATGGTGATGATAAACAACGGAGTTTTGGAGACCTGAAAACAGGCTTCAAAGTGCTAGTTTTTAAAATTATAACATCTCAGTGTAGACTACAAAAACTTGTGAATTTGGGAAAGCAGTGTAGTCATGCATGTGCGTATTACGCAAGTGACATCGCCAACTACTGGCCTAGCATGCATAATACATCATTTTTAGTAGTTTCTACTGATACGTGTGAACGGGTTTCGCTTTGACAATGGTATGGTCTCAATATGAGACAGATGCAAAGGAAAAAAAATTCCATATTTAGTAAATCATTGTCGTGTAGAGAGATAATGAAACAATTCTGGATAAAATTTGTCAAAATTACCCAAATTAGTAACAATTACGAAACAATTACAATTATAGTAAATAAGGTCTTAATTCTGATACATAAAGTCATACCTATTAAAAATTAAGCAACAATTGCAAAATCTACAGTCACAATTACTTTTATTTATTTTTTACTACGGGTGGAAACAGGTGCCCATATGTTTGTGTTTCTGTGATGTGTATTGGAGAAATTTGGGTACCAAATGTGTAAATATGCGAGTGGACGGTGTTATTGACAAGTTACTAGGTTTGTGCATGTGTGTGTATTGGTGAGTGTTTAGTGTCTCTGCTGGCGAGGAGAGGAGGGTCGTGCTGATATAATGAGCAGCTTGGAGCAGATGATGCTCCGACTCCATCCCTCCAGATCCAGACCAGAAGCCTGTGTTTGCTTTCAGCAGGCCGGGGCTCCAGTCTCTCCGCTCCCCCTTCCATCCCAGTCGACTCCATGGCTTCACGCTAGGCCTCCCAGGAGCCCTTGGCCCAAACCATTAATCTATATAATGCCCTCAAAGAGCGAGCTTTTTCACACCACCGAGAGCCAAGTCGAAACAAGGGCAGTGGCTACACCGTCGAGTCAGCTGTTCGCCCTGCTGTCAACATACACACACATGCATATAGACACAACACAACACAACAGTCATAAATAAACAATTCATCTTATAAGCATATCTGAAAGACCGTAAAGGACAAGTAAAATTCCGAATCTCCGATCGCGTACACTGCCCATGAAAGTGGCTGAACCGGAGCCAGTCAGCAGACGGGGCGGCGGCTAAATCGTGATGACACTCACCCTCAACATGACCAAGAGAAGACTAGAGCTCCAGTAATTTCCCTTATCTGCTAATTCAGTTTTGCTTGACCCTGATGCACACAGCAAAACACATGTCTCAACACTTCCATTCACAGCGCACACGCAGATATGTTTAATTTCAGGTTCTCACCACATCTGAATTATAGAAAAACTGATGGTGGACAGAGGCCAGGCAGTGCCGGAATGATTAGCATCATTTAAGAAAGACCGCCCAGCCTACGAGATGGGTGGCCTCTCCCAGCACCAGAAGTCAATACCTAGTAAACTCATTTGAATTGAACAGAGTGAAAAAGCACTCCAGCACCCCAGCCACTGCATACATTTCCCCTCTCGCCCCTTGCACACATGTATTTATGAATTTGTCTTTCCCTCATTCCCTTTTGTCTCCTGCTAAGTGCTTTCAATGTTGGTCACCATAGACTGCCGGTAGAGGTATACATATACATTAAGAGAGGAACAATGTTCTTTTTCAGAGGTATGAAAATAATAGAAGGGAGAGGCATCCCTCCTCCCTCCAAATTAGATAAGCCATGCAAATGGCTTAAAATTTTGTAAAGCTTTTGAGAAAATCCTACTTATGGTTGCGATTCTGTGCCAAAAAGTTCATCTGGCCTGTAAATTTAAGCATGGATTACAAATATTCAAATCATGAGCTTACTGTTCAAATAAACATTTCCAACAGGGAGAAAAGTTGCAAGGCATACACTTTCAACATAATTCCCTGTCTGGCATTGCCTGCCCCTCACTCCTAATAAAACAAAACCTCTCCAAAAATTCAGGAGAGAGCGGGAGGGGGGAAAAAACAAAACAAAGGAGTTAAAAGTTCGCCTTTTCATTTTTCGTCAGACTGAATAAACACCGCTGATGAAATCTGTAATGAATGTAATTGTAACCACCTATACAATTGCAATCTGCTGGGTAAGAGAGCGAGACAAAACGGAGGGAGAGAAATCACAGGCGCAGCACAGGCTTGGAAAGGGGAACAGATAGTAGAGTTTATATTTGAAAAAAACAAAGCAAGAGAGAGCGAGAGAATCAAATGGCTTAGGCTGGTCAGCTGCTTGCCACATGGTAGAACTAACAAGAACTGAAGTCACAATGATTCCAGCCTGGCTTGAATGTCCTTCCTCCCCTCTCTTACATTCTTTCTCCCTCATCCACTCTTCCTAAAACAGTGGGACCGACACGGACCTGGATGCTTTTCGCAACTTGACCTGGACATGGATGTCACGTCTCTTGTGTCTCTTCATCAGTCGAGAGAAGAACAGAGAAAAGCAAAGGTCTTTTTGTGATGACAGCCGGTGCTACCCCAGGATTAGAATAGCCCCTATCATTCCAAAGCAAGAGTGCCATATTAAAGTCTTCCACATTTGCGAAATTGCAAACAGATGCAACTCAAGTACCTGCAAATAATCTGCCAAGACCAATTTCAAAAGGGAGATTTCCAAATATGTGGAAGTCATTAGGACGCGCATTATTTTTGCAATGAGCAGGAGGCTGGAGCTGGTCTAGAGGCAGATGGGTGCTGCTTTTATTTAGCCAGAAAAAAGGCCTACGTGTTTTTCCTCCATAAATGAAGATATATAATGCCAACAAAACAATTATACCCCAAATATTGATGATTCAAAGACAACAAAAGAATGTACAATTTCCTTTTATCGTTGCCGACCGCAATCTTTCATCTTCCTCTTTTCTTCTTCATGTTTCGCGATTCACTTCTGATAACACGAGACTCAAAGAGATCTAACGGTGATGTAAAAGGAAAATATTAAAGGTAAAACTCTTCAGATATCGGATTTCCAACTGCTGTTGTTTTCTTTTCTACCTGTTCTTTAAGAAATCATATCTGAAGTTATCAGTTCCTCTTGTTGACTCTTTCTATCTATCAATTTCTCCTGTGTTCTCCAAATAGCATTTTACCTCTGCATGCCTGTGCCGCATTCACTAATTAAAAATGATTTTACCACCATGCACTGCGACAAATTTCACTAGGTGTCAAACGACCTCTCTACTCCATTCTGCATGGGATATCCCATTCACATACATGTTAATCTGTGTTTTGCTTTTTCTCAACGTGTACTCATAGTAAAATAAACAAATATTTACATGGAAATAAAAGGTTTGATTAATTGACCAATTTAAATGTTATTGCAGAAAATACGCTTTGGCCTCTTGAAAATGTTCAAAATGAAATATAATTATGGCAGTAGGAAGAATCTTAGGCTTTCCACCCACAACTACAGAGTGTGTGTGTGCATCTGTGAGTATGTGCTTTGGGTCCGAGCGGAACTGAGAAATCAAGACTGAATGTTAAAGGCATAGTTAACCAAAATGTTTAAAATTATATAATCTTTTACTCTTTTACAACTTCCTTTCTTTGGGAGAACATAAAATATATTTTAAAGAATTAAGGACCCTACTGACTTTATATATAGAGAGAAAGTCTCTTATAATCACCATGGCTGTATTATTTATTACTATTTTTACTGTATTAATTGATATGACAAGAATACCTGTACATACCAAGACACTATTCAAAAATGATTTTGTACTCCACAAAAGAAAGTTCTACAGATTTGGAATGACATGAGGATTAGTAAATGATGAAATAATTTGAATTTTGTGGAGAACTGTCCCTTTAACTGGTGACAAATTGAAAAATGCAAAATTTAGTTTTTATCTCCCTCTTTCTTTCTCTTTGCGCCGTCCATATTCGTTTTCTGTTTCAATGTGGCTGGCAAAAAAGAAAATTCTATAATTGAGCGGTACAGAACATGTGCCCTCCCCGCTCCAAGATGACAGATGGATTATAAAAACTTCAAAGGCGAGCATTTGGAGCACCAAGGGAGAGATGGTAGGTATTTGAACTATCATTCTTTACCCAGGAGACAATGGCTGCCTGACACGGAGTATACATCAAGAAATAGTGCAACCACATAGACATAATCTCTCTCTCTCTCTTTCTCTCTCTCTCTCTCTCTCTCTCTCTCTCTCTCTCTCTCACTCTCTCTCTCTCTGCGATACATTAAACATCCTGTTATGAGTAACTTTCAGTCAGGCACAAAACGGCTAAGGAGGGTTTGTAAGATTAAAAACAGTTCACAGCGCACACACTATTCGGAAGACCTTCGTAACTGCTATATAATGTGACATACACAGGCATAAACAGCAAATTAACTTGTCATCCACAGCGAGAAGTCACTGAATGTTGTATTAGTTTTAGAGTCTATTTAATGAAACGCTACACTCATGAAGGCTATAGCTAGAGGAGCATTTGCCCCCCTGAATGAATCCAGCAGCCAGTGAAAGAGAGGTAGTGCTATCTGTTTCTCTCATCCTCTGCCGTGCTTTAGATATGGTTGTGATCTATTAAAAAAACATGGCCATCTGTCCAACTTCCTTCAGCAGAGAGGCAGCCTATGGGCAAACTACTTTTAATAATATAGAGACAAGATGTGGGAATGCCACCATGCATACCTAATGAGAAGATCTAGATCCCCTGCTGCAAATCACTATCCTGATTCTTATCCAAATCTGCCCCAGTGTGAACTTTTGTTACTGGTCAAAAACACATTGCAATATAACACAATCTCATTTGTTCTGTGACTGTCGAATCGCGGCTTTAAGGATTCATCTGTAGGATTTAAACAGTATAAGTGACTTTTCTGTTGTTTTCTTAAGATTTTACTTTGCTTCCTTACAGTTAATTGGCACTTGTGTGCCTTTTTATGAGAAACTGTGCTTATAAATAAAATAAAATATGAATTTAAAGAAACATTGTATATGAATTCAAATGTGGAACTCAATGTGAAAAAAGACAACATTCACAAATGTTTGATATAGCATACCTGATATCCAGACATGGCCCACTGAAGCAGTTACACTTATTCTTCCTTGATTTATAAAGCCGGTTGAAGTTAAGCCTTGAGTTTGCGCTAAGAGGGCTGCCCTTTGACCTTTAGGATAACCCCAGTTTGTTTGTGTTTCTGTATGAATGTGTGTGGCGTCTGCAGTGGAGCATGTAGTAACGCTTTTCTCCAACTGGTCACCTTTTCAATGTCCATCAGGATTTCCTCACTAATCCCAATGGATCATCCTATCAGTGCTTAAAGCATGTTTATGTGTAATGGAATCCATCTTTCTCAATTCATCCCACTCCCCCTGCTTCTACCTCTGCTTTATTCCCAATTTTTTTCTTAGGCCTGCAGTTCTCGAGTTTTGAGAGCAGCATATAACAATGTAAATATATGTGATTACACACATTTTTTTAAATTATATATATATATATACATACACACACAGTATGCATGAATTAATAATATATTTTATGTAATATGTAATATATTAGCTATATATAATAATTATAGCAAACAATACTGTTAATTCTGTAAAAGTTTTAAATTGGTATGATTGAAAAAAAAACATCAGCATATAGTTTTGAAATCATAACAATGTACATGCCCTAACTACCACTTTTTATCAGTTGAATGCGTTCTTTCTAAAGAAAAGTATTAATGTCATTACATATAATATTTGTTATATATATTTCAACACACAATAAAGAACTAATGTTACTGATAAACGAGCAAGCAGACGCGTATCATCTGATGTGATCCCAAAATGCCAAAAATCTGCCAATTCATTCACAGGCTGCGATAAACTATTCTTTGCCCACTACACTTTCACATATAATTTTTTTTGTATTTCTTGTTAAACCTGTCTATCTATCATAAACGATACTATAATGAGTTTTGCAATACAGCCTCTCCAAAAGCAAGAATCCAGGTGCAATATTTTACCTTTAGCTGCTCTGAAACACCTACTCTATTCCTCCACACAGTCCCACAATGCTCTCTTCTCTCCATCTATGTCTCTCTTTTCCTAGGCTTGGAGGTGTGGAGTACCTCCCCCTTGCTCATAATCAACTGACTACACTGTTTGATTAAAAGCGCATTTGGATGGTAGAAAAAGAACCCGACCCGGCCTCCATAATTAAGATCACTTCCAAGATTACTCACGACAACAAAAGTGGGGAAAGCAGGGATCCTGTGGCCAAGGCGAGGGGATGAAACAGAGGAGCATGGGATAGAGCAGACCCCTCATGTGCCTTGATCACACGTCCAGTCGAGGGGAGACGGACCCCCACGGCTCCCACCTTACAAGTGAAACATGAATGAATCCTGATCCACATTTCAAACCGACACATAAGTAGGAGAGATATTCAGTACAGAACGGCAGACAGCAATTCACACAAGTACACACACAGCAATTTCACAATAAATCCCAAATTAGAGAGAAAGAAATAACAAAGTCCTCTCAAATAAAGGCGCTAACACACAGACACATAGCACAGGAGCAAACAAACATTTTCGTATGCAATAACGCAAATACACACACTCCATTTTGGAGTAACAATGCTGCAGGTGCTGTTCAAGTCTAATGAAGACAAATAAACGTGCGAGAGTGCCTAGAAGTCACATAATAACAAATAAAGATCAATACTTCTCAGAGGAGAATTATTAGCCAGCTTTGTGAGTTTTAGCCAAAAGCCTCTGGGTGTGATTTGTTCTGTCTCACTCATAACTTCCCTTTTTCACAGCAGACACAGAAACCCCACATCACATTTCTCTTTCTCTCTTACTCTCATGCGCGCTCTGCTACGGCTGTGGTTAGGGCGCTCACTGAGGCGTTGCGAGTTAAGTGGCCTGCCCAGAGGGAGCGTGGAGCTACGCCGTGGCCCACCTGGGCCTTGATCCCGAGACCCCCTGCGGTCAGAGGTCCATCTCCTTAACCGTTCCTCTGTGATGCTTCGCATTACCCCGGCCGTCCTCAGCCTCCAAACCCAGCGCGGGAGGCCATTAATATAATCACAGGGATGTAGTGTGCGCCGGAGAGCCCCGAGGCTACGGCAATCAGCAGGGCTGAGTGAGGGCTAAGAGAGACTGAGGGGAGAGAGAGGAAGAAAAATATATAAACCGAGAGGAAAATCTCCCATAGCTTCCCCGTTTGGCTCGCACCGAAACAGGATCGCGTTGGATCATCATTCCTGGAGACGCGGGATGAGAGGGGGGCTGAGGTTTGCACTTTAAAGGGGACCTCCCAAGATGGAGAGAGATCAGGGGAGGGGGGGGGATCATGAATCTTCCCTGCCCAACCTTAAGCCTCTCTAGTTAGTTGATCTAACGATGACTGGTCACAGTACCATCATCATGCAAATTTAAACAGAGATGATCTTTTAGCCGCCTGATGAGGGGGCCACACATACAGGGAAAGTGTTAATGATCAACACCAGACCACAGGCCCCTTCCTCTGCACAAATTACGTCATCGCTGGCTCAACTTGTTATGAAAGTCGCTCTTGCTTTGAACAAGCCGATATCCATAATGTTCTGATTAGCGTCGTGAAATTAATTAATCCTTAAGCATCTTAGCAAAATCCAACCCACAATTACATATAAAAAAATCCAAACTATAAATACCGTGTTTATATTTAAAACAGCGCATGGAAATTTATGTGGAGTACACAAGATGCTTTCAAATGCAAGCAGGAAACAAAATGAAGTGCCATAAAGTCCATTTTGTTTTCCGGACACAGACCATGTGCTATAAATGAACACTTCCAGTAATGTTCTGAATTTGTTAGCTGAAATAAAATGACCAACAATAACACAAACAGGTTAAACGGCGACGCTTGTACCAGTTCTCTTGACCTCGGAAAGTTAAAAAGGATATCGGCGGTTGATCTGACACAAAGAAGTCATGCATAAAAACTTCCAGAAGTGTAACTGAACTCTAAGCTGTCCTTTCTGAACATGCCTTCCATTTTTTTCCAGCCTCCAGTCGTGTGGGTTTGGAGTGGATTGGATCGTCCACATTACCACAGGCTGATCTATACTGACAGCCTTATTTACAAAAACGTGGGGAAGAGTAACAAGGCAAGTTACCCCACACTCTCTCCTTCACTCACTTAACTTAGCTTTCTCCCAATTACAACGATTGGCACAGACGCCATAACAAAAGAGATGAAACGGGCAACTTAAGAGACAGACAACAACACTTCGTGATCAAGACTGAAAAACAGGGAGCAGGCGAGAGAACAAAAACAATAACAGACAAGAAAGGGGGAGAGGGAAAAGAAGCTGATTTGTGAAAATCGGCGGAGATTGTGGGAGATGTGTTATGGGTAAGCATCAGCAGGAGGGGAGAAACACATCTTAAGACTTAAAAGGTGTGTAAAGTAAGCTGAGCATCGGGGGAATTCTCTCTGAGAGCCCCTTTAAAATTCACCTCTGTATTAAGGCAGATAAATAAAGGCAAATTCCCCTAAGTAAATACTGTTTAACTCTCACCTTCAGCAAGAGTTACTTAAAGTGCTCCTCACAGGACTGACAGCCCTCTACAAACAAAGCAACCAGCTGGCTGATTGTATATGTCTACAGGATTTAAACAATACAATTATTTCCACACAAAAGTTGTTTCACCCTCCACAATAAACATATAATGTTCAATTTCACTGACATTACAGTAGGTTAATCATACATAAAAAATAAAAACAGTATGGATAATTTATGAATTACTTAATTATTATTAATATTATTTAGATAGATAATAATAAACACAATTTGTCATTCAATGTGTGATATTCTTCTTTAATTCCAAAATGTTAGTCCATTGAAATTGGACCTGTCCTTAGCCTTGGCCTCAGAGTGACAGAAATGAGCATATATACAACTAGGTACATACCTAATATTTATTCTGAAGAAAAAAAAATGTAGGCAGGTATGTGTACTCATATGACACTGCGGGTATGAAGAAGTGGCATTGCTGGTGTGGCTAGAGGGGTGTGGGGTGGACAGTCACAGAGGGACATGTGTTCAAAGCTTGGAACGCTCATTAGTATTCGGACCTATTTATTTACTTTAAGATCACCAGAAAAACACTAAAACCCTATTAGAGCTTTTGGAGGAGAGGAAAATTGTGTTTTAAAAGTTGTAGGTTCCATGGTGTTTAAAGTCACTCAATATTTGCAAAGGACCATTCGAGTGAAAGATGCATTCATATCTGGAAATATAAAACTGTAAAACGTCAAATAAATCACTGAGAACATAACTAATAATAACGCACTGTGTTATGGATTTCATTTACAATCATACATTTAAAAATAATCAGCAATAATAATGATATTGAATTGTTTCAAGTATATTAATTCTATTCCACTAAAACAATTGTAATATTAAGGTCAGATATTGAGCGATATGGCCCTGATGTGACCATGATTCAGTTCAAAGTAGCAGGACAGACGTGCAGAAGCATTAAAGAGCTTTGCAAACAGGCGGTCATGTCCCTGACTGATATCAAGCGGCAGTTATCAGCACTGCCACACACAGATCTCTCACAGCCTGTTCAAGAGCACAGCACAGATATGTTAAATACATCACCCTCTCTCTCTTTCAACATCTCTATCTTTCCCTCCCTCTCTCTCTCTCTCCCAGTACCAGTGATTCCCTCTTTCCCCTCCATATGCCATCTCTCTCTCTCTTTCTCTCTCTGGTTAGGAGCTGCTAATTCACAGGGTCTGATCTGTCTGTAAGGCTGGAGACGCCAATGCTATCATTATCAGCCAATTCAGCCAGCCGTTAAATGGAGGAATCAGGAGACATTTGCTCTCCTCCACTATCGCAATGACATCATTACCGGGAGAATCAACAGCACAAGCACTCTGACCGTGTGTTAGTGTGACTCTATATGTGTGTGTGTGAGCATGTGTGCATACAAAGTTGTGCGTTTGCATGTGTGTGAGTGTGGTGTGTGTGTAAAACATAAAAGGGTCGTATTCAGAGGAAATTAGGGGGGAGTAAAAATAACATGAGCCTACCTGTGAGATACCAAGGACCGGGACACACTGTCAGCTGAAAGTTCCCAAGTGCAGAGCGTGGAGAGATATAAAAAAGAGGGAGAGAGGGAAAAGGAAAAAAGAGAGTAAGTGAAAGAGTCGTTTGCACATACAGGGTAAATGGCAGCTCGCCGCTAGCTGTAGCACTACTTTTTTTTCTCCGTACCCTCCCTCCCTCCCTCTTTTTCGGTCTCCTTTTGCCACCCCTCTTCAACATTGCGCTAATAGCCACCTGTGAACCACGCAGCCATATGATCCACTCCCAGGCCTCTGGAGTGGAGTCACCTCTGTGTTTTTCGGCCCCCTCCTCCAATGATAAATCATCATCGTTTAGCTAATATCCGTTTTTAACCTCTCTCCCTGATTAACAACACTCTTCCCCCCTGGATACAAACCACTCCTGCAACAGTGCCGCTAAATAGCTCTTTTCCCCTTTTTTTCCCCAGCTCTCTTTTTCGTGTTGCTTTGCTCTCAGTTTTTCTTTCCTTCACTTTTTAAATTATAGGTCCTTCAAAGATAGGACAAATAACATTTCATTAACCATGACTGTCACGTCTGTTCGAAAGGGTCACTATCAGCATTTTAACCTTCAACTGCTCAAGAACAGGAAGAAAAGGCACATGCATTTTAATTAACCAATAAAAAAACAATACTAAATCACAAATCAGCCAGAAACAGATGTTATGGATTATATAGTGTCTGGAAACACATAAATATATTTGTGTAAAACTGTTGCGGTGATTATGCACACACAGCTACAGAGATTTTTTTTTTTTAAGTGTTGCGCTTTTGATACGGCACCCCTAGTGGAGGGGACGAAAGAGAAATTAACTCCGCGCAGATCTGACTGGAAATTGTCAAAATATTTGCAGCAGAGGAATTCCAACATGCGAGCAGCTTGGACTCCCCTACAAAGGACCCATCTTCCCTGAGTAACAAGTGGAGGGAATGAGTGCCGACAGAGAAGCTAAAATCCCTCAGGCTAAAGAAATCCAGCTATTGTAGTAATAACCCCTGAGACCTGGCTGAGTATGTACAGCTTTCAGAGGTACTTCTCATCCTATTTGTAGCCCCGCCAGTGATGTGTGTGTGTGCGTACTGGTAAGTGACAGGATGTACATAACGTAGGTCACTTCACTGCTCATGCGCTCCTTTAAACAGGCTCCTTTTTTCCATGTTCTCTCTCGTTTTTGTATTTTTTAGACAACTTCCCACCACAAATACTCGCTGGGGTTTGCCTGTAATACTATAATGTATTTTTTTCATCTCTCTCTTCATTTTTTTTCCTTTTTTGTTCCACAAGGCAAGTTTCATTAAAGATCCAATTATGCAAATCAGGTCCTGAAGAGCCAGTTGAATATGCAGTATAATAGTGTACCGTAATAGTTCAACACAATATACTGCATCTGAGGCAGATTTACGAGGCAACATAACTGCTACGCCTCCGTCCTTTGGAGAAAACCTCTTGATCATAATTAAAGGTGCAGGGTCCCTCTTTACTTCTCAGTGGCATCCATTTTAACCAGGCTGCCCTCCAGGGGGCTTCCGTCCCTCACACTCGGGGTGGATGGTGCGCCCGTTGGGGTCATGACCTGGAAACAGTTCAAGGGTAGGCGTTGTTAAACTCCCCCAATTATCTGGAGACATCTTGTAACAGGGATGCCCTCTGCTCCAATGGCGGACCACCCAGCCATCAGAATTATCTGCCACTATTTTTGGTGGCTGTGCAGCACTGCAAATATTTAACACTATTTTAAGAGCTCGGATTAGAATGCAAAACAACATAATAGCTTGTGCTTAAGGCCAGTGATTGACAGGAAGTCGCTTGTTTGTCTAAAGCCCCTGTCCACTGAGATGACATGGCTGTAATTTTGTGCTTCTCACCAACTTAAAATCAAGTTGTCATGTTAAACGGTGCCATATAACACAGAGGAATTAGTTGTTTGTTTGTTATTAATTGAACTTCCAGCAGTTATCAAAAAAATAATAATAATTGGGTGTGGTCGGCTAAATAGGTGTCCCATTTCTGGAAAAAGAGTAAGGCCGTAGCCGTAGGTTGACCATATCTCCCAAAGCTGAGTAAACCTGCCCTATTCAACACTCTCAATAATGACCACACGTCCCACAGCCTTTCTATGCTCTCTCTCTCTCTCTGAGATGTGTGTGAGAGTGTTGGAAAGCTGAAATTTGTCCACCCATCCCCTCTCCCATAGGAGAGAGTTATGAGAAAGGAGGAAAAAACTTAGTGGGATACAAAACATCTGCACACATCTGTTCAGCTCTTGTCATCTGCGCATGGGCTAACTTTAACTGTAACGTATGCTACCCTTCCAATGCACGATATTCATTGCAGCGCCATTAGTCTATCTATATATTTTTCTCATTGTAAGTGCCTCAGGGTGGAGTAGAGCAAGGACCCTCTCCTTCTCTCCTTCTCTCTCTCTCGCTCTCGCTCTCTCTCTCTCGCTCCATAGACAGACAGACGCTCCTTCTGGTGGCACCCTGGCATGAGGCAGTGGAGACAAGATCATCCGTCACCACCTCATCTGTCAGGGCACTCTTTATTCTTAGATCACACACTGACTGACGTCTGTGATTAGCCCGCTCAAAAACTTCCACTCCTCTACCCCCTCTCCCTCTCTATCTCTCTGTCTGTTTCGAACAACTACGAAAAGCCTTAGAAATCATCACTCATTTATAAGTGACATGTGCATAACGAAATGTCCTTATTCCACTATAATTATTTGTTAAATACAAAAGTTGACATCTGTCAGTAACCGAACATTCCCATTTATATTACGTAAAGTGACATGCTGAACTGTGTCTTCGTCTGTACACAGGCGGATATTGAATGACAGAGAATTATGCGCTTAATCAATTGGAGAGGACAGGCATAGGAGTAATGTGAGGCACTCTTTCTCTAAATGTACTTTCAGAGGATGGTGGATTCTATAGCGATCGGTACAGGACCCCACCCATAACTTTATCCTGAAAATGTGCATGTTAGGAAGTAATGTCATTTGAAAAAAAAGGAGGGGGGGAGGGATTGGGTTATTCTACACTCATAATAAAAAAAAGGTTACAAAAAGGAGTTCTCAAAACAATTCCATAGAATAACCATCATCGAGTAGTACTTAAAGGAACCATTTTTTCTTAGTGTAAGGAATATTTTAATAAATCTAAAGAACATGTTTCCACTATAAAGAGCTTTTGTACAGTGTAACCATCAATGCCAATAAAGAACATTTATTTTTAATGCATAAAATAGATATATTCCTTTCTCAGACGTTAGCATCACCTTTCTAATCAAGGTCATTAACATTACTTTGTTAGGCAAACAGCATCACGTGAACGCCCCCAACAAATAAACATGACACTCCTGGTGTTTTGGGATTCTTCCGTCATGAGGGGAGAGGCATGAGACTTCAGAGCTGGAGAGGGAGAGAGCGAGGGCAACGACGGGGTGGAGGCGTGAGGTCGGTGTCTCCACAGCACATATCAATTAATACCTAAACGCCATGGCCTTGCCTGCCATACCGTCCCCCCTGAGTTGCCTGGCTAGGGCCCGGGCATCTGGAAGACAATTTCCTCCAATTAAAAGGAGCGGGGAGGCATTTAAGTGTGGAATGGCTGTTTGATCAAGTCTCCAAGGCTCAAGCACAGATCCAGCCGGCTAAGCTGGAGACTGACAGGCCTGGAGACAGAGAGAGCGAAAGAGAGAGAGGGCTTGTCTCTCCTGCCCGTTGGCACTGCCCTGCCCTCGGCTGCGGCGAGGGCTGGGGAGGTGCACCTCCGCACACCGGGGTTACTGGTGACGGCGAGCGGTGAGCATGCAGACCTGGGGACACACTAACGTTCTCGAGCGCTGCCAAGTTCTGCCACACAACACACACTTTCCCTGCCGAATGAGTGCAAGACGCATATGTAAATGAGAGCGTACACACCAGGGAGGAGACATTTTGACAGGATTGGCTTGGTCTGTTTAGCCCCATCGAACTGCTATCAGTTGCACTGGCAGAGTGTATTCACAAGAGTCTTCATAACACCCTCTCTCTCACTGCATTTAAACGAGTTTGATATTTCTCCACCCAAAAAAATAAAAATAATTCGTCTCATAGATGCTAAATTCCATGCGAGCATGATATACATTTTCAGCTGATAACGCATGTGTGAAGTCCAAAATAAATTATTAATTCATTCACTTAAAACAAAAACAGCACTAAGCAAAAATTGCAAAAGCATCAACACCTCCACAACTGTGGCTATCCCGTGCTGCAGCTATTTTTATTATTTTGCTAATTAGTATAATATATTTAAACAAATAACATCCATTATTTAGCAGGAAAGTCTAGGAACAATTTTTGTATTAGCTTGTAAAGAAAAAAAATTCAAGCTGCTGTTAAATAAATCAAGCATTTGACTTAATACAATAACCTTAATTCAGATGGCCTATCAATTGTAAAAACACACTGTGCATGACTATTTTCGCTCTCTTTCTCACTGTCCACATTAAATCAGCATATGTTTATTGATTCATTTATTTTAATTCATAAGGAGCTTACAAAGCTGTATTTGTGGTCATGTTAATGCTGGCCTTTCAAATGAATTGTGTGGGATTCTGAAAAGAACGTGTGACTTGACTACATCACAATGTCATTTCAAATCAGAAAAATGAAAAGAGCTGACAAAAATGTCTACGCCCAGACACTATTACAGACATAATATCCGTTAAACAATGACGGTACATCTGTGCCGCCTGCTATTTGTCCCTTTCTATGAACAATGAACCTGAGGAAAAAACAGTTATCTCATTTCAACATTATGAAAGATGCATGCAAACTAAAAGTAGCTGAGTGTGTGTGCGTGTGTGAGTGAGTGTGTGTGTGTGTGTGTGTGTGTGTGTGAGATATTCTTTCCCATAAGTAAAAGTTTTGGTTCATCTCACAGAAAGTGACATGAGAAATCTGCACCTGGATCTGAAGGCATGGGGCAGCAAATCAATTTTGCTAGATTTATAAAGACCTTTCATAAAGAATTAAGCACCTGAAGTGCGCGCAATAGATGCATTGATGCAAAGTGTCATTTCATAATCCTGACCCTGACAATGTTATAATTTGTGAAGTATCAAAATTTGCGTAAAACAAAGGGCTGAATGGTTTTATTGTGTGTCGAAACGCAGCTCACAATCATGCCAACAGACAACATTTTATCTTTCCTTCAATTATTCCCGCACTCCCGCGCGCATTCCTATCCTAATCTCCAATTCTTGCAACTTTCTTGTTCTTTTTTTCCTCCGTAATACATCATTTCCCCAAGCGACAATCTCCGCAACAGTCGTTCAAATCTCCATTTCCAGGGGAGACGTGCGTGTGTTTTTTCCCCTTTTCGTTTTTTTCGCAGATAAAAAGGTTTTTAAGTCTGATATGACATTTAGCCCTCAGTTGTTGAATGCCATCATAAGGCTTCTGTTCATAAGAGGTCGATCACAGCACAAAATGGCAGGTCTCACCGGCTCTTCCATCTCACAAGTTTTGACACATGGCATGCACCGGGTAACTTTGATCCTAATTCTCCAACCGATCTGTGTTCACTTCAGCTGAAATCCTAAACGCAAAGCCCTTGGGGCTGAAGTGAGAAAGTTTGAGCAGAGATTTGAGGAAACTTTCTTACAGCTCCATATCTCTGCATGGCCAGCACGAGCGAATCTGGTGCGCATCCCATGGAAAGCGTCCGTCCACCTTACAGTATTAACGCACAATGTGTCTTTACACTTAATTAACAAAGTTATCATTACAAGAGAATGATTTAAAATACAACGGCGTGCTTTTCTTTAGAGTAAGTTCATCTAGGCGCGTGCAATGGCTTCCAGTAAAGCTTTCGCTACGAAGCCGTTTTAATATCACACGCGACAACGTTTCTGACAATTAACATTGCATCGATTTCAACCCAACAGAGAAATATAATAATGCACGCATCACTAACACAACCCGACTTTTAAAAAGCGAATCGCGCGAAAACCATCCGCGAGTCCAATACTGATCTAGCCACTTCTTACCTTTAAATTCATCCGGACGTCAAGACGCGATGCGAAAGAATGTCTTCGCTAAATAATGAAGCATGTCCACATAATTGAGCCGATCACTTTCTTATACTGCTGAGGGGGTTAAAGTATATAGTCAACACACACAAACACACACGCGCGCGCGTGCTTCGGACCTGTTATGATCGTCCTCTCGCGGATCCGTTTCCCAACTGTTCCTCGCGCATCCCGAGTGATGAAAAAGCGCCTTTGAGTTTATTCTCCATATAAACGCGTTCATCTGCCAGCATCACAAGACATTTCCCCTCATCAGTCTGTTCGGACTCCCCCTATCTGGACGGTGAAAAGCATCGTACCGTTAAAAAGGCGCTCCATTGTCGTCCATTCACAGAGAGCGGAGAGAGTCTTGCGGCATTTGATGGGACTAGAAGCTTGAACCCTTGCTAAAACAGCCCCGGTGCAGGGAATATCATCTCGAGTCGTCTATTTTCCCCAAGCGGAGAGAATCAAACGCGAATTTCACTCCATCGGATCCTCTTATTGACCTTGACTTCCCTGCGAACAATTACTAAAATCTGCCTATCCTCACTCACATTGTCAGCCCCGTTATTCAGACGAGGCGTAAGTGGCTTTGATGCCCGACGCCGTTTAAATAACACCGTGGAAAAACACTACAAATAGCTAGGATTGAAAAATAAATGTGCTTACCTTTGGGGGAAAGTATCTGAAGTCTTGTATCCTCGAGAAAAAAGTCCAGTGAGATGAGCGGAGAGCGCGAGCATCAGTCAGTATAAGAGAGAAGTAATGAGTGATAAAATGACGCTCATCTGCACTGTAACCTTGTGGCGTATTTAATGTAAATAAGCCGGTTATGTTGCACACAATCACATACACACACACATACACACACACACATACATGCACACAAACAGAGACCGGCCAAGACGGGAAGAGCTTTTTTTCCCACTCTTATATGCTAACGCGTCACACAGGAGCGCATATTTAAAACAAATGCCCGAAAAAGCTTATCAGTTTGTAAATATGAGATGAAATTGCCACTCAGCGGGGCGCGTAGCCTAACCAACAGCCTCCCTCTTCATCACAGAAAGAGGAAAAGGGGTCCAGACAGCGGTCGAGACACGCGCTCAGAGACGTGGGAGAAGGTCCTCTAAAAAGGTACTTCGGTGAGGACATGAAACTTTTTTTGGGGCTGAACTTCAGCGCTCAGGCCGATGCTGCTTTTACGGGAGGACTGAGGCGCGGAAAAACGCAATTGTACATTCAGCGTCCCGCCAGTTAACAAAAGCTACTGTTTCAATAAACTCTTTGTTGTGGGATTATATAATGATTATGTTGTAATTATGGGAGCGCTTAGGAAATAATAATAAACCTATATTGGGTTGTTTGGAGAAAAGGACAAGGATGCGAGTGTGCAGATGGACTGATTGATTATCGATCGAATATTATATTGATTTTGATATATATCAGGCAATTCAAAAGAAGGAAGAGAGGGGGAAAGCAGGTGCTTACGTTGACCATAATAATAAAAAAAATAAACTCCTGTTGTCTAACTTTTCCCAAGGAACACATGCAAATGAAAATAAATAAATAATACTAAATAAAATACTATACTAATACTACATGTAAAAAAAATAAAAAAATAATAATAATACAAGACACTTAGCATATATTAGGCCTTAATGGGTCCTATTCTCTTAGCAATTATTCATATATCTTTTTAATGCATTTATGTTTGTTATCACGCTGGGTTTTTTAGACCAGGACCTTTCTAATGAGAAAAAAAGATCAAATCAAGACTGATTATGAATGACTTCTGCATTAGGACCTGGTGACATCTAATGACACGGCATATTTACACAGCCAGGACAAAAGCCTTAATGCTTCTCAGAGAAGCGTTTTATCATGTGACAAGTTGTAAAGTGGAAGGTTTCCCTCTTTCTCTTTTTGCTAAACTACACAGTTGTGTGTTTGTGGTATTAAGTGTGTTCAAAGGAGCATTAATCGTTATTAAATCCCAAGGCAAAGGCTCGCCTTCTCTTTATTTTCTTTCCAGACAAAACACACGTTTTAAAAGATAGCGCATTCATTATTCACTATGAAAATCAGATTCCCATGCTGCCCCTTAAACGCTCAGGAATTCAGCCCGCATTTTCCAGTCTGATGTGTATGAAATTCCTTTTTGAACAAATTCCAAAATAAAAGTTGTGCCTCTAAAGAAATTAGCATAACCATCCCATCAATAATATCGCTATCTCTATGGGAATGATAGCGAAAGCAGTAGGGGTGTTCCTTTACTCAATTCTTCATGGATTCTCGGTTTCTTTTGAACTTGTTATAGCAAGTCAAGTGATTCTTTATCGGTGACAGGCCTGACAATACACGACGAGGACGGGAAAGCAGGTCAAAAGGAAGTCGCCATATGGACTTCAACATGCACTTTCAATATAGGCTAGGACACACATACACACACGTGTGTTTATCGTCCTCTCTATCGTTTATTTTTAAGTGCTTGGGGTTAAATGAAGTTGAAGACATTTGTTACGGATAAAGTAGGGCAGCTGTATTGTTGTTAAAGTGAGTCGCTCGTCTGTGTTTCTTGTCTGTTTACTTCTCTGTGGCTTTTACGCTAACAAACAAATGTGTATGCGTTCGGTTTGGCTGCTATCCATTTTATGGATTTTGGTGGAAAAGGAAGAGAATGAGGTAAAATTGTCACGTTGTCTGGTGTGTTTGGCAGGGCGGCTTTCGAGATTGATCATTTTGTCTCCGCAAATATCAACTTGTAACAGGAATCAAAAGGTCGAAAGAGCCTGACAGCTCGGGTCACGTGACTCCACACTGCCTGCGCGCAACAGGTGCACTAGGGGAGGAGGGAAGGACTCGAGGCACCTTTTCTTTTTTCTTTTATACTTTTTCCCTGAAATATTGAAAGATGACGCTTTTGGTTAATGAAATGCATAGCGAACCGTGGTTCATGTTTCTTCGTTTGTTTGTGTGTGTAACAAGGCAATTGTTTACTGGTAAATATGCTGATTTTATTAGGCCACATATAGGGTGAATTCAGGTTGATTGGGACACTTTTTGCAATTGAGATGATTGGAAAAATGTGTCCCAATCAACTTGAATTCAGTACATTTATTTTAAGCATTATATATATATATATATATATATATATATATATATATATATATATATATATATATATACACACACACACACACATACACACACAAACATCAGTAATATATAAAATATGACACAAAACACAAGTCATGAGCTTTGTTATTTAATTAAAATGTTGATGCTTAAGGGAAAGTGTATATTTTAAGTGCTCTGGCTTTATCTCGACTAAAACTTTCACTAGTTCATTTTACATGGTCCTTTGGTGTGACAAATTCATTTTAAAGAACCAAAAAATCCATGTAGATTCTCAATTAATACGAGTTAATGAAAACTGCATATTATAGAAATAATTAAGAATATTGTTTTAAATATTTTAAATCACACTTCAGGACACTCCGCATGCACAAAGCCAGTCAACTTATATAGTGCTATAATACTGATATTTCCTGCAGTAAAGCTGAGATTTGTGGGCTGCTCATTTTGCATTACTGCGTCACTAAAGCTGGACTAGTTATTTTTGCGACACTGAAAAAGCTGTTGTGGGTAATACACTACTCAGAGAGTAACCCACAGAGTTTGTTTATACTATTAGACCAAGACCACACACGTCCAGTGTAAATATTTCAAGACATCAAAGTGCATGCAAACACTGCACATTTTATTTTCAATACATGCTCATAACCGCTAACAAAGTGTCAGCCACGGGAGAAAAAAAATGACTCAAGGTTTGAGCAGTTATAAAACAGATAAAACGGTCATGACTGGGTATGATAGTTTCTCCAAAATTCTTTCTGACAGGAATTTAAGTATGAGCCTATCAGCACTACGTCTGGTATCTGTCCAAGTGAGTATGGCCTCTAAAACAGACATGCCAGTGTTCAGAAAAGGGGGAAAATATGAAGATGTTAGTTCTCTTTATCTACTTGAACTCTGAAAGCTGCTATTTAACATCTTTTAGCAGATGTCCAGATAATTCACAAGTTTATCAAATTAATTCAAGGGAGCAATGACCAAGGAAGTGATGTACTCCTAATCAGCCACAACGAGAGAGAGATATGTGGGGCGAGTTTCACTTTAAGACCGAGCAAATAAATGACTGCATAAGCATTTTATCCAGGAGCAGTCTGATGGTTTAATGCTGTGCCTAGTTTACATCTACATACAAACACACCAGAATGGTTTTCTCATATGGAAGAAGGGGAGGGGGGCTACATTACTTTTTAAATTGAGTTTCTCTGAGCATAATCTGTTCCAGGTCTTTGATGAAGAAATGTTCTCAAAGTATCACAGTGACTGATTTAATGAGAAGCGAGTGAGCACAATTTCAAACAATCTGATTTTCTGAACCTTCTGTGACTCTAAACTTTTAAAATTGCACTTAAGAATCACATCAATTACTCTTTAAAGTATGACATCGGCTAACTAGGCGCACTGGCATAACAAACACACGCTATGGCGTATTTACTCCATATCCTCTCATCAGGATCTGATACATTGGTCCCTTATGTGAGCCCTCTGCGAAGCTCTCTCAACTCCATTACTGTTTCCCTTTCACTTCATCGTGAGACGGATCTACAAGTCTGACGATGATTTAGTCAAATATTACAGAGGCAAATATTTAGAGCCGACTTCTAAGTTTTCAGCATCTGATGAGACTGTATGTTGGTACGCTCTCGATATTCTTCAGGCCACAGTTTAGATAATGCATCTGAACTCTTCACCAAAATCCCACCCGCCGTTAATGAACTGAGAGAAGTGTATAATGTCTATGACTGATAATTGGACGAATGCTCATTTAAATCATCTGAATCAATGTCTGGCTGGGGGAAAAAAATATATCTAAATGAAAACATCTGACTCGCATTGATTACTAACAATGTTGAGCATAAGAGATTTAATAATGATTGCATGCTTAAAATATCCAGGCTGTTTTGAGAACCCATCACTCTTATATCTCTTAGTAAAAGAAGCCACTGTGTTAGAGTTTGCTTCACAAGAGGAGATATAACACAGCAACAAACAACAACATTAGCATTGGGGGAAAAAAAAGATGGTTAATCAAAGTCTTAGTTGCTTTATTATAACTTGGCTTCTCTTAAGCTTAATCTCGAGACTCGGAAAATCAAAAGATTGAACGTTGACACGAGACTCAACTTAAACCACTCCAAAATGACTATTTTTTTTCTTTTCACTGCACACTGAAAATGATGAACAAAACCCCATAGCATGTTCTCATCACACTCACCCCACCTCAAACACAGTGTTGCCTCCTCTTTAAGGTCCATATTTCTGTGAAAGGGAGCCATCATATTTTACTATTACCTATCAATTGGTTTCTAATCATGGTAATGAGGCGTCTGCCGTTTGGTGACAGTGAACTAACGGCCTCCGTGGGAGCATTAAGGAGCCTGGGTTATGCTGTGGGCCGTTAACTACCTACAGGCGCTTGCTAATGGCTCCAAATGACCTCCTCAGTGGCTATTAGCACATAATTAGAACCTTGCAGACCATCAATGACTTCCACCGGACATGCGTACCTCTTCGGTCTTCTCCTCCTTGCTCCCCCACTTACAGTTTAATGGTCAGATTATGGTGAGGTGCTGGAATACAACCACAATTGCTGCATTAAGTTGTGTGTGGCTTGCATGCACCCAAAGCTGCATACAGTAAAACTGCAAATCATTGATAGCAGTGATGGTTCACATGGCCTTTTCACACCAAAAAGTTGCTGCAAGTAAGAATGAATTCCCATGTCTGCTAATTCACTACAAACACTCCAAAGTCAATAATTCAGTAAATAAATGGATAATATCTAATATAGTCTTTTTAAATACAAAAACAAATCTAGCTTTAAAAATAATGTAAATAAACTCCAAGGGAAGAAATCACTGTAAATATCCAAATACACCACCTGCTATCTCTCCCCACCATCAGTACCCTATCTGTTCTGGTCTCTTTTACTATTATGTGCTATTGTTGTGGATCACGCCGAGCGTAAAGTGCAAGGCACGGCCACACCGCACAAGTGGTTCAGTCACACCAACCTCTGCGTACACTTAGAAATGCTCTCCAGTTACCCAGAACAAAGGCCTGCTTTAGTGGGTTAATGTCAGCTCAGGAGCTGTGGAGAACAATAGCAGAGTGAGAATAAAAAGAGGAATGCAATGTTTTGTAAAGAAAATACACCATGACACATCAATGCGGTAGCAACTTGTCAAATTATCGGCAAATTATCTCCCAACACTGTAACATTTAGGTACATAATCTTTGAAAACTGACATTGTGACAAAAGTATGAAACAACTAATTTAAGCGGCAGGGAGGAATCTTTCTAGGTCATCAACAGGCCTTGGACAATGGAATTTTAAAAAGATCATGAGGGGGGTTGGTATTGGCTCCAATGTATTGACTTTTCCAATTAAGTTTTATACCCACACTATATATATATAGTTATTAAGTTATATATAGTTATTTAATTATTAAGCATGTTTGTATGCTCAAAATTTTTTAGAGATTCTTAGAATCGGACAATGGATCTGAGTGAGTGGAAACTAAAATCATCAACACACTGAGGGTTGGATTCAAAATCAGTGCAGTTACAGACTGATCCAACTTGCATGTGTACCAGTCACGTCATACTCCTCCTGTGTGTCCCTCCCTTGTTCCCGTAGCCACCCATGTAATCAATACCACCTGTTTATTATTATTGTGCCAATTTATACCGTCATGTTTCCCATTGTCTTTGTTGATCATTGAGTTTGTAATGTGTCAGTGTGTGTAGATGCACTCCTGGTTAATTAAAGTAGTTCTTTCTGCACTCTCCACTAACACCTGGGAGCCATCATGCGTCGACAGGCCACAGTCATCGGAAGGTACTGAGGGTATCCGGACTCAGCCTGTTGGCACTTCGACTCCTCCTTCACTCCTCCCTCCCTCGCCTCCACCGGGCTCCCTCATCCTGCCGGCTCCACCTTGGACCTTCCACCTCAGTCCTCAGTCTCCCTGGCTCCACCTCAGATGCTCGTCGCTGCGGATCCGCCTCAGCCTCCGGGTCCAGCGGCGTTGTTCGGGATCCTCGGTCAATTGGCTCCACCCTGGACTAGTTCACCTGCCTGGTTCCAGGTCCCACCTGGACTGGTCCACCTTCCTGGCCCCTTGTCCCACCTGATCCTCCATGGACCACTCCATCTGCCTGGCCCCTGGTCCCGCCTGCACCACCCTGGACTTTGTAATTATTTAATGGACTCTCTTGTTTTTTTGTTCCATATCCTGTCCGTCCCCTGGTCCCCCTCCCTCCGCGGATGGTCAGTTTAGGCGCGAGGTCGCGCCTTCTGGGATGGGGAGCTACTGTAACAGTCACATCATACTCCTCCTTTGTGTCCCTCCCGTGTTCCCGTAGCCACCCATGTAATCAATATCACCTGTTTATTATTATCCTGCCTATGTATACCGTCATGTTTCCCATTGTCTTTGTCGATCATTGAGTTTGTAATGTGTCAGTGTGTGTGGATGCACTCCGCATTGCACGCCAGCTCGTTGCGTGTCAGCATGAAACTCATCACAGCAACTCAACATAAGTCAGTAGTGTGTATGGCCCCCATGTGCCTGTATGCACTCACAACAGCATCTGGTTATGGAATCCATCAGTTGGATTCAAGTCTGGGGAATGTGAGAGCCAGTCAATGTCATCAGTGACTTCGACATCTAAAAACTACCAACATACTTTAGGCACATGAGACTGGGCATTATCAAGTACTAGGAGGAACCCAGGGCCTCCTGCACCAGCAGAAGGTCTTACAATGGATCTGAGGATGTTATCCCGGGACCTAACAGCAGTACCTAACAAACTTGAATTCTGGTGTTCTCTGGCAAATGTCAATCAAGCTGCACAATGCTGAACTGTGAGCATAGGTCCCACTAGAGGGTGTCAGGCCCTCATGCCTTCCTCATGAACTCTGTTTCTGACAGTTTGGTCAGAAACATAGACACCAGCCTCCTACTGGAGGTCAGTTTATAAATCTCTGGCTGTGTTCCTCCTGTTCCTCCTCACACAAAGGAGCTGTGCTGGGTTGTTGCCCTGCGTCCCTGTCCAGCCCTCTTTGTGTAACGGCCTGTCTCTCAGCATCTCCTCCATGCTCTTGGAAACCTTCTTGTGGCAGCATGTATGGATGTGCCATGCTGGAGAAGTTGGAGTGTCTGTGCAACTTGATTCAGTTGCAAGTACTGCCTCATGATACAGGAAGTGACAAGGACAAAACACAAAACTAAAGACAAATCATGCAAAAAGAATAAGGAGAGAACAACTGTCTATGGCCACCACTAGAAAACATATTTTTTAGGGATTTGCCTTGCTGTTGCCTCTCCGGTGCGCCTGTTGTCACTTTCATTTGCAATTATCTCGAGTCATGGTTAACTCGCCAACCCTATTATGTCGACGTTTTTGAAGTGGAACTGCCAAATTACCTATTTGTCTAAGCATTTTCTCATCGGTTATGTCGATTCTTTTATGTCGCTGAACCCTAACATCTCGAGCATAAAAGAGGGACAAATTCGTCACTTCACATGGTTATCTCGTGACTCATCTGGATCGTACCTAGTTCACTGCGCATGCGCTGAGAGATTGCACGTGAATCTCCAGTGACGCTTCACTCACAGTGCCGCGCAGCCGCAGAAGAACTCGCGGATAGTGTTGCCAACTTAGCGCCTTTGTCGCTATATTTAGCGAGTATTCAAACCACATTTTCAAAAAAGCGACTAGCAACAAATCTAAAGACTTTATCTGGAGTTATTGGAGACTCTCTGAAGTGAAAGCACAGATCATTCTTAAGCTTCTCAACGAGCAGCAAGTGCTGCCGTGGGCCCCAACACATCCCAAAGCACTCACAGCTGTGTGCACATAAAGCCCGGCTTCTCTGATTTGATTGGTTTTCTCAAATATTTTGACATTGACAAGCTTTTACTGACCAATGAGTATGAGGCTTAGATGAACACACACACAAACACACCTGCTTCTGTTCTGACGCGCGCTCTGCTCAGTGCCGCTGCGGATTGAAGAACACGGTTATTAAAAGACGGGACGATGCCAAATTTTTTGTGAGAGCGCGTTAGGCAGGCAGAACGCAAGAACGTATGCAATCTAGTACAGCGTGATGATCTCACGAATATGTTATGAGCAAATGTGTTTACACGTGTGTTGTGACTGTGTTTATGCTGTGAGCGATCATTGTGTTTGCAATGTTGGAGAATATGATGATGTACATTTTTATAACATGCCAATTGCTTCATCAAATAAATTGCCATATTGGCTGTTGTTCTCGATCATTGGTTATCTCAACGCTTTTTTGCAACCCCCAAGGGGGTTGATGGAGATTTGATCCAGTTGATGGAGATTTGTGGGATGCACATCCAGGGCACAAAGTTCCCATTCCACCCATTCCACAAAATGTTCTAATGGGTTGTGATCTCATGACTGTGGGGGGCATTTTAGTACAGTGGACTCATTGTCAAGTTCAAGAAACCAATTAGAAATTATTTGAGCTTTGTGACATGGAGCATTATCCTGCTGGAAGTCACATGGTCACAATTCACAATTGTGGCTTCACAAATGCTTTCCTACCTTGGTTGTAACGAGTGGTTATTTCAGTCACAGTTGCTCTTCTATCAGCTTGAATCAGTCGGCCCATTCTCCTCTGACCTCTAGCATCAACAAGGCATTTTTGCCCACAGGACTGCCGCATACTAGATGTTTTTCCCTTTTCACACCATTCTTTGTAAACCCTAGAAATGGTTGTGCTTGAAAATCCCAATAACTGAGCAGATTGTGAAATACTCAGACCAGCCCGTCTGGCACCAACAACCATGCCACGCTCAAAATTGCTTAAATCACCTTTCTTTCCCATTCTACATTCAGTTTGGAGTTCAGGGGATTGTCTTTATCAGGACCGACCCCTAAATGCATTTAAGCAACTGCCATGTGATTTGTTGATTAGATAATTGCATTAATGAGAAATTGAACAGGTGTTCCTAATAATCCTTTAGGTGAGTGTATGTATATATGTATTTGGCTATGTTAAAAAGTCAGTAAGATTATTTAATATTTTCGAAAGTCTCTCATTTGCACCAGGTTGCATTTACTTTTAAGAAACATGTTAAATATGACTACTATTGACATTTATTGTTTTTGAGTTTTATTACATTATAAAAATGTCATTTATTATTGTTACGACAAAGCTGCATTTTCAGCAGCCACTCTACCATTCTTAATGATACCAATGCTGATTTTCAGCATGCAATTAATTTTTAGCATACCGTTTTTAATATTTTATATATATATATATATATATATATATATATATATATATATATATATATATACAGTAGTACCTCAAGATACGAAAGGCTCAACTTACGAAAAATCCAAGTTACGAAAGCAAAGACGAAAAATTGTACTGCTCTACATACGAAAAGTTTTCAAGATACGAAAGGTTTCTGAAAGTCCGAGATTCGCCCCATAACAATTTTGAAACTCGCGCCACCATCCTAGACTCGTCACCATCCTCCTGCTCTCCCATTGGTTCCTGATGCTAGCCAAGCCATGAGATCCTTCTCTCTAATTGGACAGCATCCCTCCCATCATGCATCTTCTATACGTACGTGCTGGCGTGCTTTAGCTCAGCCACTCCGTGTCAGGGTTGAGGAGAAAGCGAGGACTCAATCACACGGGAAACAGGGTTTTAATGAAAAATAAACAAAACTCTAACATAAACCTCCCCAAGTGGGGGAAAACATGACATG
Source organism: Rhodeus uyekii (assembly GCA_037043235.1). Taxonomy (NCBI): domain Eukaryota; kingdom Metazoa; phylum Chordata; class Actinopteri; order Cypriniformes; family Acheilognathidae; genus Rhodeus; species Rhodeus uyekii. The sequence continues at coordinate 9,216,891 of JAWRVZ010000007.1, forward strand.
ACTTGAATTGACTTGAATAACTGGACTGGAAACAGGACACGACTGACAAGAGTAATTGACAGGTATCAAATCAACAAAATAACGCCAACGAAGCGACACAGGACGGCAAACACAAGGAGACTAAATACACAAGAGGAAGGCAATAAAATCATTCCAGGATGAGAACAGGCGCGGCTCGCGCAAGGCTTGAAACCGCGCCCACTCACATGACATAGAGCTCGCAAGAACGAGTGTAAACACCTGTTCTCATGAGCTCACGACAAGGACGAACACACGAGTTATGAATGCCCGAATCCCAATCCAAAACCGAAACTGAAACTAGACAAGACCAGTCTCGGGATCAGCACTTCATAACCCGCACATAAGACGTTACACAGACAAGTGCGCGTACGGCTCGAATCCTCGAAGCCGTGCGCACACACAGCAAACACGAGACATTACGGTAGTGTGAGAGCTCTGCCACAAAACCAAGAAATGACTAGACCAAATGTGGCAGAGCCCTGACACTCCGCACCCGAAACTTAAATTTTTTTTATGTGTTTTCATAAAGTTAAGTGTACGTACGTAGGTTATCTGCCGTTTGTCGTCCTCCTCCTCTGCCGCCACTTTTGGAGATAGCCTCACTCGAAAGGTAAGCTTCGACATTTTACGTTATTTCATTGTTTATAGGTCAATTTAGCTTTATTATGAAATTTAATGGGGTGTTTTTGGAGGGCTTGGAACGGATTAGCCATTTTACATGTAAAATGTGTTCCCAGATACGAAAAACTCATTATACGAAGGCCGCCTCGGAACAGATTAATTTTGTATCTCGAGGTACCACTGTATATATATATATATATATATATATATATATATATATATATATATATATATATATATATATATATATATATATATATATATACACACACACACACACACACACACACACACACACATTTGCACATTTACATTTGCTGATTTTAAAAATGAAATCTTCCTGTCACATGATCCTTCATTAATCCTTCCAATGTGCTCATTTTTTCAGCTCAGGAAACATTTCTTATTTTCACCAATGTTGAAAATTTTTCCTTGATTGATAGTAAGTTCAAATATCAGCCTTTATTTTAAACGGAATTTCATTATAAATGTCTTTAGAATCAATTTCGACTTAATGTGCAATTGCTGAAAAAAAAGTATTTATTTATTTTAAAATAAAAATTAAATCTAACTGACTCCGAAGTTTTGAGCAGTAGTATTTATATATCACTCCACAAAGCATTTAGTATGAGCTTGCATTATGTGCTGTGGAAGCACATTTTGAATATGGGTAGCATGGAGGGTTAGTAGTGCGCATCCTAGAGGCCAGAGGCAGTATTGCAGGACTTTTTTTTTGCCATTGAAGCAAAGGTCTTCTAGTATGTGATCAAAATGCACTTCCTGCATTCCAACTCTCCCAACCTGCAAATACCATTTTGGATGTGTTTTCTAATGTCATGGGTTTAAATAAGTGTCTGTGCTGCCACCATCATCCAGTTTCTTTCTATCTCTGTTTCTCAGTAGGCACTCTGAGCATTCTCTGAATTAATTTGTTTTCATTTGCAGTACGTCAACTGAAAATATGCAGTTGTTCTCTGTGGCAGTGCGAAAGAATCTCTCTGGTGAGTGTGTTTCTGCCTCTTAATCATTAAATCTGCGTGCATGCTTTTTTACAGTGCAATATCAGTAAATACATAAACAGTCTGCTGTAGCTGCTCTCCTCTCAGCTGCATCTGTGGTGCTTCCCTTTTCACAGTGTGCCATTCCGCAACATTCCCCTAGTGTTTGTCCTGTGTTGTCAGAATGCTGCCAGCCACTGCTGATGCAATGTCAGGCCGATCCACTGCCAAAGAGCAGGAACGGGTGACCGTGGCGGGTCCCAATTATCTGCGGGGCGACGGTGTTGTCCAAAAATAGCCTCTTTTTCCCCATATACTCTTGGACTGACTGCCCCTGTCCACGGGCCGTCCACCTCTCTAAGCCCATCTGGCAAGAGGACAAACAAAATCTTGGTAGTCCTTCAGTCAAAAACCTTTTCTCAGTCTGGAAAAAGACTTCACCCCATCCTACATTTCTCCACAGTGACCAAAACCCTGGACATAGTTAATCAGCGAAAGGGCACACCTCCAAAACGCCATTCTTCCACAGCGGCATTAGTGCACAAGTAAGATTTACAGATCACTTAATGTTCTCGAGTTCTCTGTATAAAAGTATATACAAAGGTTAATATTGTAATAATATCTTCCTGGAGGGCATTGCAATCATTATCTCTCCAGAGATATCAATTAGAAGCACTTTACAGCAGGTAATGACAGAGATTCCGGTCCAAAATGACATTATTATTATTATCATCATCTATATTCCCGTACTGCTTATACGAAGCAAGAAGAAGCAGTGTAGGTTCAGCCAAATGAAAGAAAGAAACATATCTTATGGTGCACATTAATCTTAGTTTTATGTGGTCAAGCAGAGTGACTAACAAGCTTTCGAAGTAACCCCGTGCCTTGGCATTTCCAGGAGCTTGCAACAGTTGTCCGCACATCGCTTCATGCGTTCATCTTGTATGCTACTCCTCTCACCTTTGTTTCAAGAGGATTACGTTACATGGCGTGGAGGCCAAATACCCGCAAAGCAAACGGAGATGGTGACAGACACACATCACATAAGGGACACAGGGGAAGTGAATAGAAATAATGGAGGCAGTTATGAATCAAAAGCTGTTGCTGCTACTAGGCTAATATTTGCTTGCCAATAAACACAGATTTACACGGTTGCTTTCCGTGTTTGTCTAGAAACAAAGAAAGGATTCGGAACATGGAAAAAGTTACTAACTGACCTTTGGGCTTCGCTACTAACATTAATAAGGAGGATTTGTTATGTTATTGACCCTCTTATCAACAGCATGAATAATTCACAGCTGGGCCAGCACTTGTCCAAAAGCAGATGAGAAAACAGCACCCATGCCTCTGACTGTTGATTTAGCAGTTTCATATTTAATAAGGGACTGGAGTGCTGGGAGGCGCCTTTTTTTGTAGAGAGATTTAATTGGACACTGGTGACATCCATCACATGGTTGTCATGACCATGACCTTTCGTTTGGGGCTATTCATAATAAGAGAGTTATGAGCCGGTTCCTCGTATTTCTAGCGACTCACCCCTGCGTTTGTGTAATGGATGCCGTAGCATTTGTAAACCTTATCTTACAGGAGTTGGTTAAAGCTAGTGTGCGCATCAGATTTATTGCTTTCTGTCAGGCCGGTTAGGGGAGATGTAAAAGGGTGTGAGTATTTGGAGAAGGATGATTTAACGTGGATGGATAAAGTCCTACGGTTTGGAGGTAGAGGCCCTGGTGCGTTACTGTTTTACCGAGAGTAATACTTGACACAAATGAGTACCTACAGCCTTAGGGTTGTGAGATATTGGAAAAATGCATTTTCCATATCGTTTTCAAATCCCCGTTTTAGCGAACAAGCTCTTGAGAGCTAAAAAAGCCATACAGAGAGGCAGAGCTGGGAAAATGGAAATCGAGGTGAATGGTTTGACGTGGAAATGGAAGCGTGACTCTTTAAAGTCGCTCTGTATCCGTCTCCTTACAACTTAGAGGCGGCGAGGGAGAAAAGAATGTTACGCGCAGGTTAATTTCATCAACCCCGCGGGCTCTGGGGACCAAGCCGGAGCCAGAGGGAGCTCCCGATGAGCCTTCTGCACAAGCCTTGAAGAAAGTTGCGAGACAGAAGGTGAGAGAGAGCGAGAGTAAGGGATCAAATACAGGTGAGCGTGCTCCCTCAGGAGCGCCAGATGGCCTGCACTACCCCCTGCGTTTGTGCACTTAACTGCTTCGCTGTGTCAACAGAACAATGGTCATTCACCAGCGAGCTCTCTTACACAACTCCTCCTTTATACATAAACATAAAGCCGTCGTACATTATTAAAGCAGGCCGGGCGCACGTAATCTTTTCAGACTGGGACAAACTTACCACCATTGATATCTATGTATTTATTACAGCAATAGAGCAATATGAGGGTGAGGCGCAGAGAGATATCGGCTTACCCGAGGCTGAGAGGGAAATTTAAGATAAAGGATATTTAATATCCAGTTCACATCACCAGGGCTAAGCCTTTAATAGCACAAGGGGTTTCCATGCAGGTAATGCCTTTGTCTTTGTCTAAACACACTTTCACGGACTCTAACTGTAGTCGTGGAAAGCGTGCGGGTCACTGATAAATGTGCAGTAATGGCTCGACGTGGGAGATTGCCCATTTGTCCTGTCAGGTTATTAATGCACCTGGGCACTTCCTCCAAAGGTGTTATCTAGCAGCGAAAAAAATGAGGAGATATATAATTAATTCACTATCTCCTGTGTGTTTGCCTCTCTTTTACAGTGTTCTTACATTTTGTCACATTGCATTAGAATCAAACGATGTGCGCCGCGGCTGGCAATAATCACGGAGACAAATATGCATGTATATTATTGGGAGTAACATTAGGCTGGTGACTTGCATTCCAGGGCACATTACTGCTGCTTATTTTGTGTCTAAATGATAATGAGCGGCGGAATGATAACCTATATCATTTAGAGTGAAATATGAATTTAAAACACTGCCTGCCATTTAGAGAGGAGAAATGTGTTGCGGAGAGATCACTCAGGTGTCTTCTGCGTTCATTTGAAAACCAGGGGGAAAACGGGAGACAAGGCTTGAGTTTTCTTCAAGTGCTAAAAGACTATTGTTGTCCTAATTACGAGCTGGCTGATGCATTATTTAACATTCCAACATACATCGCCAGGGCTGGATATGAGTAAAATAATTTATGACAAGATCTCTTTTTTTGCCCCTCACTTTAAATCAAACTTCAATAAATGTGCCACCGCTATCCATATTACATGAGGCCTTGCTGAAAACAAGTAGCATGCAGGAGTCTGTTATTTAAAATTCTTTTGACAGCATGGGGTCAAAAAACAAAATCACACAGGAGAAGACGGAGGTGTGGCTGTGTTGGCTCACCTTGGACTGTGAAAAAGAAGAAGAAAAAGACGAAAGCATGAAACACTCCTCCAAAACAATATTTAAAGAAGTCCACCTTGTAAGTCAAGTAAAAATAAAAAATATATATATATATGCAGCCTAGACAGGAAAGAGATTAGCTAAACACAGGCTTTTAACTCTCAGGGTCTGTTGGGGTCTCAGAACCCCCAAGGTCCTTTTAAAAGTAAAAAAATAAATACTTTACCATATCAGGGTTACTCTTGATGACATGACTAGACCAGATCTTATGAGAACAGATGTTGTCCATGAAAAAAGTTACATTACCAGATTTAAGATCTCAGGAATCCCAAATAAATGCAACAAATTTTCACACACTACCACTATCAGATTGGTGTACTCTATAACAGCGCATTTTTTTGTTTATATATGTCTATTTATAAAAGATAATAATATGTTATTTTAAAAGATTTGAATAATTGAGTTATAAAATTGCAACAGAGCATAACTTGTATAGAATTTGACATCTTAGTACTTATTTTTGTTGCGGTATACCGTTAAAATGACACTGACCTCTATTTAGCTTTCATGTCGTCATGACAATGGCATCAGGACAAACTTTAATGAGCACTAACGCAATGGGCAGACCTGTAGCTATCCATCATCAAGCGTGCTGAGAGAAATACTGCAGCTTAAAAGCACAAGCCCAACAGACCCTGCAGAGGAAGAAGGCAGCCTTAACTAAATTTATATCATATTACACATTGAAATGTGACCCCGTAATGACATCACTGAAATTCAATCAAACCCTTTATTCGGTATTACTTAAGTTGAACTAGTGTCCTTCCTCATCCAAAATTAGTAAATTGAATATTCTTCTTGTTTTTGTTACAGCAGACCCAAGACACAGCTTGATTTAAAGCGTTTTGATTTTCACAAAGCCTAATTTTCAGGAGCACATCTGAAGAGCAAAAATAGCCAGGGAAGTTGGCAGAATTTTTTTTATTGATTGTGGTTTACGTAATTGCCATCTATCTCTATTTGTCTACTCAAGCACGAGGGTCATGTATTACGTTTCATTGCAGCCCGTGAACACTGTTAAAAGCCATTGAGAGCAGTGAGGGGTGCGGCGGGAGAGGTTTGTTTTTGAAGTTGTTGTGTTGTTGACACTGAGAGGGCTCTCAAACTGCTGGTATTGAGAGTGAGTGACACATTCATAATTCCACCATTATGTACTTGACTGATCTGCTCTAATGCTGATATCAAAAACAACAGACTCAAAAGTCCTAGATGCATCCATGGACGCTCAGCATCGGGTCTGATTTAAAGACTGTTAGCAACAGGCAACATTTCTGCTCCTGGAGGTCCACGACGAAATATCCGCACTAACACATCTTGGAAATAAAGGACCAGAGTGTGCTGTATTAGTAACGTTTAATTGTATGTACTCTAGTGAGAGATATGACTGGAGATTATGCAGAAAACAGAAAATAATGAAATCTGGAAATGTCGCTGGTCAGATTCAAAGTCGCACTGTTCACTTGCGCACCAAGGCTCAATGTGTCAAAGTGCATTTGCGATGTGCTTGACCACGACTCTGACCTTTGTGTCTCTTTAAGACAACAAGGGCATTGGTAAGAGGTCACATGCAGACTGTACAGTATCTGCAGACTTGGGAGACAAGGAAGAAGTTTATTTCTAGGAAATATCTCATCTAAAACGGTGACTGAACATCAGAGCCTGTTGAATCAGACAGCAACAAAATGAATATTCTTCACCTGTCTGCTCATGTTGACTCCTCTTGTTTAGATTTCATAGTGGGGGGGGGGGAGAAAAAAGAAAACCGCATATTTACTTTTAATTGAAAGGAAATTAAAGACGCATCCACATCCGCAAATGACAAAGGAGCATCACAAGGCTTGGGAGTGATGATAGCTTTTGTTTAAGATGGATTTCATAAAGAACCCCTCCCCCATTGATGATAATAAATAAAAAAAATAAGTCTTGGACATTTCTCCAAATACAATTACCTCTGCATCACCTGATTCAATCAAATGAATTTGCATTCTGTTTGCATCCAATGTTCCGTGGCCCAGTAAACAAGACAAGGGGAATAAATCTGATGTGTTTTCATGGTTCTGCCTGCCCCCACCCCTATTCGCTACACTTTATTTGGAATATTTGAATTCTCATGAATCTGTAAACGTACCATGTGTGGGTGAAATTAAAAGCTTCACTTTGGAGTAAGGAGCGTCTTCTTGAGATGAGAAGAGAAAGATGCTATGTTTGAAACATTTGTCTCTGGCCAATGTTGTCTGATTGAAGTGAAAAATGGAGACTGATATAACTTCCAGTAGAAAAAACTCCACCCTCCATCAAAGTTTAGAAAGTTGTGATTCTTGCATGTGATCTAAGACCGTTGTACAGTTCATGCCTCTCACAGCCTCCATCCATGCCTAGCCTGACTAAGGTCTACAGTATGTCATTAAATTAATAGTTTACCATATATGTAATATATATATATATATATATATATATATATATATATATATATATATATATACCGTATTTTGCAGCATATAACCGTGGGTTATATCATATTTTACAAATCCTGGAGGGGGGTGCGGGCTATTTCACAATATGTTTACACGTAATAATATTTCAATACATTTATTACGTCCCTAAGGACGTAAGGTTTTTTTTTTTTTTTACGTTATTTTTTTCGTAAATCGAAATGTCAATATACACAAAAAAGTTCATAAATCTATGCGGGTTTTATAAGGGTGCGGGTTATGCCAACGATTTTTTACAGCTTTGCCTGGGCTGCACGCTCTCTTTTCCGCATGAGTTGTATTCTGTGTAGCATGCGGTCTTGTGTTTACATCGGACACGTGCTGTAATGTAGTGTCTTGTGTTGCGCAGTTTGTGTTGCACTGGTTGAGCGCTGTCTTGTCGTCTTGTTTTCACGTGGACACGCAGCTGACGCGCGTTCATATTGGTCGCGTGTTCGTGTCCTGTCATTTTATAACCCCGCCTGTCTTGTTCCCTTGTTATTGTTTGATTTGCCCCACCTGTTCTCCCTCATTTAACTGCCTCGTGTTCTCTATTCATTCCCCTCGTGTTTGCAGTCCTATGCTGCGTCGTTGTCGTCGATCCGCTCAAAGTGGGATCGTGTCTCGTATCGTGTCTAAGGAACCGACTGAAATTTAATTCATCATCTAATGATTAACTCCATATTTGCCATATTTTATATTTCCTATCAAATGTGGTGCTTTTATAATTCTTTTAAATGAGCTTGACAGCCTGTGGTCACTACAAATGCGCTTTTTGTGTGGGGTGGGTGGTGTAACAGCATACAGGATTAAAAGAACAAAAAGGTGAGTAAATAATGACAGAACCTTAGAAAAATAAAATTGTATTAGTGAATTATGATACATTTTAAAACTATTATATCTGGACTGTGGCCACACACACTGCTTCTGCTACTCACACTAAGCAAGTAAACGTCCATTGTTCTGTCAAATAAATAGCCCTAATCTATCCGTCTTTCTCTCCTCCCACCAACTACTCCAATGTCTTCATATTCATATGAACACACAGAGGTGGGGGTCAGCTTGGTTAAATACTCCCTTTACATCAAGAACATCATAAAGAATACATGCCTGTCTAAACGTGTACATTAACTGATCTCTGTGTTCCACTGGGATAGATCAAAATGAAGAATATTATTGTAAAGAGATAATGGAGAGAAAGAAATGTGAATATGCTAATGTTTCCTTCTGACATATGAGTGTTTTGAATTCTTCAGCACTGTAGTAGCCACAAAAAAACATTCAGCAGAATACTGATGAGAAGATGCCTAAGTGCTACCTGATGCTAGTACTGCAAACACATACTTGCAGATCTAGCTTCTTGGCTCCAATCTTTCTTATTTTAAATGCAATAGTATGAATGAAACTCAATGTATGCAACTGAAAGAAAACCAACTTCCTCTTAATAATACAAAGTCTTTGACTGAACTGTGGGACACAGAGTCTATAAAAGTTTTGTTTTAGCTTAATGATGGAAATTATTGTGTTTTATCATTCAGCCTATTTGTAGATATTTTTGAAAGAACTGAACAATACGCATGACGACTGTAGTGGTTTGATGTTGTTACAATACTTATATTGAATGGGGAGGTAAATACCACAGCTTTGATCGAGGGTATAGAAGAAGAGAGGTTGGGGTTGGTTTTGGTTCCTTCAATGGCAGGCCGACCACTGTGTGTTGGAATAATAATTATGAAGACTATTTATTTTTAATTGATATGCCCTTTCTTACTATGAAAAGAACAATTATCCCAAGAACCGCATGCTTCTCTTATGCACAGTATGCCATTGAAATAAAAAGGGTCCTGTGCAAAATGAGCAAGAATACTCATATTTCTGCCAAAACCCTTTTTTCTGTGTCAACGTTTATATCAAAGAACAATAATTTTGGCATTAAAACCACTCAACTCACCAGTCTAATATCATTTTTTGATGATTTGCTGGATTGATAGGGTATTAAAAGCAATGATACAAGATAAGAGCCAGTAAAGAAGGAAAAGATTTCATGTTAAGTGCATATTACATTCATGGGGTGCTGCATAATTTGATGTGAGAATATTTCTTATGGATCGTGTTATATTCAGAGAACTATTTTACAGTTCTGGAGTTTAGCTTTTCATATAAATAAGCGGTGTAATTACTCCTAAATCGAGATCCTGAAATGACCAGAGGGCTTTTCACAAGTGTCAAAAGAACTCATAACCGCTCTCTCTTTCATTCTGAATCTCCGTTTACTGTAGGAGCGAGTCTTAGCCTGTGCTAGTGAATGTTTCTAGGTCTGCCAAGATTTTTGTCTGTTTTTGCTCGTATATATTTAATTAGGTCAGCAAAAAAAAAAAAAAAAAAAATTGTGTCAAATTGTGACTTGAGACGTGACAAAATCCTTAACACTTTTCTCCCTGGAATAAATTATACATACTTTAAAAATAAATAAATACATCATACATTATTCTGTTGACTATGACTGAACAGAAATAGGTATTTTTTCTGACTGTTAAGTTTTCTTTGAATGTCTCAGTGTCTCACTTATTTAGAGACATATTTATTTATTTAAGCTGAAACACAAAAGCAGTGCAGTAGAACATAAACGTAATCATGCTGTGACTTAACAAGAATGTGTCCCTATTAAATTAACTCTAAACCCATAAATGGAAGAAAAAAAATTGCTCAATACATCAGCAATTTTCTGAGATGTTTGGAGGACAGGTAAGCTACTGCTGTTTTCGTTTTGATTACTTACTCAATCTAAGGGATGTGTGTTATCTTTTAGGACATCAACATACAAATTTTAAAACTTTTTTTATTGAATCATTATTTAACCATCAAAATTGCAGTGTTTGAGTGGGGGGGATGGGATTGGATAGTGAGGTTGAATGCGGGCCGATCCCCTGTTTTCTTGCCTCCTGGAGATGCAAATGTCAGCTTTGAGCAGTTTGTGGACTCCCTGCTAAGTGCTTGGCCCATATTAAACCAAACTGCTTCCATCTTCTGGACTTCTGGCATTCCACACTCTTACGTCGGCCATCAATGTGTCACATGACAACCCATTCTTTAGAACCAATTCCATAACTCCAGATCGTGTAAAAAACAACTATTTTGTGTCTATTTTCTTTTTCTTATCCCAACTTCTTACAGATCATTCCAGCTCCCTTCATATCTATCTGATATTTCAATCTGATATCACTTTTTAATAGATTTTCTATCTATCCATGTGTGGAATATTCAATTTTACTCTGAATAGGAATGAAGCTCCTGGTGCAGGTACTGTTTTAAACCAAATGTCACATGGAAGGCCGTGGCTAAGTGAGGAGCAACAATAGCGCTAAACTACTTTGGCACGAGATGACAGACACATTTTGAAAAAACAAACAAACAAACATGGCTCTGAGACAGCATAACTTCATCTCAGCTACTTAAAAATATCCCGTTTCATTGCAGTCCAGAAACATTCCATAATTGGGCTACAGATGAAGAGTGCAGGATGGAAAAGGAGGAGTGTTTTCTCTTTCTCTACCACACAACTTTTTTTTTCATGAAGGCTATTACTACCATTACAATGTGAATAGCCTTTGTGGATTTACTGTGCATGTTGTGCCAGCCCAGTCCAAAGAGAAGTCTGTGTGGAATAAGCTAATCCCTTTCAAACAGGACGAGACTGACGCGGACATTACTCCGAAAAGGCAGGGAACAGAGGGGGATGTCACCCGTCCAAAGTTTGGATTTGGATTCCCCCCTTCAGCGGCCTTTTCTTTTGAAACTGGAGGCCAACTACAATAATCAGGCTTCACTCAAAGTATTTATCAGATGGAGGGAGGCGCGATTACATCGAGTGCAAATATGTGTCCCCGTTATCCTTCCAGACTATACGATCCACCGGAGCAACACTGGAGGTGACACAGAAAGAAAGAACAAGAGAGAGAGAGAGAGAGAGAGAGAGAGAGAGAGCATGAAGCTGTGGGATGAAGATATGGATAAACTGAGTGGGAGGTGAAGAGAAGAGAGAGGAGGGGGGTAAAAAGTTGAAAGAGAGACAAGACCAGCTGATAGCGAAGGAGAGAAAACTTGATAAAAAGAGGAACTTGGGGGAAAAAAACGAGACGGGGTGGGAGGGAGCTTTGTATATGGCAACTCATTATCCCACAATCAAACCACTCCTTTTCTCTTACAGTTGCTCTCTCTGCCTCTCGGTTTTGTTTACGCTCTTTCTTTTCAGTCTTCTTTTTTTGTAACTTATTTATGAGGAGTTAGAGCGAATCTGCAGAGCTTTGCATTTCACTCTCGGTTTATGTCTAATTTAGTAAACATCCTGGTACAAGTCGGGCCTGTCAACATCCCCTCCCCTCCCCTCTCATTTAGATTGTGGCTTTATGTTTGTAGGGGTGAGTAAAATAAGAGATGTTTTGATCTAGTTAGCCTATGTTTCAAGTATGGATCTTATTTTAGTCTCTGTAAGAGGTATAAGGCCGCTAACCGCATCACTGCATTGTGGTGGTGGTTCTGCTGTCATAGAGCGTTTTCTTCATTTCTCATTACCTGCTAATGTGGACAGGGGCCAAAACCACTAACCAGCCCTCTACCCACCTCTCAGTATCTTCGCTTTCTCCTCTCTCTCTCTCTGCTTCCATCTCCTGCCCCTGCTGATGGGCTAAATGGTCTGGCTGCTAACAAAAGGAGAAAGGAAGAAAGATGAAATATATTTTGACTGTTTCATGGAAAAACAATCTGACACAAAGTAATATTCATCTCCAATGAATCCAATATTCTTTTTGGAATGATATTAGACGGTATCTATTCTATCTTCCATTGTGTTCCCATCTGCCCTTTTCAGGATCTAAATTATGTGCATTAGTACGTAAATGGGCTAATGCCTGTCTGTATTTAGCAGGCTACATGCCGTGAATATATTCTCTGCTTCACGAAGTAATTGGTAATTACAGTGGTCATTTAGGCAATCACTGTCTCTCCCAGATTCATGTCATTCTTAAAAATAACTAGCTCTTAACCTTTGACAGAATTCTACAGAAACTGTTCATCACCGCCCCCGCTTTGATTAATTTTGTGCATACACTTTCTCTCCCTCACAAGTGCGACTGCACACACACATGCACCAACTGTATCAATAATAGTGATGTTTTTTGCATTTGTTAACTGTGACAGTTTGCCTCTCCCATCAAAACAAAGGAGAGATGTGGGGTGGGGGTGGGGGGGGAGTTAAATGTAAGGTACGCTTACTGTTCTAAAACGATTAGTTCCATTTATAAACAATTAGACAACAGGACACACAAGGCATTTAGCCTTATCATCTCTTCCTAATCTCTCTCTCTCAGTCTCTTTCTCTCTCCCGCTCTGCCATGAACAAATTCAGTACTTTAACTGTGATAATCTTTTGTCTGCGTGCTCCCTGTATTTCACTTTCTTTGTTTATACAGTCTTATTCACACATTATTCATTTCCACGCATAATGAAGCAGCACACAGAAGAACTTTCACTCTGCGGATACTGACTTTGAAAAATAACAAGGTCGACAGCTTTAGCTCCAAAACATTTCCCTCCATGGCACTTAAGATCTCCATTATGTTGTCTAAGGCACTAAAGGATCTTCTACAGCGTCTTTCCCACACCACATGTGAGATCGGGTTTTGGTTTTTGCAAAACTTGACAGGAAGTGAGAAAGCCTTTTAATATCATGTCACAATGGTTACTGTGACAAGCAATGTTTAGAATTTAAAATGTTGCCTCTTGTTAAAAAGAGGAAAAACAACTACAGCCCTTTTTATGCTTTCAAAACTCTACCTGTTTAAAAGCATAAGTCAATATTGCAGTGAATTTGTGTGTTATATATATGTGTGTATGGCAGCCACGAGAGGCAGGATTTGTTTTATATTTTTTGCCTTTGTCATGAGTGGAAAGATAAAGAATAAAACATTTACAAAATCAAATATTTGAAAATCATACAAAAAGGATTAATATAATTTAACAGCCTCCCAGAATACTGAACCTTAAAATATGATTTGTACCCCTTATAATTTCTTACTCTTGCAACGTTTGACTTCGCTCAAATGGAGAAATGAAATGAAATTAAGTCAAAGAATGGTCCCTGTAATATTAATGAGAGTTTGTATGGTGTAATTTAAGCTTCCCTTTATGCCTGAGTTGCAAAGCCTGAATTATCTATTCAGAGGGATACAAAGTTTTACTGCCGTGAAAGTTTAAAGAATGTTCTTACTGCTGCTGCCACAGCTGAATGGGGCTTAAAACAGAGGTTAGTTTAGGTGGATCTTCTGAGTACAGGATGCCCCTTTTATTACTAACCGTTGACCAGTCTGTCCTCTCCAAATCCTAATTCTAACCGCTATGAAAGAGACAAAAGTACCAGCTTCAGCTGAGCATGAAAACGGAACACAGAATAAGACGTCCGTCAGAGCTGAAATGAGGACTGTCTGAAGTAGTTCATCCATGACATACTGTAGCATAGACTGTTGAATACACACACACACACACACACACACACACACACATATATATATATATATATATATATATATATATATATATATATATACACATAAAGAGAAAGAGAGATAGAGAGAGAAGAGCATCAAACATGCATTCTGAAGTGAAACAACGTATAGATGCTGAGGCTAGTTTAAAATAGCTTTAAAGAAAATTAAACTCTCTAGACCTATGAATAATATGGATATTAGTTCAAGGAAAAATACAATCAATATATGAGCCAATAGAAAAATTAAAAGGAGGTTTTGAGGGGAAAAAAAACTGAATTGCATAAGGCTGGAAAACCTGCAGCTCAGCAAACAACTGATGCTTTTTTAATACATCAAAGCTTAAGAGCACATATAATTAAGAGTACATGAATCTAATGTGTTTTCATTCTCCCTGGGGATTTGTTTTAGCTCTGATTTCTTTGATTGTATTCCCAGTAAAGCACTCCAATTGTTTGTACAATCAAGCTGCAGGGACTGGACGTATTTGTGCGTATGTGTGTGTGTTCTCAATGGACAGCATAAACATTCATTTCAGTTTGTGTCTGTCCATGTGTATGCGTTTGTGTGCGGTCATTGCCAAGCATAAGCGTGTATTTGTGATAATTCGGATCACTGCACGAGCACGTTCCCGCTGACACTGCTGCCACCCAATTCCAGCCTTATAGGCATTATGGAGAAGAAGCCGTGCTCCAACAGCACTCTGAGCCGGGCTCCGTCTCTGCTGTGTGCTTCTGGATTTTATCAAGATTTCCTGCTGAGCACCGATATATTAGTGTGGCAAACATATCTGCCAATTCAAACTTGCATCAAAAGCGTATCGACGACGCAGCCGAAACAGCATTTCCATGCACTTCGTCTTTTGAATTGCTAAAATCAGCTTGGCAAAAGAAGCGGCACCATAAAATTCAGCTGTGGTTTTCTTTCAGCCAAAGCGCTTTTCTTTTGTTGTGAAAAAGGAAAAAAAGGTGGTGGTGGTGGAGGGGGTGTGGAGAGAAAAGCCTAGGTCTTAGCTGCGCAAGAGTATGGGGAATGCATGGGTCCATCTGGCATCCAAAGAGAAGGCTTTGTCAGGATCCATCCAAGACACACTGCTGCAGAAGGGTCCTTTTCTACAGCACCTGCAAAAATACCTCAGAGCCGCGCCAAGCGATGTCTGCCCACCTGCATCCTTAGCATTGTTTTCTGTAACCTCTCTGAGCCCCTCAAAGAACACAGACACCCTGCTGCTTTTAGATATATATCGGAAGTAGGGAAAGATAAATAATTAAAGGACTGAGAATGTGTCAGTGGAGTAATGGAATAAGAATAGCGCCCTGGAATGAAAGAGGCTGATGTCAAATATCAAATTAAAGAGCGAAACCCGTTTACGAGAGAGAGAGAGAGAGAGAGAGAGAGAGAGAGAGATGGCTCTATTATTTACCTATGGACACCTCATGCTTGGCCTGTTTGTCGTCATCAGCTAAGTGAGAAAGGACAACCCACCTCGCTGCTGGTCGCAAATTTGTTGCAAATGTCGATGGGTTTGATTCAAGTGAACAAGTTGGTGAAGTCTATCACAGGCCTCTTTAAAAAGCGCCTTGACTCCGGGGGCTGTTAGTAAAAGTTCATTGCGTGAAGATGTCTGTGGAGAAAAAGGGAAAACACACACACACTAGCTGACCATTAAATGAGTTTAATGTAGACTATTTCACAGATGCTTTTTATGAAAATGAGAATTAGGTTATGCTTGAAGCACAGTGATGATAAATCCTTTCTAAGCTTAATTATGATGTTATAAAATTGTGCCCCGCATGGGCACATACAACTTTTAAAGTGTATTAAATATTGCAATCATATTTAAAAAATGCTATAATCTGTCTATATAATTAGAATTCAGCAAGTAATTGCATGAGAGTATGAGAGGTGAAGGTGAACTTAATTCTCACACAACCTTCACCCTAAATACAGACAGCATTGTGAATCTATAATGAAACCACTCAGGAAGCACTATATCTATTACCAAATATAATGGAATTCATTCCACAAAGTCCACTAGCACAGATCCGAACATGCTCTTTTTTTCTATTTATAGGCATACATATTTTGAAGTGATCAAATCAGTGGCTACAATAGAGAAAAGAGCACTCAGAATGTGCTTTAAAACACTGTGGCAAAGCTCAGATATAAGCCAAATACATCACTGCGCTTTCCCTCAAATGATCTTTAAAAGCATTACAGAAAATTCTGGATTTCCTGAAAGAGAGCTGTGACTGTAAATCAGTAATATGCCTGGACGTCAGTATCAGGTGTTCTAATTGACACCGGTCAAGTTGGGCATCTGACCCACGTAAGGGACGAGGCTGTGGGTGAGACGCGCAATGGTGAAGTGGATCGCAGGCACGATGAGCCACTCGAGAGAAGCACTGAGACAGGGTTGGATAGAAAGGCACAAAGAGAGGCTAAGTGGTAATAGAGCCTTATTATCTGGTCACCATAGAGGCCCGGAGTGGAGGATAATAACAGAAGAGCTCTGCGCTACTCACACCTTAACCTTGCTCACTGTCTGATATCTATTCCTCTGGGGCGTCAACACTTACAACACAGTCCTAAGTCCATACACTGCTGTCTTTCAGCCACTTTTTATTCCTTCGCAAGCACTGAGATGCTTTTTTGTTTATTGGTTTGGTGCAGCGTCTCTTGGTGCGTTCCTCTCTCATTTCAAATTAAGGTAGGTTGTGTTTCTGCTAATGTTTGGGTAGTACAACACATTCCATATGCCGAGGGAGGACAGCTTCATTTCTCTCAACATCTCGCATGCTTGACTCTTGGCTTTAAGAGAGATGGCAAAGACGTCAGGGTCCTGACAAGTCTACCCCATTAGAGCCCACGCTTAACTTCTGAGAAGCTGATTAGAGCGTTGCCGTGCCAGCCACAATCCATCACTTCCAGTAAAGGAGCTTCTTATCCATCTAACCAAGAGACTGCCTCCAGTGTACCACAGGGAAGCGAAGGAAAGCTAAAACATTCCCTTATCAAATCCTGGACTGAGTAGCCCTTGCTTCAAATGGCTAGCGAATCTGGGATGACCAGCTGTACCACGAGACAGAGCTCGGCTTTGGCTTTGGCGTGCACCCGGAACGTTTCACTGATGGCCTTGTTGATGAAGGACGCAGAGCACCCACAGACTCAGCATCCAACTGGAGCTCCTCTGAGGACCCCACACATCCCTGGCATGTGGGCAGAGATAAAGCTTGAGCCAGGCCTTGAAAGTTCCAGTCCAAAGTTTTGCCCGAAGAAAAGCAAAGGGAAAATAAGAAAGTTTAAGCTTGTTTAACTCCCCCCTCCCCAAAAGACAAGCAGTCGTGCCATCTGTGAAGATTCTTTCTCCAGCCATGGCCACTATTCTAGAAGAATTGGGGAGGGTGAGAAGAGAGGAGGGGAACACAAGCAGGGCATAAAAAGATGCGCTCGCACGGAGGAAACAACAGCATCGAAGACAACGCAGGTACAAGGTGGGCACGTGCCCCTGTAATCATCAAACATCTCCCTGCTAAATATGGATCTCAGTAGCCCTCATACTGTTGGCAGAACAACTGAGGACGTTAACCCCTCCTTCTGTTTGCCTTTGATTCGACGAGAGCAGAATGGAGACTCTCTTCCTTTTAGATGAAAGCCCACACTTGAAAAACGGACATGATTTCAGACATTGTCATGGCTTGAGCGTGTCTTGAAGGGTGGCTTCTTTTGACCAAATAAAGATCCATAGTTTGTTCTTTTTTTTATTTTTTTTGTATTCCTGTTTCCTGGGAAAATCTGCCAGAGCTTATACATGGAAGCCAATGCATGAACTTTCAATCAGGGATTAGCCGGATTTTCCAATGTGGATCTTCTTTTGTGAATTTGGCCAGCATCGCCTCTGTCGTTGGCAAGGGAAACGTAAATAGAAAATGATCCCTGGGCCAACGGGGATTGCCTTGCCTATTTCAAAGAAAGAGTTAAAAAAGGGCCACTTAGCCCTCTCCACCAATGTGATGCTGCATCAGACCGAAGTCACGTTCACACGACAGACCACCAAAAAAGTCCTTGTCCAAGTTCGCAGCATATTGCCGGCGCACACTTTGGTCTGTTCGGCCAAAAGAAGGGGAATGTGCAACATGGCTGAAAAGAAAAGAGCAACAGAAATGACTGAAGATGGAATGAAAGAGCCAATAACACTAATGGCGCAGTGTGCTTCTGAGGCTCTGTTTTTGTTCATGCCCTCATGGTTTCAATCCCTCTATAAACGTCAATTTTTACATCTATTGCCACATCTCTGGCCACTGTTCCCCTTCAGAAGTCCACTTACCCTGATCTAGATGCTAATCCTAGCTTACCATACTAGCTTAGATAAGGGTACAGGCCACCTATATGGTGCTCCATTCACTGATGAAGTTCTCTGCATCACTGCCAGGCACTGTACCGAGAGAGTGTTTGTGTGTGTATGTGCATGTGTAAAAGAGAATGCGGCTTTGCAGACCTACACAAAAGATGCCCGAACTTCCAACAAGCTGAAGTTTTATCTGCTTGAGAACAATGGGGAAATGCAATGCCACCCATGTGTGCTCTGCGTTTGTTCTTTAAAATGTCAACTTTGAAATCCACAACATTGTGGCAACCGCAGCTGGATACAAGCAGCAAATTAGAAAAACTTACGTCACTAATGTTCAGCTCCTTTAACTATCTAGAAAATATGGCATACAAATCAGTGCACAGGTGTGAGCTTTATGTCTATAAATCTTTCAAGGCAAATTTTTCCACTTTATCACAATGCAACTTATTTAGTCAAATGTTAATCAAAGTCAATCAAAAGTTGATTGACTTTTGATTGACTTGATTGACTTCCCCTATAATGCCATAACCACATACACATTATCTGTACATGGAAAATTCATGTTCTCAGCCTCCTGTGGTCAGAGGCTATTCAGCAAGCAGAGAGCTGCCACATTGTACAGGTTCCACAGGAGAAATCTGTAAACTGAAAAGTATGGATATTGGTGTCAAATTTAATCATTTCTGAAACACCTTTAAAGATGGGACTCAAACATGAACACAAGAGGAAAAAGTTTTTGCTCTGTGTCATTTTCCCTTCAAATGATTGAGAGAAGGAGAAAGTGTCACCAAAACGTACTTAGCAGACTCCATAGCCTTCTATCCATTCGAACGCCACGGCACAAAAAGAGTTAAAAGCGCAAAATGGCTTTGGGAAGAGGAAGAGTTGGTGTCCCAGTTTGTCTCCTCACCTATTCATGTCCTTCTTTGTTCTTTAAGTTCTTTTTCTCCACTCCAATCCGTGTCTAACAAACTCTTTTCTTTGTTTTTGTCTTTGCACTGGCTCTTAAGTTGCTTGTTTCTCTACAGCTCCGAGCACCACAGCTTGCTGCTTGTTTGGGCGATTAGCACGGGGCTGCTGTGTGCTGTGCATGTGTATCTGTTGTCGGGCTCCTTGGGGCCCCGAGGGCGTTACGCTCAGCGTAAAATGGCCCTCCACTCTGCCCACCTATCTCTCCCAAGACGAGGCCGCAGCCTCCCAGTGGAAAATCCCCATCCCCGAGCGCTAGGCAAGGAGGGGTAAGGATTAGGTGTTCCGCCTGAAATGCACACTAAATTGAGTCCTCAATGTTTATTTTTATACTTTGTGTTATAAATTAAAATTGTGGAAATTCATCTTTATTGTACTTTGTTCCCCTGCATTCTTTAAAATCTGATTGTTTTGCGTGCGAGGGAGTGTGACTCGCTTTTCAGCGCGGGGAGAACAACTGTGAGGGGGGAAAGTAATCACTGCATACACAAACACAAAAGGATTCAGAACGCTAAGGAATTAAACAAGCGCTATATCCAGAGAAGAGGGAATATACTCTAAACGCTCTGTCTACCACATTTTCTTCGATCTTGAACTTTTTCGAGAGAAAGTCTGTTTTGTAATACACAACAAAACTATTTCTCTCTCTTCTAGACAACAGTGCAGATAACAGTCCAATAAAAAGTCATATCCCCAAACTCCTGACTGAGTGTAAAGTTAAAGCAACATGCCCTTTTGATCCCTTCTCTTTCCTTTCTCCATCCTCATACTGTATACGAAACTCATCAAATAAATCAATAGTACATTTCTTCTGAATACATGACTATGGTCCTCAAACACATTTCTTTTTGAGAGCTGAATTTCTTTGCACACCGATTTTAAGTGGTTTTCTTATTTGGCAACTGCATAAAACCAGTTCTAGAAAATGGACAATGCCAGAAATATCACAACAAAACTATTTCTCTCTCTTCTAGACAGCAAGAGCTGTCCCATATGGAATAGATAGCCGGAGATTCAAAACAAAATAGTTTGCTCTAACTTAGAAAAATTATGACACGTATAAATTACTTGATTTATCTGGACGTTATCTTAAACTGGGTAAATTGCACTGACATCTAAAATTAATCTTAGCCACAAGCCACAGCCACATCCATGTGTTTATTTAAATTTCATATCATAGGATGTTATAGGTCACTTTTAAATAGGTGTTAAGTTTTAAATTAATGTAACAGTCTTGCAGTCTCTACTAATGAGCTGCTGAGCTGAATCAGGTTAGATGAGGGACACATACAAAATGTACGGTGGTGGTGGGTCCCCAGGACAGGTTTGAGAAACACTTATCTAAACCATCAAGATTTTTACATAGAGACAGACCGACAGACAGACACGCAAAGGCAGAGTGAGATCAAGGGATACAAGCATGACTGTTTACCAGTTAGATGAAATTAAACAACATAAAAAAAAAAAAAAGTAAACTCTAAACTGACAGGATGTAGTCTGAGATAACATTTAAGTATCTATCTAAATGTCGTCTTCACCTACAAATGAAAAGCAATCTGATGGATCGAGCAGAAATCATGTTCATGGGTGAGCCGAGAGCCTGTTCATTGGCTGATATGAGACCTTCCTCATAATAATATTGCCATAAGCAATTTAGCATCTTCAATATACTGGTATCATGTTGAGAAAGTTTGGTTTGAATCATTGAAGCCCTTTGGAGCAGTATTTAAAACAAATTTGTACAAAAATAGCTGATATCCTGCTGATCGGTGCTAATGACTGTAAATTAGAAATTTGTCCTGCTTGAGAACAACGATATGTAGAGAGATTTTGGTGACCGTAGGTAAAACGAACCCACCACTTTAGTCAATAGGTGGCACTACTAAGCCCCTCCTAAATGCCAGTTTCTAAGGCATGTCTACTGTCCAACAAGGATATCAAAAACACAGAGAAAAGTTTGTCGCATTGTCATGACCACAGTATTTCTGAAGTACATTCCCATTATTATTTACATTTTTTAGCACACCAGGGTAACTAGGAACATAAAATCGTCTAGTTGTGACTTCTTTTTAACAGAAGTATACATATGAGGAAACACAAAGGCCAAATTCTCTTAATAATCCATCCTTCATGTGTAAAACAACAGAATATAGTTCTGAAAAAATAGAAAGTGGCTGTAAGAAAATAGCTAAAGCATTCTCATTTACAATAAAATAAAATAAAATCCCATTTCCATCAGCAGGTCAATATAAGAAGTTGCAATCAACTAAAGATGCTACAAATCTGCCTGGAAGATGACTTGTGTCTATACTGTCATAATGCGGAGGAATATTTGATTTGTCAAAGACTCTCTAAGGACCACAGATTTGAAATGCACAGATTAGTTGAGTATCGGGGTCAGAAAGCCTAAATCAAAAATATAATATCCAAACAACAACAATATCAGCACATGCCATCTAGCAAATAACAACAGATGTAAAAAAATAAATCAAATAAATCAAAACTTGATGGCCTCCACTTCAAATCTTATAATGGGCCGTGGTTGGATCTTCCATCAGGACAATGATCCAAAACAAACATCAAAATCAAAAAAAAAAAAATGTCACTGCACAAAATTACATTTCTGCCATGGGTACAAAGTAAAAAAATGTTTTAGCCTCTTAAGTTCCAAAACTGCAAGAAAGCTTCCAAAAATATATTAATGTAAGGAAAATAATTGGGCCCTAATTAACCTTAACTGTTTCGATTTAAAGGATAGCAAGAATTATGTTAGCATGCTAAATGTAATGTATGAAGAACCAAATAAAATATACTGTTCACTGATAAATCACCTACAATGAACATTGCATGAAGCAACATAGGGACCATGTTGCTCGCCATAGAGCCAATAAGCTCCACACTTCAGGACAAAATAGCTGCTTTTCCACCGTCGGGTTGAACGGTTCTTAAAATGGTGAGGAATGGTTCCAGTTGTAATTCTATTTGAGCCTGGTACGGCCCGGCACAATTACAAACTGCTCAAAGTCCAGAATTTGGTTAGCTAACCATGTTGGTAGAACATATGTAGGGACATTGAAAATCAGAATTTGTCGCTTGTCTGGTGTTACCAGTTTCTCGGTTGCTGGCCAAGCGCACTATTTGAGTGACGTAAACTAATTAACAATAAAATTGAAATAAATATCCAATCATCCTCCATAATGCTGTCGCTATTTACATCTCATATCATTTGTAAACTTGTAATAGTAAGGCAACGACTGAAGCATTTGTATTACATTCCAAAGAGCTCCCTTATGAAACCATATCCTTGCTGGCTGGCCTGGATTGACATGGAATGGAACAGTTAAGAAAAGAGAACAGTCCAACAGTGGAAAAGAGGCGAATGATAGCAATGGTAAATTTAAATGAAGTATTTTGTGAGATAACTCAAACACAAAGACATAAAACACAAAGACATTTACTCTTGTGATGCAGTTCCATATTAAAAACATGCCATGATCTAGATATCCACTGTTCCGTTTTTTTCATTCAAGAAAAATATTACATGCAGCACCATTATGATTTGAAAATACATTCATGCTCGTAAAAAAAGAGCTAATTGACTTCCCTTGGTCACTGTGAGAGAGAAGCTCAAACTAATACTGAAACATAGGCTTAAAGATACAAACAACATTGTCACAAAATTATCTGCATACTGAGGATAACAGGAGAAAAAAGCCTCAAGAAAATGATTTGAAACTGGAGCAGATATTAAACAAATATTGCTCTTTTTACATTGTGACATGCTAGGAGGCGCCCGCAAAGCAAGATCCTTTGATGTATTCCAGTATATTTCTCTAAATGGTTTCATCAGTCTCTGACGAGGGAGAATATATGCCATTTTATCATCTCTTGATGATGGAGCCAGAATGTTTGCCAAAGGCCTCCGCAGTTACACAGGGACGAATGCTGGGGGTTCGAGGGGTGCTAGGGTTAGTCAATCTTGAAAGCAGGGTGAATGAGATGTAAAGTGTAGGGACAGCACCTTCTCCTCCATCCAGACTGCTACATTCCTAAAGTTATTTGTAAAAATGCTTTGCATGAGTCTTTAAAACTCTTCATTAATCAATCCACGCTTCTTATTATTTCTGTAAGTGCAGAAGAGATTGCTAAATAAAAAGAGATTTCTCGTTCAGTGGGGGGAGGGAAAAAAGCACAGTGAAATGAAACCGCATTCATTGAACCTTAAAATGTTTTGATGGCTTTTCAGAGGCACATTATATTTACATAGGAATGTGTCATTAACGTCAACGGCGAACCAGAAACTATTAAACTAATACAATGCTAAACTGAACAACCTTGAGAATTTGATTAGAGCCATTGTGAGTTTTAAAAATGCTCCATTCTTGGGTTAAAACAAAAGACTGATGCTTTCAGCTATGCTAATAATTCAGCTGTCAACTTTCATTGATGTATTTGACTGCTGCAGCTAGCATTTACATACTTTATATATAGCAAGAAGGGGTGGGGGCGGGGGTCGTCTATGCAAAGAATCATAATAGAGGTTCGAAACAAACATGAAACTGTTTGTGTTTCATTTCAAATTAGCCGCTGTAATTTTCAAAAAGACTGCAGGCATTGTTTGCTTGGCAAAGTCATGCGTTTTGGAGCAGTTTTAATTCTCCTATTATTGCACTTGCCGGAGACGCAGCATTTCCCTTTTCTCTGCTCTGCCAAGTGTTCTTAAACAGCCGAGAATAATCTTAACGCAACTCTACTTTAATATCAATGACCTTCTTAGACTGTTTATCAACCGTATGTAGATGCGTGCAAATAACTCTGAAGTCTGTCATTGTGTTTAAAGCACGATTTCTTTTCAAATCAATATTTTTCTGAAGCTCACGAGTTCCAGTTCCCTTTCTGGGAACTCGAGCTGTGTCGAAGCACTAGGGGAAATAGCCTTGCGTGAGTCACGTGAAGATCTATGCAACCAATGAGAAACGAACGCGTGTGAATGCGTCACTGCCGGCCGCAGCCGGTGACGTCATGAGGAAGAGCATAAAGCGCGTCTGAAACCGGGGCGCGTCAGCTCTGAATGCCTTCAGCGTGCTGTGTCTGTGTGAGAGTGATTTTGAGTTGAGATAGCTAAAAATCATCAGAATGAGTGTGAAAATGTGGCGAATGAACAGAGGTTCACACCGTGTGTTTATCCTTGCCCACGTTTCATAACGGGCAGGGATACACATGTTATGTGTGTAATCTGTTTGGGAGTGGAGCATGCACGGTCGGCACTTGAGAGTGCCGGTTGTAAGGACTGCGGGAGGTTCTATATGCATGCTCACTGTGGTACAGTGGATAGTGCTTTTGCCTATCATGCAGGAGACCGGGGTTCGGAGCCCCGGTGGGATGAACTTTTTCATTGCATGATCTCCGCTCCCGCCTGGCGGTCTGTAACGAGGCCGCCTAGGCTAGTGTTCCCCGCGATTCGGGACCTGCAGTAGCCGAGGCTTTGTGGCGCTCTCGGTCCTGGGGATCACAAATGGATCTCGCTGAGGCTGCTGGGGTGGGTCCGTCCTTACCTCAGCCTTCACGAGATCAAGCGGGTCCCAGTCACGAGCACTCTGAGTGAGATGCCCGTGCTGTGACTCCAACACTAGCTCTATCAAGTTCAGAGAGTGAGATCGATTTAGCTAGTGTTGACCCGGTCGAGGAGGATTCGCCACTCTCCTCGCCGGCGTTTGAGGAGCTTGTTGAGGTTGTGGCGCGAGCGGTCTCTCGTCTGGGGCTTGATTGGCCAGCAGAGACCAGAAGCGCTCGTCCTAAGTATGTTAGACGAGCGTTATCTTCTGACTCGCGTCATTTCCCCGCGCCGAGCAATGCCTTTCATACTTGATTTACATGCCGAGGTATCTAGATCTTGGTGAAGGCCAGCCTCCGAGAAAATTTATACACGTAATGTTACGATGTATAATAATCTAGTGGGGCTCAAGATCATTGATATGGAGGGTTGAAGAAAGTGGATGAGGGCGAGTTACCTCGTCCCTCAGTCTGCGTCCTCCATTAAAGTTCTGGCGCTCCCCTCCAAGCCGATGCGCGTCACATCGTCTTTGGTGGGGAAAGCATACTCCGCATCGAGTCATGCCACAGCGTGTCTGCACGGCACGACACTGCTGCAGGCATATCAGGCGGAGTTGCTTGGGGACCTCAACGAGGGCGGCGGTATCGGTCCGGAGGCAGTGG
Organism: Rhodeus uyekii; assembly: GCA_037043235.1. Lineage (NCBI taxonomy): Eukaryota > Metazoa > Chordata > Actinopteri > Cypriniformes > Acheilognathidae > Rhodeus > Rhodeus uyekii. The sequence continues at coordinate 9,242,522 of JAWRVZ010000007.1, forward strand.
CAGAGCTGCGCCGGACCGTGGATTTGTCTCTTCGGGCCACTAGGGAGATGGCCTACTCTGTCGGCCGCTCCATGGCAGCTTTGGTGGCTACGAAGAGACACCTTTTTGGCTCAATTTGTCAGCTATGAAAGATAGGACAAATTTGTTTTGCTGGACGCTCCTCTGTCCCCTTCGGGCTTGCTCGGCGACGCCGTAAAAAGCGTTGTCGACAAGTTTCAGGAGGCTGCACGACAGCAGGTGTCGTTCAGTAAAGTTATTCCCCGCCGCCCTCCACGTGAGACCGCCAGTCAAGGGAGGTCTCAAAGCTCTTCACACAGGGCCGCTCAAAAACGAAGTGTCGCCACCCGTCTTCCTCCGGTTAGTCCCGGGGGGTCGGGTCGACAGGCTCAAGCCTCTGGCAAGAGGGGCGATCTGAGGGTTGTCCTGAGCGCTAAGAAGGCTAAGAGCAAGCGGCCCTGACGCCAAGCCGCAACAAGGTGGTGTATCCCTGGAGCAGCTGACCAGTCAGCCCGCCATGGGAAAACCACCCCCTCCGAGGAGGGTCTTAGAGCACTCCACCCGGGAATCCGGAAATCCCGGCCCAGTGGTGGACATGCTATCAGCACCAGAGGCCAGCCCCGGGAGGCTGGTTCCCCTAGTAGAGTTCCGGGATGCGTGGTCATGGCTACCCGGTATCTCTCAGTGGGTCCTGCGCACGGTCACCTTAGGGTACACCATTCAGTTCGGGGTCTCACCACCCCGGTTCTCGGGGGTCCTACAGTCTGCTGTAGGCCCTCAGCAGGCTCTGGTCATGGAACAAGAAGTAGACACTCTGCTGGCGAAAGGGGCCATCGGGTATGGACCCCTCGTGAACAGCAAGTCTGGGCTTTTCAGCTGTTACTTCATAGTTCCGAAGGGAGGATGGAAGGTTGCGGCTCATTCTGGATTTTTGTCTCTTAAATTGATGCGAAGAGATGCGACGCTCAGGCGGATCGTAGTACAGATTAGGTCCTATAACGGGTCCGGCACGATCGACATCAGAGACATATAAATCCCTCATTCCCATCCTTCCACAACAGGAAGTTCCTGTGGTTCGCCTTCAGGGGGGAAGGCGTACCAGTATCAGTGCTTCCGTGTAGACCGGGGGTTCTCCCTGAGGGGTACCCGCTTCGCAATCAAGGTCACGGGGCGATGCCCACGCACCCTGAGCATGCGGAAGAACTCCTGGTTCTCGTCGATGCTTACGGCGGAACACCAAGAAGAGTGTACTTTCTCCCACTCAGAGAACCACTTTCTTGGGAGTCATTTGGGACTCAGTGGCCATGTCTGCTCGGTTCCTCCCCGAGAGCATCCAGGCCGTTCGTTGAGCTGTTAAGCGACGAGTGACACTCTTACGCTGAACACCAAGAAGAGTGTTATTTCTCCCACGTAGAGAACCACTTTCTTGGGAGTCTTTGGGACTCAGTGGCTATGTTGGCTCGGCTCTTCCCCGAGCGCATTCAAGCCTTCGTTCAGCCGTCAAGAGTATCGAGGGGCAGCCACTCACGTGAGACACTCTGAGGTGTTAGGGTCCATGCAGCGGCTCCAGCGATTATTCCATGGGGCCGACTGTGTGCGAGACCCCTGCAGTGGTGGCTGGAAACCAGGGGTTCTCCCCGAGGGCTGGAACCCTTGGTCCCCTTGTTTGGAGCAGATTTGGGACAGATACGGCAGGCACAGGTCTCCTGTTTGCCTCCGTAAGGATTTCTCTGCCCTCTGTGGCTTTCGTTTAAACATCCAGGGCCTCTGGGGCGGGTTGTTATGGTACAGGCGTGGCCGAGGCTACGCCTGTACGCTTTTTCCTCCCATCACTCTGCTCCCGGGAGTTCTGGGAAACTGTGGGTCTGGCCCCTGAGGGGGCCCAGCTCATAGAGGCCGGTCTCTCAGCCGAGGTTGTTGAGACCATCCTTCAGTCCAGAGCTCCCTCCACGAGGAAACTCTACGCCCTGAAGTGGAAGCTCTTCACTTCTTGGTGTAGTGAAAGGCAGGTGAACCCAGTAACCTGTCAAGTTGGCAAAGTACTGGAGTTCCTGCAAGAAAGATTTGTGGCAGGGCTGTCCCCCTCCACCTTGAAGGTCTACGTGGCTGCTATAACGGTTCGCCACGTACCTCTGGGTGGGGTACCCTTGGGCAGGGACCCCCTAGTCACTCGTTTCCTCCGTGGTACACTAAGGCTGAGACCTGCGGCACAGACCAGGGTGCCGGCTTGGGACTTGTCCGTGGTACTCCTAGGCCTGTCCCAGCCGCCCCTTGAACCTTTAGAGGAATCTCTATTAAGTACCTCTCTCTTTAGACCCTTCTTTTGCTGGCAATCGCCTCGCTCAAGAGGGTCGGGGATCTTCAGGCCCTCTTAGTGGCCCCTTCATGTCTTCAGTTTGCGCCCGGGATGGGAAAGGCATTTCTCCACCCGAGGCCAGGCTATATCCCCAAGGTTCCCACTGAGGTGGCTCGGTCTATCATGCTGCAGGCCTTCTGCCCTCCCCCATTTGATGATCATGAGCAGGAGCAAGAACAAGGTCTGTCCAGTGCGAGCACTGGACGCTTACGTTCCAAGACTGCCACTTGGCGTAGGTTGGACCAACTGTTCGTTTGCGTTGGCTTTAGGACCCCTAAGGGGGCTCCAGCTTCTAAGCAAACACTAAGCAGGTGGATAGTCGAGGCTATCTGTCTAGCTTACGAGTCGGCCGGACATGCTTCTCCTTTGAGGGTCTGAGCCCACTCCACTAGGAGCATGGCAGCATCCAAGGCTCTCCTCTCCGGAGTCGCCTTGTCTGATGTTTGTGCTGCGGCCGGCTGGTTCCTCGCCGCACACATTCATGAGGTTCTACCAGCTAGACCTCGATGCCGCCCCGGGAACCAGGGTGCTCTCTCAGTGAGCTGGGACACACCCGGATGCTGACGTCGCTGAGGTGGCGTTGGCATAGCGTTCCCCTAGTGCTTCGACACAGCTCGAGTTCCCAGAAAGGGAACGTCTCGGGTTACGTATGTAACCCTGGTTCCCTGAGGGGAACGAGACGCTGTGTCTTGGCCTCAGCTCCTGGCGCCTCCGGGCCCGCTTCAGGCATTCATGGCTGACGCGCCCCGGTTTCAGACGCGCTTTATGCTCTTCCTCATGACGTCACCGGCTGCGGCCGGCAGTGACGCATTCACACGCGTTCGTTTCTCATTGGTTGCATAGATCTTCACGTGACTCACGCAAGGCTATTTCCCCTAGTGCTTCGACACAGCGTCTCGTTCCCCTCAGGGAACCAGGGTTACATACGTAACCCGAGACGTTTCTGCTAATTGAAGTTTACGACTCCAATTGCAATACAGCTTGTCATAGTTAGCAGGCAAACATGTGCTCCCAAGATGCTATTTTAAATGTAGTTATGAAATGTAATAAATACATAATGGGATGTTTCAGCACAATGCAAAAAAAGGTGAAATAAGAACCTATTTGTGATTCATTATCTGTTTGAACATATATTACATCCTTGGCAAGATCCTTAACATTGTTTCATCAAACCCTGGAGATATTTTACACAGTGATCTAATTAAAGTCACCATTTTGCCTAGTATCCCATTTAAGAAATCTATATGTTCTATATAATTATGAAATTATGCATTATTTAATACATAAACCCCAAAGCTCCATGTGTGCCTATCATTTTAATGAAAAAGTAAATGAATAGACTACCTCTTCTTTAGTCCCATTTAAGGGCTTAATTGAAGAAATAGTTGGATGCTGAAAGGACCAAATAAATAAAAACACAAAAGCATAGAAGCATGATTTGGGCGTTTACAACTACACACACACACATTACTATACATGCAGACTGAAGGATATATATAAAAAAGTGTATGTTGATCAGGTTTTACCTGCACTGCACAGCACATCAAATGTCCTCTCAAGGATAGTAAAATCTGAAATCACCAACCAACTGTCCCCATGAGGAAAATGGATTAAAAAACATACTAAATAATGTCTTAATGAAAATGCAAAAGGGTTGTGTGAGGGTTACGACAGAAAATATCATTAACTCTCTATAAAAAAACAAAACAATAAAAGTCAATGGAAAGTCTCACCATGATTTAAAAAAAACGTGTGTTTGTGTTTGTGTAAACAAAGGTGAAATAGAGATGGGGTGTAGCTAGTCTGAGCATGCTCGTCTGCCAGAGATTCAGGATCACCGATTTTGCAGGGAATATAACACGCTCTCATATTGTTGTCTGCAGCATTGTTGCTAAAGTAGCCCATTAAAATGCAAGGATGTATATTAAAAAGCAGAGCTGCCTTTTGATGGATAGTCGTCAGTTTATGAATAAGTGTGCATATTGATTCGCAAAAGGTGAAAAAGCTGTTTGACACAATTATTTCTGAAAGAGGTCCCCCTTTCCTGCATGATTTAAAAGCCATTTTAAATGTCCATCACTTACATTTCCTTATAGAAGACCCCAATGGCTCCCCTGGAAATAATAATTATGAAAATGTGGTGAATGGCATTGGTGTATATTGCCTCCACAGCAGACAGTGCGCATAGTATGAACATGGAGGCTGATAGGCATCTGTGAGGAGGGTGATGGAGGGAAACCACAATCATGGTCAAAAGGACCACTGCTGTTTTTTCCCTCTTTATCTCTGCAGCTCGTCCTCTTTCTTTCAGACTGTTTTCATTCTTTTAACAAACCTCAGATTTGCCCATGTGTTGTGTCCAGATTCAGATCTGGCTGGCCAAAAATATTAACATGAGCTTTTCTCTTTTTTAAATAAAAAGGCAGAGGAAACTCTGTCCAATGGGTCTTTGGAGGACATGCAGCGGTCACAATCTGAGTTTTTAAGCCAGAGGAACATATGTGCTGAACATCTATTGTCACAGTACCTCAAAACAAACTCAGATTATGCACAAATTCTATTAGAAACATCATTACGCAGTAAGAGCATGCGATAGGGATGCATGATATGAAAATTCTGGTTCCCTGAACAGGACCGAGACGCTGCATTGACAAATGCAATGGGAATGCTTTGCATGAATGCGTTGTTAACCAAGTGTGAAATCGAACCAATAGTGTGAATATACGTCAGAGATGGGATGACGTCATGAACCAGGAAGCTATAAGAGCATGCCAAATGTGCTTAAAAAGTGCTTGAAGTAAGAAGGCGGCAGATAAGCAGGAGGTGTGTTAAGGTGATGCAGTGTCTCGTTCCCTTTTCAGGGAACCAGTTACATTCGTAACCAAGATGTTGCCTTTCAAGGGAGCTCCCGCTGCGTCGAAAAGCACAATGGGAACAAGAATGCCCACACTGCCACAACATCGTGGGACCATGAGCCTGGTCGGGCTTTTCAAAGACTGCCAGGCGGAAAGGGATTGTCACGTTTTTTTTTTTTTTGTGAGTACAGTCAGCACCCTTGAACACTGAGGTGCAGGTGTCTGAGTCTATAAGCTTCCTGGTTCATGACATCATCCCGTCTCTGACATACAATTTAACGTGCTTCTCAATGCATTCACGCAAAGCCTCTTGAGCATCTAGGCACAGGAACAGTTTCTTTCCACAGGCCATTTCCCTCTTGAACAGTTGAATTACCCCCCCAAGCCCCCTTTAAGTGCAAAACTCTGAACTCCGGTCCATAGTCCGGTCCAAAATTAACCAAAATTAACTCACTTGTCTCTATCTCTTGGTTGGGAGGTCAGCCTGACAGCTCGGTCTGCTATCTTACCCTGTACTGCCTTATCTCCAATCAAGGACAAATCATAGAACTGAACTCTAAAACATCTGAAGTTATGGACCAGAGATAAAATGCTGGGCAGAGCGCAGGGAAAGAAAAACAATGCAGACGGATGTTATTTCTGACATTCTGTCCTTATTTATCGCCTCTCCCACTCCATACAAAAAATCCCATCATGTGACCACATGTACTGTGTATGTTATGTGTTTGCTATGTAATGCTTGCTAAACTCATGTTGTGTTGTATATGTGCACTGGAATCTTAAGCACCAAGACAAATTACTTGTGTGTGCAAGCACACTTGGTAATAAAGCTCTTTTTGATTCTTATTCTGATTCTGAATATGTTTACTGCCAAGTGGGGACATTAACTGTTCATGATATGAATTGCCTGAGGAAAGAAACTGTCCCCATCCCTGGCCGTTCTGATTCTCAGAGCTCCAAATGTCCCGACCAGATGGCAACAGTTCAAATAGGTAGTGGCCTGGGTGTGAGGGGTCACTTTTACTCTCTGGATGAGTATGGTTCTTGGAGAGGGGTGAACCATGGAACCACGTTCAACCATATATTCCCAAAGAGCTAGGAGATCAAGCTCAACAGTTCAAAGTCTGCCTAGTTCTAATAAGGAGTACCTTACCTGCTCCATGCCCGCCCAGGGTCCTGCTTAAACTCAAGAGTCTGTTCCTGTCAATGTGCTTCCAAAATCTGTTCCTGTCAAAGTACTTCCATAGCATGTTCCTGTCAAATAACCAAAGTTCCAAAGTTCACTCCAATTCTCAAGCTCATCCTAGATTCCACTCCTGCTCTACAGTTTTGACCATTTCTTGTTCCTGCCCAGAGACTTCTCCAGACTCAGTGAACCAGTAAGTTCAGGATTTAGCTTCAGCATGCTTCTGTTTAATCATTATCACCCAGGATGACTGTCCCCTCAAAGCCCACACTCAGACCAATTATTCTGACCATGAATTGATTCCCTTTTATAATGTAACAGTTAAGAGACAAGATATCTATGTATACATATGATATTTGGGGGGATCTATTTGCTTCGTTAACTTTGTGTTCCCTTTCATAGGAATTCGAGCTGTGTCGAAATGCTAGGGGAATGCCTTGTCATGTAGTCTTGTGAAGTACTGTTAAATCGATCGCGTGACTGTAGAATGATCATCGCTGGTCGGGGATTTCATGATCCAGGATCATAAAAGGCCGCTGGAAACCGAAAGCGGCAGCTTTGAGTGTCTTCAGAAAAACTCTGTCTCGGTTGTGTTTGTGTGAAGTTGGTTGATCTGTGTGTGAAATCTTGAAATTGTGGAGTGATCTTTGAGGACCAGCTAACCTTCAAAGACCACATCGCAAAGACGACTTGATCACGCAGGTTTGCACTACACAACATCAGGAGAATCAGGCCATTCTTAACTGAGCAAGCTAGACAACTTCTGGTGCAGGCCATGGTCATTTCCAGACTAGACTATTGCAACGCTTTTTTGGTTGAAGTTCCTGCAAGTGCGATCAAACTCCTGCAACTGATCCAGAACGCCGCAGCTTGTCAGGTCTTCAACCAATCCAAAAGGACTCATGTCACACCACTCTTCATCTCACTACAATGGCTCCCACTTGCAGCACGCATCAAATTCAAAGCACTGACTCTTGCATACAGAACTACCACAGGCTCAGCACCTCCATACTTCCACTCACTCCTACAAATCTATACACCTACCAGAAACCTTCGATCGATCAATGAGCAATGACTCATGTTTCCATCACAGAGAGGAAAAAGATAAATCACAAGAACATTTTCATTCACCAACCCCGGCTGGTGGAACGATCTCCCTGCCCTCATCCGGAATGCAGATTCCTTGTCAAGGTTTAAAAGACTACTGAAAACACATCTCTTCCATGACACACACTACACCTCACCAAAAAAACCAAAAAAAAAAACCATTTTCTCCCTCTATTCCCCATGCTTGTACTACTTGTGTATATAATGTTCGAAACTTTGGATTTTAAGCACTCTTATGTACTTGTGTATCCTCAGGACAAATCGCTTTCTGTGCTCCTCAAATTATAAGTCACTTTGGATAAAAGCGTCTGCTAAATGCATAAATGTAAAAATGTAAATGTAAACAAAAGTATATCCCTAGCTAGTTTAAAAAGACAAGGGACTTCCACATATTTTATATTACCAACAAGATTTAGAGTTTTCCCCTGCCTTCACTAGAGCAGGCAGGGGTCCACACCTCTTATGTTAGATTTGTTTGGAGCAGAGTGCACACGGTCAGCGCTTGAGGGCGCTGGCTGTGTCACTCTGCTCCCAAAAAACTAAAACTAAAGGCGGTTTCTAAAACTTTTTTGCCACCCAGGTTTGCGTTCTCATGTCTTGGATCCCACTGGGGCCGAGGCTCAGCAGCGATCTTTGTTCCGGCGTTCGCATGATTTAAAAACATTTTAATCTGGAGGGGGTTTGAGATGGGTTCTGCCTTATCTCAGCCCTTATCTGGCAGATCTGTTACTATTCCTGGATCTGGAGGCTTGCTCTAGGACAGTTTTTTTTTTTCCTGAGGATCTGTCGTCGAGAGGTTTCAGGGGGCTTTGTATGGCAGGTGGCATTCAGCCTGACAGCTTTTTCTCCTAGGGCTGCTCAAGTGGGGTGTCACCACCCGTTTCCCCCTCAAAGGAACCAAGGGAAGGGGCCAAAGCTCTCAAGCTCAGACCATCAGGACAATCCTCACTTCTCAGCAGGCTAAGAGCATGAAAATCTCCAAGGCTCTGGTCATGAATCAAGAAGTATGCTCTGCTGAGGCAAGGGACCATAGAACATGCACCTCTCTCGGACAGAGGATCTGGCTGTACAGCCGTCTCTTCTTTGTTTCAAGTGGATGGGGTTCATGGCCCAGTGAAATCGGTGTCTTTTTCAATTGCACAGTAATGCAAGATTGAGTTTAAAATCTGAGGACTGGTTTGTCACCTTCAATCAATCAATCAATCAATCAAATTTTATTTGTATAGCGCCTTAAAACAGCCAAAAGGTGCACAAGGCACTTTCCAAAAGAACAAAAACAAACATCAAACGACAACATAAAGAAAACAAGTTAAAGAAAAGAAACCAGAATCAAGTCCAATGCTATGTGTTAAAAATTTGATTAAAAAAGTGGGTTTTCAGGTGTGCTTTGAAAACACTCAGCACCGTGATGCTTCGGAGGTGCACAGGGAGAGCATTCCACAACTTCGGTCCCTTGAAGATGAAGCATTCCACCTTCTACTTGAAGATGCTCATTCTCACATCTCCAAGCACGAAGCTCCTCTGGTTCACCTCTGCAGGGAAGGTGTACCTGTTTTGGAGGCTTCTTCTTTGGCCCAGCTCTGTCACCCCATATCTTCACCCTTTGCTTTGACACAGCACGTTCTAAGAACATCCCTTGACAACTGGCTATCTCCGCAGTCGCCAGGATAGCGGATTGCCATTGAGATATCATTCTAACTCTCTTGAAATGTTGGGGTTGAGGCTAAACTTATAGGAGTGTATATCCTCCAGACCAGTGTCGATGTCAGCACAGTTTCTCCCGTGCGCATCGATGCCCCCCCCCCTTTAGCCGTCAAGAGCTTATAATGGGCCAGGCACCTACTGCTTGCACTTTCAGAGCACTGGGTCACAGGGCAACAACTCCCAGTATTGGTAAGTCACTCGGGTTACTGTACCTGGACCACAGCAGTGGTGGCCAGAACCAAATCTCTGAGGAGTATCCCCATCTCCACACTGTCAAGGTGATCTGATCTGTCTGATTTACACCGTGTAATTTCAGTCACTTCTCCCAAAACACATAACAGTAACTGGTATAGTATAAGAATAGTCACTTTATAGTCACCTATGCAATGCGTATCTGATATGAATAAAACACATTGTCAATTTATAATTGAACGGATTGCTATTAACGTTTTCATAGACATCAGAGTGTATTTTTAAAAATATAAATGTATTGTTTTGCCAGTATGTGTTTAAATAAACCTTATGTGGTTGAAAACACTGAATAGTTGTGATATATAACAAGATCTGAGCGTGTCCGTCTTGATCTCAGCACCAATCAATGTTCAAAAACACCTTTGAATTTAGCATAAGATCATGTGACACACTGAACGTTCTAATCACATTGGTGTGATTGTATGCTTCAGGGATTAGCCTAGAATGATCACAAAGTTTTAAGTCAGTCCAAAGTCCTTTACAATAGCCAGGGAGGCCTTTTCTGAAGTTCCTACCTGTTTAGTTACAGGCTAGGAGCTCTTTCCCAAGTTCCATATCAGCCCACTCAAGGCAAAAAGGGACATTTTAGAGTTTTCTACCAGTCCAGTTATGACCTGTGCATTTCCCAAAAACATTGCTAGCCAACTATGGTGACAAGTTCCATTGAACTCCAGTATTAATGTCAGAACTTGTGACCATAGTTAGTTAGCAATGGTTTTTGGGAAATGCACCCCAGGAAGGTTGTTCCTGAATCTCTTGCCTGCTCAGTGGGCGACAAAGAAGGCTATTCTAGGAACATCTACCTGTACCTTCCATAGATATCTCTCCTGAATGCAATGTCTCACCTGTTTCGGCACCCTCGTCTTGTCATGATAACCTATTTTATGTTCTCTATATATGTTGTCTCTGTTTTGCCAGATCTACCAGGGTCCTTATTACTGACGTCAAATTCACCAGGCAACTCCAGACACATATTTCTCAGCTGGCCCCCCTTATACTTCTGAGTGTAATATATCTTTACAACAGCATTAAAGTATACAGAAAGACACATGGATCATCATTTTGAAGTTGGCCAAAGATTACATTTCAAGTGTTAAATTGTTAGTTTTTAGAGATGAACTTGAAGTATTAAATGACAGCAAAGGTAATATACTGTACATGTAAAGTGGGAAGTCACCATGCACATTAAAAAGTTTTATTTTGAAAATAAACTAATACTAATTAATTGAATACTAATAATTAATAAGATAATCAAGGATGCATTAAATTGATCATAAGTGACAGTAAATACATTTTTAAAGTAAAAAATATATATTATATATAAATATATATATATATATATATATATATATATATATATATATATATATATATATATATATATATATATATATATATATATATATATATATCAGCTTACATACACACACACAAAACTATTTTAACCAAATAAATTGATTGATTCAAACAACAACATGATCATTAGAGACTTATTTCAAAAACATTTTAAAAATCAGACCAAGCCCAAACTTTTGAATGGCACTATAGTTTCAATATCTATTGACAAAAAGAATCAACTGATAACCAATATTATACCTGTTTATCATGCTTCTCTAGTATGGTTAAAAAAAACAAAGCCAAAAACAATTATCAAAGTGTCACGGTTCTGTCTCTTTTTCCAGTGTTATTAGTGTTCTAGTGGACAGAACCGTGGCACTGCTCTCTCTCCCATGTGTTTGTGTCTCGTTAGTGCCTGCCCCGCCTCCTTGTTTCCCTTAATCATTCCCAGCTGTTCCTGATCACTCCTTCCCTCATGTACCCTATTTAATCCCAGTGTGTTTGCTGTCTAGCGTGGCGTCGTTGTCTCCCCATGTTTCCGGTTTCTGCGTTTACCGTCTCATCCGGTTGGTTCGTGTTCCCTGGTTTGTTTATGCATAATGTTTCAGTTAATGTTTTCCCCCTCGTGGGTTTTGAGTTCCTGTTATGTTGTTTTGTTACTTTGTAAATAAATCCTTTTCCCTTGCAATTGAGTCCTCCCCGTGTATCGTGTCGTGACATTACGACGCCACCATTACTGGACTCAGCGGGAATTGGATTATTTATTTATTTATTTTTTGGGGTTTTTTTTTTGAGGGGCGCTACAGACGAGTGCTACAATGGGAATCCTCCGATTTCCGTCCCCTTATCCCTCCGCTCAACAGCAGGCGAGCCAACGCAACAGACTCCTTTCCCTTCGGCAAGGAGGAGCCACTGTAAAGGAGTTCGCCTACCTGTTCCTCTTCGAAGCGGAGGGGCTAAACATCAGCAACGACGAACTCAAGGACATTTTTAACAGCAGCCTCAATGAGCCCGTCCGTGCCTGGGAGATGGAAATGCTGGTGATCTTATCGTTTTGGCAGTTTGTGGGGTTTGTTTACAATCGTGATGGGAAGGGTGGCCTTCCTCCTCTTGGCCCTCCCCCGATTTTCCCCACTCACTGCCAGGTCCCCAGTCCTCCGCTGTCCCCGTTCGTAAGAGGGAGGAGAAGGAACGGGTCTGCCTCGCCCACTGTCGACCCGGAGGCGGCCCGCGCTGCCGCAGCACCCCCAGAGGTAGCCCAAGCTGCTGCAGTACCGGCACAAGCAGGAAGCTCCAAATCCCGTAGGAGGAGGAGGAATAGAGTCGGTCCTGAGACCATTCCTGCTGTTTGCCCGGAGACCGCCGTCCCAGTGCCCGCTGCCGGCGCAGAGGTCGCCGTTCCAGAGCCTGCTGCCGGCCCGGAGGCCGCCGGCCCAGAGCACGCTGCCGGTCGTTGTATGCGGGGGAGGAGGAGGAGGGTTTCGTCCCCTTCTACTGGCCAGGAGGTGGCCCCAGAACCCGCAGTCGGCCAGGGGGCAGCAACACCGCTTATCAGCCCTGTCATGGCAAAGAGGGCGGTCGACCTTTTTTTCGTGTTGGCGGCCCTGCGTGCCTGGAGGACGCACAGGGCTGTCCACCCAGAGCCCGCGCAGGCCGACCCGCCGGCCGACCCAGAGCCCGCGCAGCCTGACCCGCCGGCCGACCCAGAGCCCGCGCAGCCTGACCCGCCGGCCGACCCAGAGCCCGCGCAGCCTGACCCGCCGGCCGACCCAGAGCCCGCGCAGCCTGACCCGCCGGCCGACCCAGAGCCCGCGCAGCCTGACCCGCCGGCCGACCCAGAGCCCGCGCAGCCTGACCCGCCGGCCGACCCAGAGCCCGCGCAGCCTGACCCGCCGGCCGACCCAGAGCCCGCGCAGCCTGACCCGCCGGCCGACCCAGAGCCCGCGCAGCCTGACCCGCCGGCCGACCCAGAGCCCGCGCAGCCTGACCCGCCGGCCGACCCAGAGCCCGCGCAGCCTGACCCGCCGGCCGACCCAGAGCCCGCGCAGCCTGAACTCGGCCCGCCTGAACTCGGCCCGCCTGAACTCTGCTCGCCTGAACTCTGCTCGCCTGAACTCTGCTCGCCGGAACTCTGCTCGCCGGAACTCTGCTCGCCGGAACTCTGCTCGCCGGAACTCTGCTCGCCGGAACTCTGCTCGCCGGAACTCTGCTCGCCGGAACTCTGCTCGCCGGAACTCTGCTCGCCGGAACTCTGCTCGCCGGAACTCTGCTCGCCTGAACTCTGCTCGCCTGAACTCTGCTGGCCTGATCTGCCGGACCTACCGGAGCCGACTTGGCTCAACCCGCCGGTTCCGCCTGATCTACCGGCTCTGCTTGAGCCACCCTGGCTCGTTCCCCCTGTTCCTCCTCCATGGACCCTAGTATGTTTTTTTTTTTGGTTTTTCTTTTCCTTGGTTTTGTGGACTGTTTTGTGGTTTGGACTTTTTGGCATTTGCATTTTCCTTTGGTTACTCTGTTTTTGATTTTCATTGATATTGTCTATTTTCCTTTATTTTATTAATTTTTTTTTTTGTTATAGCTCCCTGTCCTGTATGTTTCATGCAGTGTGGTATGGGGTTTTGTTTCATGTTGGAACGCCAGGTGGCGTTCCTTAGAGGGGGGGTAGTGTCACGGTTCTGTCTCTTTTTCCAGTGTTATTAGTGTTCTAGTGGACAGAACCGTGGCACTGCTCTCTCTCCCATGTGTTTGTGTCTCGTTAGTGCCTGCCCCGCCTCCTTGTTTCCCTTAATCATTCCCAGCTGTTCCTGATCACTCCTTCCCTCATGTACCCTATTTAATCCCAGTGTGTTTGCTGTCTAGCGTGGTGTCGTTGTCTCCCCATGTTTCCGGTTTCTGCGTTTACCGTCTCATCCGGTTGGTTCGTGTTCCCTGGTTTGTTTATGCATAATGTTTCAGTTAATGTTTTCCCCCTCGTGGGTTTTGAGTTCCTGTTATGTTGTTTTGTTACTTTGTAAATAAATCCTTTTCCCTTGCAATTGAGTCCTCCCCGTGTATCGTGTCGTGACACAAAGTGCTTCAAAGAGTGCCCAATGCAGTCTGAAGCTAAGACTCATGGGTAAATTAAGCCCAGGTCCCGAAGAGGAAGGAGAGATCTTTAATGTATACCACTTAAAATGACACATTATGCAATTATACTATTTCTCCAACCATCAGTGGCTACGTGCAGAGGCTGTTCCGGTCACCTAAAGAGAAATAACTCTAAACTGTTATATTAGAGAGCAACCATCACTTCTCAGCGGTGGAGGACAGATACTTAAAATCGTGGACATCCAGATGTTTGCCATATATCCGCAATTTATTAAACAAAGCGTACTTGCATGTGTTGTGTGCCGTGAATAAACCTCAACTTATTAGACCCCGTCTGTATGTGTGTGGGTGGGAGGTTTGATTCTGATTATCATCACTCACCTTTCATCACACACTGCTCCTGAACAACAGAGCAACAGAGATGGACATTCACCCATGCTCGCATCCGTCCATCAGAGAAGCAACCAAATGTGTGTGCGCACACCAAGTGCCCCCCTTATCGACTTGGCCTGTGCTTGGATTCCCTTATTCTGTAAGTGCATGCTCCCATGGTTAGCTAGAGAGTCCTTCTGCTCTCTTGCGTTCAGTTAAAAGCACATGCTCTCGTTGTCTGGGGAGTAAATTTGTTCAGAGAATGTTGTGTGTGGCTAACAGGGGGAACATTTTGTGTTTTTAATGCGGTTTCCACTGGCATCAATCATTCCGTACAATTAGGCCAATTCCCACTCAATTTTCTATTTCTGAGGAGCACAGCCATGCTGACGGCACAGGCGGCCATCTTGCACCCTTGCTCACACACGCCTATACAAAGTGAACAGGGCAGGTGCTTGCATGTTACACCGGAAAGACAGGGAGGTGTTACCAATCTTTTCTAATTTCTCATTAAAAGCGAGACACACCTACGGCGCTCAAACACAGTTCCTCCCATCTTCTCTTAGACCTCAAGTGTCATTTGTTTTCCATGGCAACCAGATTAAATTAGGTGAGTGATTATAGCTTATTAACACCAAACGCTGTTAGTGTATTCTTACCATTTTGTATGTAAACACTTTCTGCCTGTAGCACTCTTTATTGGAAATTGCTTTGTATAGACTCAGAAGCCTGGAGCTTGCTTATAATAAAAATATAATTACGATTTAGACAATAGCCACTCAGACATACCGCAGCCACCCCTCCTTCTTCTGACCATTCGGTGACTGCAAGTTACAAGGCTCAGCCAAACACGGTAATGAACAATGAAAGAGCAAGTCTCTCTCTCACTGCCTAATTCGAACTAATAAAGCCACTAGAATTAACATTCACAATTGGCGTAATGAGGTGTGGGGGTTTGGTCTCTGCTACTTCATATTGACTACTCTTGCCCTCAGCCTCCTCTTTGCATTTTATGCAGCACTTCAGGCCCGAGCGACGCTTGCATTATTTGTGTATTTTGCGGAGCCTCGCATGTAATTGCCATTAAAATGAAGCACTCTGTCAATATTCTCCATCATACGTGTTGCTTACATGTACACACAGGCCTTTACACATCTCTCTCTCTTTGTCACGTACAGATGCAACTATTGATTTAGACAAATGTGATATTTGACATGCACATTCACCTACATGAACTAGTTCAGTTAACATGAACTTACAATGAAAAATATATGCATTAATCTTAGTTCATGTTAAACTTATATAAACTTCAGCATCAATGTTTACCAGTGTACATGCTACAAACACTTACACAAGGGCCTGTACGCACATCTTTGAATGTGTGTAAAAATTTTGACAGTCCCAACAAAGGCATTTATACCAAATGCATAAATATAATTGTAATTATACATTTGAAATTTTACATATACAATTTTAGTAACACTTTAGCAAACACATTAGTTAACATGAACCTACAATGAACTGATTTCTTTTAGTAATTAACATTAACAAAGATTTATAAAAAAATGCAACAGATGTATTGCTCCTTGTTAGTTAGTTAGTTAATGGATTAACTAACATTAACTAATGGGACCTTATTGTAAAGTGTAAACATTTTACCCCCCAATTTCAAATCTAAATTTGAAAACAGCCGTTCTTTTTCCCGTCCTATTTCACTGTGGTTCGGTATTGCCGCACAGCACCAGGATGGGGAGTGTGATGATGCGATGGAGGGGAGGAATAGAGACAAGGGGAGAATGTGAGCGGCAGCTTTAGGCCAGGGGGAAAGCGAGCAGGTGCAGGGAGGGAAAATTACTACTATAAACAAGGCTAGTCCTTGTAATTTATCATTAATCTGATTGTCTGTGTTCCCAGCTTTCAGCTTCTTTTGCATGCTGATATCCATGTCATATTTCTTATCGGAGATTTGTTTATGTTTTTATCCTTGTCCCCGTGAACACACCGCAGTGGCATCTGAGGGGGACGAGTTAGAGAGACTGTAAAGGCATTAAAAACAGTCAAAACCCACACACACATTAACGATTTTGTTTCATCACATTCGTTTCAACTGCACACTGCACAATTTCAGCTAATGCAAACAGCCGTAATATCATCTTATCAGCACCTGCCTAAAAGTGGCTTCATTTGCTTTAGTCATGGAAGTTTATAGAGCCTAATGCTGTGAAATAAATCTATGTACCACCACTTTATTACATGTCAGGACTCACTTGTCTCTGCTGGCAAGTGTATTGTATTAAGCTATGATACTTATTAACTGGAAACAGACGGTGCTATTATGTCGGTTCACAAGTGTCTAATAACATCCCGTTGGGGACGGCTCACACAGTGAGTTTGTTTGGAAAGAGCTTGTCTATTGCTCTCATTGCAAAATAGATCGCGTTTGAGAGGGGAAAAAGGAACTAAACCAATGTTATTCATTAAAAAAAAAAAAAAATCCTCAAAAACATAGATAGCGGTCTACTTTTGCTAATTGAAGAGAGGAAAACTTTCACAAAGAGCATTTTTAATGTTTATTTTTTCCTTCTCTAATTTTATAGACGGATGAAACGGATATGACTTTTTTCCCTTTGCAAATTTGACTTTGTAATTCTCTGTCCTTGTTTGTTTGCTGTAATTTACAAATGAAAAAAAGTGCAGAAGTTATTGATTCATGACCGTAATTGTTTAATTATTAATCAGTTTAGCGTTATATTAGCATTCGTAATATTGCAGATGCTCATGCTGAGAGGATGGGAAGCTAAAATGCAAGTTGTGGTTTGCTGCTCTGTGACATCTGAGATCACCACAGAATCTGTCACGCACACGCACACTCGCACACTCGCGCACACACACACACACACACACACGCTCCCACTCTCCGTGTCGTAATTTATTACCCCTTTCACACTCTTCAGTCAATACTGTAGTGGGCAGGCAGTGGTTCAATACTCTGATTATTTGATAAAATTCACACTTTGCTGATGTATGGTTTAACCCCCAACACGATGCACTCACTAATAACAACCACAGAAGTCTCTGTGCACCGACAAACACAAACACGTGTATATCTGTTTTTTCCAACGCACTAGCACTGATTTCCATCTGATGCTCCTGTGTGTGTGCTAACACTGCAACTGAGTCTAGGACGCCAGTGATCTGCTGTTAGGGGACATCTACTGGCCCAAATACAAAGTCACACGCCCCTTTTTTCTTCATTTCTCACTCTTGTTCTGTCTGATAACACTTCTTGACACCAATCACAACAACCAGAATCCCTCTGATCTTTAAGCCAAACTGAATTCTCATTCCTCATTTATTAATGCTAGGTAGTATTTGTCATATAATTGTATCTCCAAAAAATAAGTCCTATATTTTTCTATTAGTATGCTATACGAACTAACTAATGCCAGTTAAACGTTGGCTTTGCCCAATCTGGCAATTGACTCATAGTAATAAGTATTGCCTTAAAAATGTTACTGACTAATATAACCTTAGCAACTGTTGTTTGTATGCTTTTTTTTTCAGGCTTTTGCTCTTTTTTTAATATGTCCATGGAGGATAGATGGATAGTTTTAAATGCAAATATCTGGGAAATTATCCAAAAACATGTTCAAATGTTGTTTACGGGTCACTTAATAACATTTACTCAGGAATGGTATAAGCTTAAAAAATTGCCTGCTGTGAAGTAAACTGTATCAGTCTTCATTTCCAAATGAACACATATAACGTTTTTGGCATTTGCTGTAATAATGTTACTTCACTTAATGTTACTTTTAATTGACATACTGATTCAAGACATTATTTTGTCAGTAGTAACACAACTTTATTTTTAAGCACCATTGAAAATGCATTGCAGAAATTTTAAGAAGAGTTATATCTAACCATTCACTATCAGTTATAATCTCTTTCAAATGAGGCTGGAGAAACATGCGCCTCAATTCTAATGTGCAGTCTCCAAATTTTGCACAACATTACTGCATAATTTACAAATCTGTTTAAAGAACAATCGTAGATAAAATGCTTTGGCATGTCACAAATCACTCCAGCCCACACACGAATAACATTCAATCAACGTTTACCATTTTATACTCGCATTTTACTGGAACAAATGTTTTACTACACACACCTCCAGATCAACCCTAAAGAATGTATTGTAAAGGTTGTATGAGTTAGAAACAGTAACTAAGAGGGGTGGAAGTGTCAAGTTACATGCTTACATGGAAATTGCAGAGTGCTCCCAATCTACTCTATGCTGATGTAATTCTCTTTAAACGAAGATTAAACTACAATTCAAATGTTTAGGGTCAATACTTTTTTTTTTAAGAAATATAGTTTAAATATAAATATAATTTATATATAT
This sequence comes from Rhodeus uyekii, assembly GCA_037043235.1. Lineage (NCBI taxonomy): Eukaryota > Metazoa > Chordata > Actinopteri > Cypriniformes > Acheilognathidae > Rhodeus > Rhodeus uyekii. Next base: position 9,261,175 of record JAWRVZ010000007.1, read on the forward strand.
ATATATATAAATAAAATATTAGCTTTATTCAAGTTTATAAAATACTTATAAAATACTTACAGAATACTTGCAAAATATATGCTTTTCTTTTGAACTTTGAATCTTAACATACCACACATATATATATATATATATATATATATATATATATATATATATATATATATATATATATATATATGGTATGTTAAAATATTATTGTCTTTAATGTCTTTTAATCAAATGAATGCAGCTTGGGGTAGCAAAAAATATTTAAAAAGTGTTCTTGTCGATACCAAACCAGATGCATTTGGCCACATCAATCACTATCCACCTGGAATTCCTCTCAAAAGTAATTTATACTGGAGCTTTCCATGATCAGTTCCCATCAGTAAAAACATACGAAGTGGCCAAATGCAAATAGGTGAAATTGCAATTTAAACATGTTGAAGAAAGCAAATCCTAGCTAATTTCCCCCATCCCACATTCCCTCTCAGGCCCGATTCACTCCATCGTTCTCCATACTTCTTCTTCCCCTTCAGTCTGTGTGAAGGACAGGATTGATTAGCATGCCGCATATTCATTTGCATACTTTTGCACACAGATCACTCCGAATGAACGGCAGCGTTGTTTTCTCGCTTTTTTTACTCTCCAAAGGTGGGGGAGGAGAGGGCGGAGAGGTGCTGGTGGTAGAGGTGGAGGGGGGCTCGTCTTTTCAAGGAACACCCCCAGAATTAATGTTCCACACCTGTGCACAGTGCGGCAGTCTTTATCAACCATCACAGGTGCGCCACATTAATTGTGGGAGAGACCATTTTGCTTTCCACAGGGGTGTCCCATTTGGCAGTCAGCATGTGCTCCCAAACCTGAGATAGTTAATGTGCTTTACAGAGTGTTCATTTTCATCTGATATCAATTTTTCTTTTCTCTTCTCTCCCAGGACTGCACATAGTGCACAATGCATAATATATAAATAGCCTCCCTATTTCAAAGTAGTGATTAGTGTAATGCTTGTTTGGCATATTTTCCAGAGTGTGTGTGCGTGTGCTGTCATATTATGAAGTTTTAGTACTTCTAGTAATGTGATCTCAAAAGTTTCCAGAACCACAGACTGGCTCTCTCTCTCTCTCTATAAGCATCTACATATATACATATGGGGGCGGGCATCGTTGTGCAATGAGTCTCTTGATGCTTCCTGTAAGAGAGTGGAGGACTGCACACCTGCAGGCCTAAAGGCCAAATGCAGCAGACTGCCCCCCGGTGACAAAGATTACCACAACCTCAGTGTCAGACCTCCAACATCCATCCCGAGACCTCCACTCCTCCACACAATGAATGTGACAATATTGTGAGTCGCACAGCCACAAAACAATGGCCACAGAAATAATAATAATCAAAAAAGAAAAATCACGGCTATTGAGTCCACTGATTCAAGATTCCCTGAAGATTTAGGAGATTTTGTTCTTTGTTATTTTTTTATTTTTTTCCGGGCTGTCCAATAATGAGCAGTAAAAGGTCAGTAGACCATTGCTGCTCATTCACTCGTGGCTTATTCTTCCTTCTTATGCGTGATTACCCGCCAAATGGTTAAAGGTAAAAAGAGTAAAAACAATGGGCTCATGTCACATTCTTCAAACACAGACACCTGAGTGTTATTTATGCCGTATTATATTAATGACACAGGCTGACTGAATAAATGTTCGCTTTTTTAAATAAATGGGGAGGGGGGGGGGGGGGGAGCAGCAGGCAGAAAGCCGAAAAACAACAATGTTTTTCCCTCCCTCCATCAGCCATTTTGAACTCAGCAATTGACCTTCTGTGGCATCATTTACAATGACTCATATCAAAGCCCCAAAATGTTAAAGCTATAGCGTTGACACAGGCATAGAAGAACGCACGCACACACAGTAGTGGGATAATAGCTTTAACTACGCTAAATTGTCTCCTTCATTTGGATGGCTATGGCGACCTACAGTCTCCTCGGCTCACCCTTTGACAAAGGGGGTCATCGCTATGCAGGGGAAAATGAAACCCACTAGATATTGTTTGATTGGATTTGCCTTTCGCAGGTTTTGAGATCATTACAGAAATTCATTTGAAGTGTGGCAGAAAATGAAACTCGCCTGTTTAATTATTTTTTTTTCCAACAAGCATTTTTGCCCTTTCTCTGTGACGTTTTTTTAAAATCGGCTGAAATATTACAGAGCCAACACTATCCTTAAAATGCATCTTGGATGGGCTCACATACCCCCCATTGTCTGAGGGAATGAAACATATTTAATGACTCTGCCATCCTGCTCTTAAAGTTATATTTTCTCCCTCTCCACCCCTCCTCTCCTTCACTTTCACAGTCTATCTTTCTCTCACTCACAGAGAGAGATAGAGCGACAGAGGGAGAGAGAGACTTTCAAACCAAATGTGCTCATTCCAACATTTCAATAAATTGAGAGGAAAAGCATTAAAGTTAATCAGACCAACCACATTGTGGTTAAGACACGTTGGCTGGATTATGGATTACTATTAGCTGGATGAAAACCGATTCTTTCATTTAAATTCTGGGTTCCTCATCCCGCTAAAATTAAAAAGGAACTAATACTTCTTGGAAAGAGTTCTTTATTCTTCTTGCAAGCCCTTACTTCCTTTTTAATCTGACATGGAGACAGAATATATATATATGAAGAACACCCAACGAGGTGTGTGTGTGTGTGTGTGTGTGTGTGTGTGTGTGTGTGTGTGTGTGTGTGTGTGTGTGTGTGTGTGTGTGTGTGTGTAAAAGATGACCTTTAATGAAGATTACAAGGGCAGCTGCCATAAAACACTGCTAGTCTTCAATAGTTCTGTTATGTGTAAAGAAAATAAAGCTGCTATTGCACAACACTTGTGAATGATACAAGTCACTGCTGTATTCCACATGTATCCTTCTCATACCGCCTGCAATAAAACATCTGCTAACCATTATTCTGTCATTAATCCTGACTTTGCTTTGCATATTATTGTGCTTGGTAAAAATAACAACAATAACAACTAAATGCTATTCAATTATTTGGTGATACTATTATTCAGAATATCATTATTCGAATGTACTATATTTTTACTCAGTGAATTCAGTATGAAGAACTTATGAAATGGTTCTATGTTACAAAACTAAGTATGACACCTGGCAGAGGCAACATTGACTAAAGTGATATAACAATTCTGGTTGTAATTATTCTGATGTTATGGCTAAAACTTATAAATAATGATAAATGGTCACTAGAGATCTATACTATCTTGTCTACATGAATTACAAAGAAAACACTAAAAAGAAAAATCTATTTATTTTGAAAGGCTACAAGTGAATTAAGATATCAAAAAATATAATACGCTATAAAAAATTATATTTATATAAAATGCATGTAAAATGTTATTATATTAATAATGTTTTAAAGGAGATTTAAGTGTTTGATGGCAGCAAAGGTAATACATAAACATGAATGCATGAATATCCAATTTCAGACATTATATATATCTGAAATTCAACTGATGTGGTACTGATATATTGTACATCACTAAACTAAATTTATGACATATGCTGAAACTAGCTCTATTTCAAGATCTAGTGAACTATCTATATAGGCACAATAAAACACAACCTTCCACCTTGTTGGCCTTTTGGAATAAAGCATCTATTATTTCACATCTTGCCAAAACATGTTAAAAGAATGCTAAAAAAATGTGTTTTGCAATGCAAGTGTGTGGTATTTTTCATAGAAATAGTTAACACAGATGAAAAAACAACATTTATGCCCTAAACTGAGGCCTAAATCTTTGAATGTGTATATGTGTGTTCATATGTTAGACAGTGTTTTATAATTGTATGCTGCTTCAGAGTATGTGTGTGTGTGTGTGTGTGTGTGTGTGTGTGTGTGTGTGTGTGTGTGTGTGTGTGTGTGTGTGTGTGTGTGTGTGTGTGTGTGTGTGTGTGTGTGTGTGTGTGTGTGTGTGTGTGTGTGTGTGTGTGTGTGTGTGTGTGTGTGTGTGTGTGTGCGTGTGTGAGAGTGCGCCTGCTGCTGTCAGCACTGGATGGTGTATGTCAGCCTTGACTAGACTCTGGCTCCAGTATATCACAGGCAGCAGGCAGCCCACTGCAGATGCAGCCAAACCGTTTCATTGTCAATAAACCTGTGTCTCCATTAGAGCAGCAACCTCTCAGTCCTCACCCACACACCTACACACAGACGTCAAAACCAACAACCAGTGAATAACTACATTTGTCATGAAGCTATGCACTGTATGAATACATAACACATACATAAGAAAATATCTGAAGATGTGTCCAGGTTGCATTTCAACCCAAACATCTAAACAAAAGAAAAAACACAAAGCAAATAATGTATTCTATTACGACCATTGCATTGTGCATTCATTTTACAAAGCACTTCTCATTAATGATTATTACGCAGAAGTCTCATTTTCACTAACTATAACAGAAAATATTGATACATTTTTACAACAGTTGTTGTTCTACCTAAGATTAACTTTCATTAGAAAATGAATAAGTTTAACTTAGTTTGAATGATCAATGAAACTCACTTAAAAATGAGAAAGACAATAAGATCTTGCAATTCATTGGGTGACACTATTTTGAGTCCACTTTAGGCATTTTACGAACTAGAAGTAATGTTGTAACAGCATGTCAACAACGAGTCATTAGAGTGTTAGTAGACTGTCTGTTTAATATCTGCTAATCCTTTATTGTGATGCTCCTCCAACAGACATTCTACTGACTAAAAGTAACTTTTCAACTACTGCATGTCAACTTACTGCATGTACTATCCCACCTAACCTAACAGTCTACTAATACTCTAATGTGACTTAGTTGACATAGTTGCAAAATTACTTATGGTTAGTAGAATGTCTAACGTGGACAATCAAAATAAAGTGTAAAGTTTTCGTGTTTGAAATTGGATCTAAGCATTTAATGACAGGTTTGTGACAAAACCAATCAATTAATTTTTTTCTTACTTTTTTAAATTAATATTATTATTTTTTTATATATTTTTTTTCTTTAGTTTTGTGATTCAAATATAAACTACAAATTTCATCATTGGCTTTATGAAATACACCAATATATGCTTTTGCAATTAAGCAATTACAACATAATTTACAGCATTAAAAAAAAAGATTATGTACTACTAGTGGACATTTGGATTGTTTTGAAAAGGTGTCCAAAAAACTATCTAGAAATGGTCAGCTATATGTTGCATCATCCAATGTTGACTACTCATGCTCTAAAAGTTGACACTTTTTAGGAAATCAACCTACCAAAGACATTGAAAAAAACATATTTAAACCTCACGCAATGCCTATGACGACTTTACAGGTGAGAGGACAGGCTCCATGGGACATCTCTCAATGCTCTCTCTTTGTGGGCAAGGTCAGCCCTCTGTAGTGTGTTCACCTCCACGCCTTACTCATTACCCTCAATACCACTTGATGGATCTGCTGAAGTAGAAAAAAAAGGGGGCAGAGGGAGAGAGAGAAAGAAGCATCACTAACATTTATCTCCACTTGCTCCCACCCTGGCTTAAATCAACCCATCAGGCTGTCCCAGAACACTTAGTGCTGAGGCACATATCACCAGTTCCTGCCGCACATTGGCTTCCTCTGTTAGCAGCCTAATCTGTCCAGCAGGACCATATTGAATGTTGTATCAAGATCCCCAGGACATATATCACAGCGTGCACAAACACACTTTGGAGTGGGTATATACAATATTTAGACATTTCACCTTGCTGGCATTCTTGAACTCCCATACACACACATGCACACACACTGTCCAAGGTATACTGTAAATTATTCAAGTGGCACAGCATTTGATTCGGCAGACCTCCCATGCATTAAGACAAACTCAAAGCACCACATAGAAATACACACACACACACACACACACACACACACACACACACACACACACACACACACACACACACACACACACACACACACACACACACACACACATATATATATATATATATATATATATATATATATATACATAGACAAACCAACCCTCTCACTTTTTTTAGACATTTCATTATGTTATATGACTTTAGGCCCAGTGGCTGGAAAATGACAATTATTTTGCTCCAGCAGCTTGCTATTAAGAGACGCGCTGAATACGTTGAGTGCGTGTGAAGGAGCTGCAGTGGTGCACACAGAGAGAATTGCTCACAGAAACACACACCGGGTCTCTATCTGTAATATACACACACACACACACATACATAAGCGCAGAGCGATGCAACAACCGTGCTGGACTATGGCCGGGGAACGTGACGGATGGTCCTTTGGAGAGAGTTCAGAAAAATATCAGTCAAAGCAAACTAATGCCTTTTAAATGTACCCAGCTACCTTTAGCAGGCCAGCTTAGTGAATTAAAGGAATATCTAATGACAGTTTGTTTGGCCCTCTCATAAATTCCACATAAATATATATGAGGAAGAGAGAAACATACAACAGGCTAATAGAAACGAATGAACTAGTCAACCATAAATTTGCTATGCGAGATACGGTTTTTCTGATTGGAAAGGGCATCCGCTATCTGCAATATTGATAATACTTTTCAAATTTCATCTGCTTTTGTTTGCATTCTGGGCTGCCTGTTTAAACACACTGGGAATTATAATGAAGCCAAACATTATCTCTCAGTTGTTCAAGGCTGAACATATAACTTTATCGTAGAAATGATTCCCAGTCTTTGGCTGGGCTGTATCTTTTCCATTAAAGCCTGGCTATCAGCCGGTGACAGTGAAGCAGCCAGTCGGCACTGGCTTGTCCACATGTGCCGGCCAAGTGGCGTGAAGGTTCCCGCTTCCATTTCACTCAGCTATTTCATGTATGTTTATGTGAGTAAGTGTGTGAAAGAGGGGGCAAGACATAAAAATGGTTAGTGGAGTCTTTTATTAACTTTGGATGGTGTATGTGTATTTTCAAAGTGTGAAATTGAACAGGATGGGAGCCGCAGTGTAGTCAAGGACTATCATTAACATCAGTCACAGGCAAAAGTGCTTTAGATTCTAAGTTTAGAATATACAGTACAAGATAAGTACTACAGGGGCAAAAAAATAAATAAAAATTATTTGGTGCATACTACCACACTGTACTACCACACTGTTTTGGTATAATTGTTGCGATCTTGATATTTTGCCTACCAAACTATATTACAAACTATAATATTATATATGAAATATGAATATTATAAATGAAAACAGAAATATTAATTACAATAAAATGGAATATTTATATCTATATATCTATATGTATCTATCATATAATGTATATATCCAGAAAAGAGCTAGGACAGAAGTTTCATGCTCTTCCAAGTTATTCTAACCAAACTATACAAGATTTTAAATAAATACTGAAAAGTTGTGAAATCCTTAGTGGAGATGATGATGAAGTCATACTTATAACCTACCTTTTGCTCTTTTTTGCTACCGACAATTGTATTTAGGCTTCAAAATTCATTTGTTGAGTCAATTTGGGAAGATTATCTTGATAAACAAAATGTGTAAGAATCATAAACTTTTGATGGTTACAGTGCTTATTTTCAGCAATAATCCAGAAACCAATGGAAAAACCTTGTTGGCTTTTTGTCAAGTGAACCAGGGGCCAGATGCATGAAAAATAAGTTTGTAAGAATGTTCCTAAGTGAAAATTCTTCTTAAGTTATATACAGTGGAATATACAGTGGAAACCATATATACACTCATATACAGTGGAAACCACTTATCTCAACCTCGGTTAACTCGCCAGCCCTATTGTGTTGACGTTTTTTTAAGTGGAACTGCTTAATTCCCTCATTGCCTTAGTATTTTCTTATCGGTTATGTCAATTTTTTTATGTCGCCGAACTCAAATATCTCGAGCACAAAAGAGGCACGAATTCACCATTTAACATCAGTTATCTCGATCCCGGTGATTAATGATCGTACCGAGTTCACTGCGCATGTGCGGAGTTCTCGTTCACATCCATCACGGTCCGTATGGTCACTCGAATGTTGATCTTGTCTGAGGGATAACGCACTGTTGCTATTCTGTTTTTTTTTCTTCTAAAAATGTCAGGAGGTGTTAAGAGAAAACTGGACAATCAGTCAATAAAGAAAGAGTATGAAATCTTACTGCAGTGGTAGAAATGCTACAAAATATTTGACAATATGGTTCTTTTGAAGGACATGAAACGGTTTTAGACAGCATGAATAATATTGAAGCATTTGCTTTCAACCAGACAGTGAAAGGCAAAAAGCAACTTAAAAGCATTTTAGAGTTTGTAAAGAAACCATAGTAATGTGTGTACAATACTTTTCAAAACTGTAACTGTATCAAATGACTGTGTTATGAACAAATGTGTTAATGTGTGTTGTGACTATGTTTATGCTGTGAGCGAAATTGTGTTTGCAATATTGGAGAATATAATTAAAGGTTTTTAGAGAGAATCGAAGGTGGTTTTTATCTGGTTAATGGTTAATCTGGTTAATCTCTGCTGTTAGTTGGTGCACATATGCCTTTTGTTGTTAGCAAACATATACTATGTATATTTTTATAGCTTGCCGATTGCTTCATCACACAAATCACAGACACCAAAAACATGTGCAGGTACATTCTCATTTAGTAACTCACATCATGTACATCAAGAAATTTCAAGCACATGTTACTATATTGCCGCAATACCGGTTTTCGTTTATCTTGATCATCGGTTATCTCGAAGCTTTTTGGCAAACCCCTAAGCCAGTGGTCCCCAACCCCCGGTCCCCGCGGAGCGATTTCGCGGACCGGTCCGTCGATGAAATGGTACCGGGCCGCGGACCGCACAAAAAAGGTTGGGGACCACTGCCCTAAGCCACCGATATAAACGGGTTCCACAGTAATTTCTTAAAAAGAAAGTTACAGGCTTTGTTGTTATTTTATTGAAAGGCGGGTATTGCTTTAGACTTTCTGAAAGGAAAACACCTCAAACCCCGACATTTTTGCTGCCAGTAGATTACCGTAGTTTTGTAACAGGCCCTAAGACTTTTAGTACACCAAATTAAAAGTTAGTTTAAAAGAGTCTGTCTCAAAATGCATTGGTCAATCCCAATCATTTGTGCTCTATCTTTATTATGCTCTCTCTATAGCGAATCTGTCCTGAATCTGTATGTGCTGACTCCCTAGTTCTAGATAGAGTGAACGCATCATGTATACGCATTCGCTCTAGTGACACTGTTTTAATCATTGATCTGTGTCACTTGTGTGTCAATTATGTCACATTGTGTTATGTTGTAATGCTTTTTCTTAAAAAAAAAAAAAATATATACATATACATATATATATATATATATAATGTATTATATTGTATTTTTAAGAACATTATTTTCAGGAATAAGTCCTTCTTAAATTTTTTCTTACGAATAATCTTATGGAAAAAAAAATCCTAAGAAAAGTTTGTGGGAATAGAAAATATTTGTATCTTTTTTCCTTGTTAGGAAAAATAAAAAGTTGGAAATTAATAAGAAAATAGCAGTTAAGAATATTTTAAAATTGTTTTGTGAATCACGCCCCATGGTGCTGAGTTTAGTTATAAAAAACTTTCACTCAAAAATGGCTCCAACTACAAGCGTGTAGCAGAAGGAGAGTAATTTGGCCCCAAGTACAATGTTAACTTAAATGCAGAAAAAAAGAGGTCCATAAATATGCATCCAAATACAAAAGCTCATAAGTGGTATGACTCCTGAGGAATGTCTTCCCTGAATGTCATTGGTGAAACTAGCACTCCACTCATCCCTAACAGCAAACTAATTTCATCATACATGAACACATTCACTCACTCCGAACTCATTCCTACTGATCTGTCTCTATGAAGTGTGGACAGAGACCTTTCAGCTCATTCTCCATTCTCCTAGTGAGGAATGAGTGGTTTCGCCTTCACTTCACTCAAAGGCAGCTTTCCAAAAGACATACAGCTGTTCTGGCAGTTACAGACAGAGAGAAATAAATGAAATACCCACCATGGACACAGACATGAAGCTCACATCACATCACTGTGAACCTGTTAGATCATTCTCCGCCACAAGCCCCCTGGAGATTGGGTTATCGGGCACAGTCAGTGCTTAAGTGGATGCTGCGCAGCCCTAGGCAATAGAAGACTCTTAGCCTGCATGTTTGGCTTTTAAGGGAGCATGAGAACCAGCCTTGCCTGAGTGACTGGGGATCTAGAATAGTGGGCTTATAGTGAGCAGATATCACACGACTGATATTGTGCCGAATGGCACGCTGTGCATATCCACAATGCCAGTAGTAATATGAGGGATCTTCACAGCATGAGAGTGGCATTGGCGACGGGTGCGCTATTCAGGTAACACTGAACAGTAGGTAACACTTTACAGCTGTATGCAATAAACGTATCCCAAATGATCGCCTGAAAGAGATGGTAATATTAAGAAAGTTTGAAAAGAGGCGCAGATGGGAGGATCTTGGGCAACTCCATCCGTGGACCTGATTCATTATAGCATTTAATGCATGTAAAACCCTTTATGAAAGCAAACAGAAAGGAAGTGATTACATTAGGCTGCTGACATGCTGCAGTCACTCACCAAGTAAATGGCACAAACAAAACAAGTGTGCTTGCAAAGACTCTGTAGACTTTTGCCCCTCCTCACAATGTTCCAAAGTGTACCAATAGGCCGATATTCCAGACATTCGGAAGCAGGCTTTGTTGAGGTTAAGGGCAAACACATGTGGCTCAAACTTTGGATATGTTTCAGTGCCGTCTTTTGATTCCAGCATCTTTATCCCAATCCTGGCAAACAGGAAGGAGTCTGTGTCCAGAAGAAGACAGCCAGGACTCTTTCTGTTTACCCATGACTCTCACAAGAGTCCTTCTGGTACCATCATCATCTCAAACAGCTGGGGCTTCATATAATACACCATAATACTAGTCTGTGTGTGTGTGTGTGTGTCTGTGCTCACGCATATTCAAAGTAGATTTGAAGGGTAAATTGCTTAATGATTTCTGGGAAAACTATAAATTGGGGTACCAAATAAGCACCATTACTACAATTTGATTACCATGCAATTGAATTAGAGGGTAATCACCATTTCTATATATCATTATATTGAAACGCAATACAGGATTAGTTTATGCTGTTGGCTATGGGGAGAAGATATGACCATCTAAATAAAAGGTGGAAGTGTAAATCTACAGCTTTCAGCCCATTATAGAGCAAAGAATCTCCTTGCTTTTCCTGAAAACTGTGACACAAGGGAGAGAGGCTGAAAAGCGCAGTTTGAGGGCAGAAGAGTATTGAAACAATGAATGACAAACACTGAATCTCTGTGATTGGTGCTCAAATGGTGAATTGAGTCCAGTCTACCCTTTAACATCTGCCTGAAACATATTTGCACATTATTTACGCTAAAAAGGGTGGATATTAGATACCTTTAGGTGTGCTGCAGGTAAATAATAATAATAATAATGAATCAGTGACTACCATTAATCAGTGACTAACTAAAATAATTAAAAAAAAATGAAATTATATAGATTATTAACAATAGTTAAAAAAAAACGAATTACTACTACTACTACTACTACTAATAAAATATTATAAATATACTAATCAAATGATACCATATAAGTTAATATGATTTTTGTCTGCTGTTGATGAAGGGACAGCTGAGCCTTACTGATGGAGCTATAAAGGTACATGCAATTACATGCGAAACGTCTTGGGTTACCTAGATAACCTTAGATCCCTAAAGGGGAACGAGACGCTGCGTTGAAAAATGCTAGGGGAATGCCTTATCGTTTTGTGAAGCACTGTGAAATTGATCTCTCGATTGCGGAATCATCGTGGGTCGGTGACGTCATGATCCAGGATCATGAAAGGGTGCCAGAAACTGGAAGCGATGCAGCGTCTCGTTCCTCCTTAGGGAACTAAGGCTACATACGCAACCTGAGACGTTCCCTTTCATGGGAACTCGAGCTGCTTTGAAAACGCTAGGGAAATGATATTCCAACGCCACCTCAGTGATGTCGGCCGCAGGTGTGTCAGCAAAGGGTCCAGAGCAGAAGAACAGCTGGTTGGTTCCACGCCACAGGGAGACCTATCGGACATAAGGGTCCAGTGGTATGACCTTGTTCTTAAATTATGGCCATGATCACCAAAGGGGTAGAGGGAAGAAGCTTCAAGCCATGAGGAAACAAGTACCAAGAACGAGTCACCCAGAGATACGTGGTGAGCAAGGCAGCCATGTAAACCTCTCAGGTTGGAGGAGATAACCCTGTAGTTAAGATGTCCTGCAGGAAACAGCACGCCTTAAAGGTGTACAGTTTCCTCATGACTGGAGCTCTGGTGAAAAGAGTGGTCTCAGCAACCTCGGTTGAGAGATTGGACACTATGCGCTAGGCCCCCTAGGAGGCCAAGCACAGGAGGCCAATCACTCTTCTCCAGAACTCCTGGGAGCAGGGCGATCAGGGAAAGGAATGGACGTAGCCTCGACCACTTCCGAAACTTACTATCCGCCCCAAAAGAGGGTCTGGAAGAAAGAGAGGGATACCATAGAGTAGGTAGGATCCCTACTCCCATATGATAGGTGACCATCGCTGTGTTGCCGGATTATGGACAAGTTGATGGCCCCTAGGTCTTCCTTGCAGAACCCAATTGAAGATCTCTGGTAGGACTCTCCAGAAGACCTCTGGACTCTCCAAAGGGAAACAGCCTCTTGAGGCTGTGTTATGAGGGAATGACCCCTCAGGATAAGGATCTGTCTACAAATGTTCAGCCACATGTTGCATCATCCAATGTTCCTCTCCAAAACCTTAAATGTGCATCTGTCATTTTTACGCTTTGCCAAGGAGCATCAGTTATGGGTCCCAGAGACTAGAAGCTGCTAGAAAATCTATGAGGGAGTGACTCCTCAAAGCAACCTGACTCGGAGACGGCAGTTGAAGAGGATTGCCAATGTGAGGTCAGACACACTTGGTTCTAATAGCTTTCTTAGCAGAGAAGCTGTCCTCATTTCCGGCCCTTTGCCAAATTGCTGAGCCTGAGATTATCGTCCCGACCCCCCAGTTTTTAGGGAAGGGTAGCGGGTAACGACACTCTGCTTGGGTGGAGTGACCCCTCAGGATCACTCCCCACCCATAAAGGATGCATCCGTCATGACACAGAGCTCCGATATGGGTCATTGAACCAGGGTTCCTCATTATATATTAGGGGTGCCTCGTGACCTTGATCCTCGGGGAAAATCCCCCCTTTGGTTCTGACCACCACTGCTGTGCTCCAGGTACAGCAACCTGAGTGACCAACACTGGGAGTCGTTGTCCAGTGACCCAGCACTCTGAGAGCGCTAACAGTAGATGCCAGGCCCATTATAAGCTCTTGATGGCTGAAAGGGTGGCATAGATAGCCTGGTTAGCCAGGCGAATGGGGAGATGGCCAGTCATCAAAGGATTTTCTTAGAATGCGCTGTGTAACAGCAAATGGTTGAAAATGTGGGGTGACATAGCTAGGCCAAAGAGGAAGCCTCCGAATCGGGTATGCCTTCCCCCCAGAGGTGAACCTGCGGAGCTTTGTGGATGGAGATGTGAGAATGAGCATCTTCAGTTAGAAGGTAACAAACCAGTCCTCAGACCTGGTTTTATACACAAGCTTGCATTACTGTCCAATTGAAAAATACACCGATTTCACTGAGCCACGATCCACTAGGAAAATAGACGGGTGTACAGCTGGACCCTCTGAATGAGAGGAGTGCATGTTCTAATTCCCTTTTTATACTTCTTGGTCCTTGGTCCTTTGTCCATGACATGAGCAGAATGTCTTGAGGCTGGCCTATGGAACTTGAAGAGCTACAACCATAGGGCCTGGTTTCTTGGGGAATTCCTGGGTTAAGTGCTCTGCTGAGGGGAGAGGGGGGGTGGGGGCTGATAACATTTGATCTGGTATCGACCCACGGACCTGGGGTTGGGGGCCACTGCTCTAAGATACCTTACTTGAGTGGCCCTAGGAGAGGATTTGTGAGGACCCGAGCAACTCCGCTTTTAAAGCCAGCAGTATCAGTGGGGTGCTTAAGCATACCACTGCCAGGTTGGAGTGGAATATGCTCTGCCCACCGGAGTAAAGTGACCCGCGTGGCTTGCTGGGCAGTAACAAGTATTTACCTTTGACCCTGGGATGGAATTGCACAGGAGATGTTCATATTTTATGATAAATATGATGCTCGACAGTAATATTTTTTAAATCTTAGTCTCGAGACAGAGTGATTCACAACCTCGACAATCTCCTCATAGGCCTGGGAGGAAGATGGTGAAACTTAACACTAACACGTCCAACTCCTCAGAGCTGGATCATTGCAGCATCAGTGTGCCCCTGCCTGGTCAGAAAAAAAAATACTTTTGCCTCCGGATCCAGGCATAGGAACAGATCTGCCAGGTCAGGGCTGAGATAAGGCAGAGCCTGTCTCAAAACCCGATGCCGATGCCAGATCCAAATGTTTTTATATTATGCAAATCCTGGAACAAAGATCGCCGCTGAGCCTCGGCAACAGTGGGATCTGAACCCTGAGAACGCAAACCTATGCTGCGAAAAAAAATGTAGAGATTGCCTTCATTTTTGGGGGGGGGGGGAGCAGAGCGATGCAGCATGCTCCAAACAAGTCTAACATAAGAGGTGTGTAGCCCTGCCGGCTCTAGTGAGGGTAGGAGAAACACACACTCAAAACTTGTTGGTGTCACATAACGGTGTTGTGGGATGCGAAGCAAGGAGGCATAAGCAGGATTCAATGCGGATACAATTTTAATCAAAACTCAAAAAACAAAAAGACTTCAGATACAAGCTCAAAGAGGCACTCACGGAAAGAAAATACACGGAAAGAACAGGCATCAATCACAGCATCACTAACTTCAACGACTGACAAAGACAAGGGAAACACGAGAGGGTTTTATACAAGACAAGATGGTAAACAGCTGACACGACAAACAATTGATTAACAAGAGAGGTGAAACAAGGGTATGGAAGGATACACAGACAGGACCAGGAAGTGCAACATGACGAGACTGAGACAGTTGGTTCGGCATTAATATAAAGGTGTGGAAGTCCCTTATATTTTTAAACTAGCTAGGGAAAGATATAATTTTGTTTCACACACACAGATTAGCCAGCTTCACACAAACGCAACTGACACAGAGCTTAGCTGAAGAAACTCAAAGCTGCCGCTTCTGGCTTCTGGCACTCTTTTATGATCCTGGATCATGACGTCACTGACCTGCGACAATCATTCCGTAATTGCTTGATCGATTTCACAGTGTTTCATGAGACTACATGCCAAGTCATTCCCCTAGCGTTTCTGACGCAGCTTGAGTTCCCATGAAAAGAAACAGTTTTCGGAAACTGTACTTTTTTTCAAATATTTATTGAAAAGGTCTTTATCTGTATGCAGTTTTAAAAATGTATTATATTTAATACATACAGTAAGAATAATAAGACACTATATAGAGCTGTTACCAATAAAATCACTAACAATAAAGCTCATCAAAGATGGTACATAAGTTGCTAAATCTGAATTGGCCCAATTAATAATAATAATAATAATAACCTGCATAAATAATGTTGAGATTAATGTTTTAAAAGTAACATTTTGAGTATAGAAATATGATGTTAAAATAAAATGACAGGCCTAAATATGAAACTGAAATCAGAACACTTAATGAGTTTATTGAACGTTTGTATAAAATCAATATTACATTTGCAATCATGCACATATTAATGAAAACAGCTCTCTTGCTCTTATGATATTGCTTAATTATATCCAATGTTATATAAGAAATAAGATCTTATATAAGTACGTTTTTGCAATCACATCTTGAATTTTGTGGGCATTCATATTAATTTTGGCCATTTTTAAGACAATCCTACATTGATTTTGAACCCGGCAAAACAGTATAAATAAATAATCAAAAATCAGATAATGCAATGGCAATTCAGTGATGTCCTCGCAGTTGAGGTTTTGATTGTTTTTTTAAGGCTGAGACCAAGAACAAATGTAGTTGAGACAGAGAAAATTTAATTTGACCATAGATCAAGACCGTTCTTGAGTACTACCACACATAAGCAGCTATGTACAAAGTCAGCTGCAGCAATGGAACTGTAATAATAGACCTTGAAACTACAAAAATCAGCAAGCTTATCAGATTATAATCAATCTTAAAAATAAATTGTTATTACTACTTCATACATGTTGCCACTAACCACCATACTGTACTTGCTCATGCAAGAGTAACTTCCATTTTCTTTTCCTGCATTGCCCCATGAGATACGTCAACTATCAGAGATTGTGATGTCCTTGACAATCGTCCAGATGTCTTTGTGCTGTGATGATGGAGGATGAAGACTTGAGTCCCTCATGCTGATGGGCATCAGGCAGGTCTCTGAAGAGTCTGTGCTGTCAAGAGGTGGCTGAATGAAGAGATGAGTGCTAGGAGCAGAGGAGAGACACGAGGCTCCATTAGTGCAATAGTCTAGCTTGTCATATCCAAGCTGTTCATATTTTAATATGTATGTGTTAACATGTATATCCACATATTTACAACAATACTGAAGCTAAATATGCATGTTTATAAAGTTATATCCAATGATACAAATGTACTGGATAATATTTTTTTACTAACTACATTGAATGAACCAGTGTTCTTGAAATGCCCTAAAACCCACCAGCACTCTTAATATGTGCTGCTTTACTTAAGTACACAGGACCAATCAAGCCACTGATTACTCAAATGGGCTAATTAAGGTTCATTAGACTCTAAGTCCTGACACCTGCATGCAGTACACTCTGCATGTGGACAGGGCCACAGCTTCTCTCCCGCAGCACACTGCTCTGCTAGCTGTCGACACTGGCCCCAACAACTGTCCCAGTCATCAGTCCGCTTTTGTTCCCCGCCCTTTACACTCTCCCATAAACAGCTCTCCAATTATGTGTTCATACTATGGAGTTGTGGAGTGGCCCAGTGAAACTTTGTGAACTTTATTAAAGACACAGATTTATGAACAGCAGCATTGGAATTGTGAAGATTTTAAGAATCTGTTTCCATAACAAATTACGAGATACAGTGGTACCTCGGTTTACGAGCGACTTGGTATACGAGAAAATCGGTGTACGAGCATGGAGGGTTGAATGGGTGTACGAGCTTTGTATCGGAGTGCGAGCAAATTTTTCCCTCACCCACGCGCATTTTTGTCCTAACGCTCTGCATCTTCACGGGCATTTGTACTGGAAATATCCTAATGACAGCCTCTCATAACACAGTCACGCAGTCCCAACCCCTTTATCACCCCTTAAAGCATTCATTCTCTCAGCCTCTATTATTCACGTATTGAAATATATATGGGGTTCATGAATTAATTGTCTCCTCACTTCTCTCCACTCTGGAGCTCGCGTTGGTGTCGCGCGAGTCTCCCGGCGCTCGCGTTGGTGTCGCGCGTGTCTCCCGGCGCTCGCATTGGTGTCGCGCGAGTATCCCGGCGCTCGCGTTGGTGTCGCGCGAGTCTCCCGGCGCTCGCGTTGGTGTCGCGCGAGTCTCCCGGCGCTCGCGTTGGTGTCGCGCGAGTCTCCCGGCGCTCGCGTTGGTGTCGCGCGAGTCTCCCGGCGCTCGCGTTGGTGTCGCGCGAGTCTCCCGGCGCTCGCGGTGGTGGCGCGCGAGTCTCCCGGCGCTCGCGGTGGTGGCGCGCGAGTCTCCCGGCGCTCGCGGTGGTGGCGCGCGAGTCTCCCGTTCCACGACTTTCACTCTGGATTATCACTTCATATGTTTTCTGCACTATTATAATAAATTCACTCATTTGCACTTGAATCCAGGTTTTGTGGTTTCCCCCTCCCTCGTCTGTCTCTCATCTCCTTCATGCCAGCAGACGCTGCTCAAAGTGAGTTAGAGGAGCGCGGGGACAAACGTAACACTTTTTGGTTTTAGCCAAATAATGAACAAAGTAATTGGGTTAGATAAACCATATTTTTATACAAACAACACACAAGCCTCTCCTACAAATGAGCACTGTTTTGATGTTCGTCGGACCTACAGTTTCTGCGCAGTATCACCAAAAGCGCAAGGAGTGAAATGTGACAACTTACCCCGTGAGCGGGGCTCGTTGTAACAGACAGCGGGTTAGTTGTAACACCATGTTATCCAATGGGTGTTCATTGACGTATTTTTATTTCTTAATAAAAGTTTAGTCTTGATGATTATAAGCATAACTTATGAATGGAATGTATATTTTTATTTTATTTATTATATTTGTAATGCTTTGAACAATGCATGACATGAAAAAATTTTTAATAGGTTAATACAATGCTAAATAAATGATTATTGATGCAGCCTGTTTAGTTGTAACACCGCGTTACAACTAACCCCGCGGTGTCGTGTTCACTTCAGGACCGGATAGCAGCCACTATGTGTTTTTCACATCTTTCAAAATGGTACCGTCTTTTAGCCAAAAAGATGGTAATCATAACAATATAAGATTAGACTAAGATACTTTCACACATTCTTTGAAAATCGAAAAACAACTGCTATAACAAAAAATATTTACATGCTGCCAAAATAGTTTTTCCTGTGGTTCTCATCCAAATTTCACTGAAATTTCTCGAAAGATGGCCAGAAGACGTGTGCAAACAGTGTGGTGAAAAGACCGTTAGCACGTCACATTTAAGACTGTGCAACTATCTAAAAAGTCTGTGTTACTATTTACCCTGCGTTACTTTGTGCCCCGCACTCCCCTACAGTAAATTGTCAAGTATTTTTAGAGTTTAATTGTCTAAAGTTTAATTGTCTGTTTAAAGAGTATTTATATGAGATCTTAATGGTTATAATTTTAACTGTAATTAATAGGGTAAAATAAAAACTAAATATTTAAAATGGGCATTTATGGTCGTGTGGAACTAATTAATTGATTTTTAATGCATTCTTATGGGGGAAATTGTTTTGGTGTACGAGCATTTTGGGATACGAGCTCGCTCTTGGAACGAATTAAACTCGTAAACCGAGGTATTACTGTACTTTAATTTCAGTTAATATATATATATATCCAGCCTACATCAGCGGCCACTGTCTGCCAGCCTGCACCAGTGCAAAATCCACCCACCCTCACAAGCCCATGACTCCTCTGCTTCCTCCTTCTTCGAGAGAACCTGAGCTCTCTGAACCCAAGCCCTCTGCACCCGAGCTCACTGAACTCTGTTCCGCACGCAAGCTCACTGAACTCAACCCCAAACCCAAGCTCCTCGCCCTACTGGCTCCGCCTATGCTCCTCGCCCTATTGGCACTGCCCAACCCTACTACCACTGGCAGCCCAGGGTTTTTCCTGCCAAAATGTTTTGGGGTGGGCTATAACCACATCTTGAGGGCAATGGAGCCTCATGGAAGACTCCCATGCTCCCAGTACCGCAATGGAGCGCAGTGCCACCATGGCTCCAAATACTCCCAGTGCAGCCATAGCAGGCAATGCCACCCAGGCTCACCAAGCTCCCAGCACCACCCTGGAGACCACCCTGACTCCTCCATGTTCCAAGGGCTCCAGAGTGCACACCCCCCGCCCTTGTCTAGTCTGTTGCCTTGTCTGTTGTCTCTTCTGTCTGGTCCTCCTCCTGTTCCATCTCCCCTCCCTTGCCGGAGGGGGCATTCTGTCACAGTCTTGTCGTGTTTCTTCACTCTTTCTGTTTCTTTCCCTGTGCTTCCCAGTGTCATTTCCCTCACCTGCCGTGTAATCACTTCCCTTGTGTGATAAAGCCCTCATGTGTTCCTCTGTCTTGGTCAGTTGTTGATCTTTTTTAGTTGTGTGTGGATGTTCTTGTTCTCTGAAGTTTTGTATCTCCAGGTTTTTGTACATTTGCCATTGCTGTTTTTGGTTTTATATTTAGTGTTTATTTGAATAATGTGAAGATTGTAGTTTATCCTGTTCTCCTCTCCTTCCCAGCGGGTGGTCCTGAGGAGGATTTCCCGGTGGAGTGGGTGCTGGCGAGCAACGGTTCGCTTTTTACCATCGGCCCGGCTGAGGACACTACCAGCCCCGCTCCACAGCCCGAGAACCGTGAGTCACCGCTCCCGAGCTCCGCTACCAAGTCCATGCACCGCCACCGATGTCGAGGCGGATCTAAGGAAAAGGATTCCCTCCGCAGCCTCAGTGCTCCTCACCCTGCCAGCGCCTCCCGTGCTCCTCGCCCTGCCGGAACTTTTTTTACCCACGTGCTCTGTGCTCCCCACACGCTCTGCCCTGGGCCCCTCACCCTAAGACCACCTGGGCCTCCTGATGGTATTCCGGGGAGGCCCTTCAAAAAAATAAATAAAAAAATAATTGGGGGGGGGGGTACTAGAGACACTTCGAGGGTGGGTGGGACAAAGGAGGCAGAGCCTCCGGGGAAAAAAAGACCCCCGGCTCCGCCCTGGACTTCCCTGACTAGTTCCCCCAGCTCCACCCTGGACACGGCCGTCTTCCTGGCCCCTGGTACCACCTTCACCACCCTGAACTCATCCCTCTGCCTGGCCACTGGTCCTGCCTGCACCACCCTGGAGACCTCCTGGACCATGTGTGTACAGTCCCCAGGGTTCCCACCCTCCCCCCCGTGTCTTGTCTGATGTCATGTCTGTCTAGTCCTCCTCCTGTTCCCCCTCCCTTCCCTCCACAAGGTCTTCCTCATTTGGCATCATAGTTTTGTCGCCTCTGTCACATGACCCTTTCGTTTATGTATCTTTCATGTCCATTCTGCACCTGTCTGTGTCTAATCACTGATCATTAGTCTCGCATGTTTGTCATTCCATGTATGTTATTTAGCCCTCTTGTATTCCCTTGTCTTTGTCGATCGTTATTGTTATTTGGTGTTGCTGTTCCGTGTGTGGATGTTCTGTTCCTGTTCCATTTGACTCTGAGTTTGCACTATGAGAGTGCCGTTTCTGTTCTGTTTATAGTCTTTTGTTTTCAGAGTTCTTTAAATAAATTTAAGATTGCTGCAGTTCTGCTCGTTCCTCGTCCCACATCGCACACGACACCACCCAGTGTGACATATAGTTATCAATTACATACATATTTTAAAATAATATAATTTGTGTGTACTTAGTATTAACTGACAGTTGATGGAAACCCAATTTCCAACAGCTTTGCTGGCACACCCCTCAATAGCATTTCTAGATTATTTTGGTCACTTTTTTCTGTAAATGTCTTTATGTACGTATGTCAGATAAATAAATAAATAAATAAATACAGTTAGATATAATGAACTTACTGTATGTATTTTAGTTTGCAAAACACTGGGGAGTAGTGGTATGAGTAGTTTTAAGTGTGGGTTAAGGTGTAAGAGGAGGGTCAACAGTGTAATTATAGATGTGACAACAGAAATTAATTGCAGTTATATGAAGGTATTTTTTAAAACATAAATACAATGTAAAGATATGTATGCATTTATTAATCATGGAACTTGGTGCACATTCTTTTATGTGAATTTATGTATGTTTTTGGTTCACAGCTATATACTTATATACTTATATACACAGCTATATAAAATGTCTGCCCTGTTTGTCACATTGCTATATTTGATGCTTTCCTGACTAAGTCATCTTGTACTTCATGACTTAAAGAACCTTGTCTTGGTGTTCAAGCTTAATGTTTTCCTCATCAAACATGTAGGCCAACTGAAAGAAATCTTTCACTAAATGTCAAAGGACTTTTAATGAGTGTCTGCTAAGGTTTGACCTTACAAAACTGGTTCATCTTGTAATGTGAATAAGAAGCATACACTGTTCAATTAGATCTGCTTGACTCCTAATACCAAAAAACTTTATAACAAAACTTAAATGGCCTCTTGTCCCCGGAAAATGCTGTGCATTCCAACCTGCGTCAAATGGCATGCACACAAACAGGCTCGACTTTCGAAAAATATTTTTTCAACAGTGTAAAAACAAATAAAATACGATATCTAAACCTTCTGCAATAAGGATAAACCTCGGAAAATGTTTATGAAAAATAATCACCAGGACAACACACGCATGTGGTGTTTACACTGACGCCAGTGTCGCAGCTATCCCACATCTCCAACAAACACTGGGGAGGGGGCGGGCGGCAAAACAGGAAATATCTTTTGCATATTATTTTAAGTAACTGTTCAAATTTCATTTCAGAATGGTAATCCACAAAACAAATATGTAGAGGCATATTTTAAAAAGGGAGGCTCTGCTTCAATTTCCTATTGTGGTGCAGAATGTGTGTTTACTCTTTGTGTCTGTTTGAATTGATTTGCACAGCTCGGCAGACAGCGGCTGAATGCTGCGACCAAGAATCCATCATCTCATGTGATCTGATAGTTCTGCAGTATTAGATTGATTTTCCTCTCTCCTCTCATCTTTCCCTGTCTCTCGCTCTCTTTGTCTGCTTTCCTACCATTGGCGACGTTAACAAACATGCCAAGTTACCTGTCTCCCCATCTGCTAAGATAGAAACACAGTCCCTTCTGTCACGAACAACAGATTAAGGTGTGAGAATAAAGGCTAAATTGCTCACTGTTGTGGGTTATTCCTTGACGCCAAATTTTACAGAGCGCAGATTTTTTACTCGCAGAACCCAACTTTTTTTTTTTTTTTACATCCACTTTATGTATTCACGTTCTTGCTGGATTTGGCCATGAACTGCTGAGAGAAAAGGCACAAGAGAAGGCTTAACTTTACAGAGCCATCTTAAGACTCTCGTCAACTCCTCAGAAGCCATCGTGTGATCTCCATCTCTCTTTCTCGCTCAAGCGAAGTTTAAAAACACCCGTCACAGACTCAAAGCAGGGACTCAGCAGTAGCCGGGCAGGCGATCACCTCTCTGGCATGACTATAGGAGAGGAAATGGGAAAGAAGAGATTTTTAAAAGCTCAAAGATCCTCTCATCGCTCTTCTTTAACCGTCAGTGAAGGCAGCAGAAACTGTGCGCAGGTATAAGCCCCACTCCCGCGTACCTGAGGCTTCTATTTTAAGCCCTCCCTTCCGTACGGCATGTCAGACGAGCCCGAAATCCCTGCTAATACTAGTTACCTCTGAAACATAGATCTTACTGTTTGGCTTTTAGCTTTGACAAGTTATTTCCTACTCCCTTTGAAATAAAAAAGTGGAGTGTTCTGACACCGACTTTACGTTTTTGAGCTCATTAAAGCCGGGATCTGCCTCAATGCTACCTGGATTTTTTTACAGGCACGATAAGCCAAATTAATATGAACTCGTCAGGGCCACTTAAAATGCTTCTTGTTATCCAAAGCCCTGAGCTCCTGCAACTTATCACACAGCCACTGATATCCTTTAAACTAGCAAGGTGCAGTCCTTTAATTAAAACTAGTAACATTCCCTTGGAAGAGAAGGAAAGGAAATGTAGAGGGGTGGACTCCATAATTTATCACAGGCTGGAGTTAAAAGGAAGTGATTTCGCAAACTAAAGCAACGGCTAATACCTCTTAAACTGACACGCGGCGAGCTTCTGCGTTCAAACGGGCCGGCAAAGAAACAAAGTCCCAGAGGATGTACATCATACGCTAAGCTGTGAAATACTACGTGTAGTATGTTCTCCGGCGCAACCCTTAAAACTGGCACCAAATGAAAATGGATGTGTGCTCTTCCTTTGTGCTACCGAGCCGAGAGATATATCTTTATAATATCCACCATATTTTACTGATAATAAAAAGCAAAGCACCACATTGCCACCAGAACACTTAGCTAACATAGAGGGGAGAGGCGGCCATAGAAAACAATGTAAATCAATCTGAGTAATATTGCTTTAAACTTAATGCAATATACTCACTGCAAGTATAGCCGTCCTAATGTGCATTTACATACTGGAGACACAGGCGTATACAGCGTATGAGTACATATCCCTAGACATACAGATATTCATAAACACACACACAGTCACGGGAACACACTCTCGTACGCACTAGAAGTCTATTGAGTATTTTTTTTTCTTTGCCAAGGCGCTCTGAGGATAATACAATTCTTTTTCTCTCTCTCTCTCTCTTTTTCCCTCTCTCTCTCTACTTTCTTTACAATACATCATTCAGTTCTGCCTTATGCCTGCATGAAATTCATTTTCTAATGGAAATATTTGTTTTGTAAATCAAATATGTATTATGCACAGAATGCAAAGCACAAATTAAATTATGTTAATGAAATGAAAGAGATATGAAATGCATATTTCATGGACAAAACATAACCCCAGCGAACAGCCATTTCTTGATAAAAATCTTTAAACACAATCTCATTCAGAGAAAGACATATTGCTAAGGCAGATAGCACCTCATTAAAACGGTCTCCTTTAATATCAGTGCTTAGTATATATAGGATTGTAAATAACCACTGGGGACGAGGAACCAATAATGAAATACTGTCTTTAATAGCTTGCCATTGATGTCAGCATAAAAAGTGCGTAGAGGAATATTGGAAATTGGGTACGCACACACATAGAGTCAAAAGCTGTAAATGATTGCATATTTAAATAGAGCTGACTAAGGCAAAGATGATATAGATATAAGTAATAGGCAGAATATTATGCTGACCTCACATAATTTAACTAAAAAAAAACACGTTTTAAATTTTATATTGGTTACACTTAATGAATAATAGATTCCTCGGCTGTTGTTGTGGACTGCCTGATCTTAATAATAATGATAATATTAAAAAAAAAAAATGCCTGAAAGAAAAGAAATGGGCCCGCTCTGCCCAGCTGACTCACAAAAGAACTAAACTGGCTTTTCAGCAGAAATAAACACAGCTATACATACCAAAAGCAAGAGCAAGAGAGATGCCCACAGCTTTGATTTGATGGCGGTGAGACTAGAGAGGGTGGGGTGCTTGACCTGGCTTATTCTACTTAATGCTAAATATCTTAATTGCCCCACAATATGCAATTACCAGCTGCTCCAAACAAAGCATGGATTTAAACCTATAACACCCAGCTGAGGTCTGCTTTTTTTCCTCTCTCTCAGCCTCTTGTCACATGACTGACAACACATACGTGAGTGCAATAAAAGCATTTGCATCCAAACTGCAGGTGCACTGGCTCCTGAATTCCTAAGTATGGCTATTTCCTTTTAAATTGGAGTATGTTTTTTTAAACTGAAATACTATAAAATATATTTTTTACAGTAAAATCCTGCAACTTAAGCAAAGATTGGCACCCCCTTAATAACAGTTAGATGCTCACCCATGGCCTGGATCCAGTGCTAAGTCAGGTTAAATATTAGTAGTTTTCTATGACAATGCAGAGATTATACCATCAGGATGGACATATCATAATCTTTTCAATTTTTTCTGGAATTTGGGAAGCTCTCCCCACCCCCCGCCCCTTAAGCTGTCAAAGCAATCCTAAAGGTTTTATCCACAACAAATAATCTGATTAACAGATTTTAATTGTGTTTTCAATAATTGTTATTCTGGATTTATTTAGCTGGGAGCTGAGAGATTGAGCACAAGAGGAAATAGATAAATGGTTAGATGGAAAAAAAAAACAGAGGTGATGGCAGCTGAAGTCAGGCTGATGAAGGATGGAGACCTGTCAGAGGAGGTCACCACACACAATCTCATCACATCAGCCTCACATTACACACTTAATTTCCACCCTACCAGCTTTCTTCCTCCATCTCTTTGTTTTCTCCAGCCTTCCACACCTGACTGAAAACAGGCGGTCACCTGATTGTAGAAAAACGACGTTAATTGTAATTAAACGACATCAAAAGTTAATGTTCATGTTACATTTTATGTAAGTAACTTTCTATACTAAACTAAAACATATTTTTGATGGAAAAATGTGTTGTTCAATTATATTTCTAACTGTTGTATTCACAATCTCATGCCATCATTCTACAAGAGCTAGCAATATAATACCTGACTGGGAATGTGAGGTAAAAAATATATGTGAAAACCAACCTTCGGTGAAAATGCATTTGAATTGTTTATGTTTTCTTGATCTTGACACTATAAATCAGTGTTCTCAACTGTTTTGCCTCAGGACCCAGACTTTACATTAGATAAGTAATGGCCCAAAACAAGAAAAAATGTTGTTAAAATCCAACATGAAATGAATGCATTTTGCCATGAACTGCACAAGCTTAAACACAGGCTTACTATCAAAATAATACGTTTTTCTTACCAGGAAAAAAACAATGCAAAATATTTAATTATTGACCATTTTACTAAGCAGAAAGTTTAACTTCAACGTCAAGTTGATAAACCTATTTAACTACTCTAAATATGCATGATTATATGGTTAATTTCCCAATAAGTCTAACTACCAAATTTACTACCACAGCCACAACAACAAAACAAAAACTAACTCATTTGTTTCAAATGTTACAAATTAGCATTAATAATTGTATAATAATAATGTTAATATTTTAACAAACAAAACATATTATTATTTTTAATTAACACTCTTTTATTTTGTTTTAGCACTAGCCGTTTACTTTGACATTCCTAGCCCTTAGGATTGTATGTTTTAAATGAACTGTTTTTCCCTCCAGCCCATGACTCGATCAAAACAAGCCTAAAGTATTTTTTGAGTCACAACCAACCAGTTGAGAACCACTAAAGTAAAGTTTCACAGCAGCTTACAGAAAGCATCGTGATTCTCTATAGGCTACCATCAACAGAAGATGAAGACATGTTCTGTATCAACAGAAGATGAAGCCTGATTGTTTTCAAATGTATTTAATTGTAAGTTTCTACATATTAAACATAATAATTTTTTATTAATTTGTAGTAGACAGATGTAGCCACCTTACACAACAATTTGAGAGTTAAACTCCTAGAGTTATTTAAAGTTCTACAAAAAGTGTTACACCTACCTTTACTTTCGAAGACAAGAGCCTTTTAGAGAACTCATATCAGAATTAATCATCTTTGACAATCCATGTGGATTTTATTTATGTTTAGTCTTTTAAAATGTAGCCTAGAGACAGCTAAAGAGTTATGTAACATCCCGTGAGAACCAACAAAAATGTGCTGGCAGTTCTGTGCATTAGCAAAGTGTGTGGGCCATATGAAATTATGAGTTACAGAGACATGCATCCTTCTATCATATGATAAAACCCCACTTTCTCCAAATGACCATATCTCACCCATGTTACATCCTCCCACTATACAAGTCCACCAGCTGCATACTGGAACAGCTGACAACTTTTACAACAACCATCATGCTTCATGCGTCCTGTCTCTTTCTCTAAGCATCTTTGGAGTCCCCACACAAAGTAGCAATTTGTGATGACTGGACACACGGTGTGAGGTGCAGGAGCGCAGAATAGCACAACATACCAATAATCCTCCTTTACAATCTAAATATGGCACTTGAAGAGTTGGATGCAAAAGTTGAAATGGGATCATGGATAGGCAATTAACACCGCTCTTCAAATCTCCTTTAGGCTGTGGAACAGGGGAGAGGAAGAGTATAGGAGCGCAGTGCTGAATATGGTGGCAGGAAAAGGTGACCTTGTTAGGTAATTAACATCTCTCTCGAAGTTTAATTAGAAAGGCTACATCAATTCAAAATAAGAATAAAAGGAGTGCGGCAATCAAAAAAGAAGACAGAGAAACACTAGTGTCTGTATATAAAATGCTCATCTGATTGTATAAAAGCATTAAAAATGCACCTGTTCATGGATAAATTGCTTCACTCACTAGAAATCCTCAGGGCCCGAGTGCTTTTCAAAAATAGCATCAAGTGTTAAGATGCTATTTACATGCATTGATACATAGAATGCAAAGCCGTGGAAAAAAGAAAAAGACAGCAAATTATTTTTGCATGTCTCAGTCCTCTTGTTAAGATTCAAAACAATGCTTCAAAACTTTCCTGATTTGGGGCTCTGGGTCTCTGTTGGCCCGTTCTTTCCCTGCCAAAGCCTGCCTTAACCCCCTTTAGTGTTGAGCAAACAATCTCCTCCCGCTCACAATAACTTTGAAGGAAGATGTTTTTGTTTAAGTCCCAGAGCCATTATTGGCATCCGGTCCAAAAATAAAAGCGTGTTCTCGTCGGAGGCTGACTGACGGGTGTCTGACAGTCCATGTAGATGAGCCGTATATTCATCAGATGTTTAATTGAGATGGGGTGTGCAGGTCGCCAAGTTAATGTAGCAGGGACGATGCGGGATTTATAATGATGATTGATGGTGTAACGGCACCGGCCTGACTATGAGCGCTCTGCGCTGGTGGGTCCGACATTGTGGACGGACCGTAAAGACATTCCTAACGAGGGCTGGATCCTATCTACTTCCTCCTGCCAGTCAGCTCAACTCGTCTGACATGACAGGTCTGACCTCAGGATCGGAACAGGCACACGATCATGCCTGTCGAATCAGACAGTGCACAACGCAAACTGTGTATAGCGGATATTCTAGGTTTAACACAGGATTATGTACGTATGAGGACATCCCTGTGTGAAAGATGGAAAACAGAATGCTTGTTTCTTGCACTGGCTAAAAACTAAGGGTCCTACTAACCTCAGTGGCAGATATTTTAATTTGAGTAAACTTCAGCACTACATTGCACCAACTCATTTTTTTAAGATTAGGCTGGTAGTTCACTCAACCTCTTACTCATCTTTCAACAAACTTAAACTAGTAGTTTTATGGAACTTTCATGTATGATTTGGCACAACCTAAAGAACTGAAGTTGAATAAATTCAAAAATGCTTTGGACCCTTATTTTTTGTAAACATTTTGTTTTTTTACAGTGTTGGATGGTAGGTGCGGTACAGTGAAAATGTTTTGTTGCATCAACAGAAAACAGCACAGACAAAGATTTTATCATTAAAACACTCTGCTGTTGATCAATGTAGAATTTTATTTTACATTGGAGCTGTTTGCACTCATACTTTCACATGTTGAGCCAAAGTATAAAGTGCAATTTGTATCTTCTCACTGTCATGATAAACAATCGGACACAGACGTGAGTGGTGATGATGTTTATTGAATAAAGCAAACTCAGAGCAAGTAGCTGGTGACTGAAGGTGTAGAGAAGAACTGGTAGCGGCAGAGAGGCTTATCTGATGGGAAGTGGACAATACTGGGCTGGAGATCACGGGAAGAATGCCTGAAGGTTCACGGAAGGAGATCCTGGACAATCGGGGTCGGTAATGACGGCGTCAACACGGGTTGTCGCTGGCATGAGAGTCTGGCAGTCAGTGACGAGACCGGACAGTGATTTGCAGGGTGAAGCTTGTATTTAAGGAATGCTGACTAGGCAGGTGCAGGTGTTCAGTATTCTGGTGATTGGGATCGTGAGTGAGAAGTGAATGAGTCTGGTGCGAGGGGTGTGGCTGGATCCGTGACAGTACCCCCTCCTCCACGGGCAGCTCCTGAGGACCGCGGCGGACGACGACGGGGCCGGCCTCGACCCCGGGGGGCTGGACGGTTGGGGTTGTTGGTGTGGAATTCTTGCAGGAGCTCTGGATCTAGGATGTCATCGTGGTTGACCCAAGAGCGTTCTTCGGGACCGAAACCTTCCCAATCTACGAGGTACTGCAGTGTGCCGGCCCGTCGTCGAGAGTCCAAGATGGAAGAAACTTTGTAAATGTTCTGGTCCGCCGGGTCAACAGGAGGAGGAGGTACAGCCTCAACACCAGACTCTGTGGATGAGGGAAACAGAGGTTTAGTGAAGGGCTTGAGGAGAGACACATGGAATGACGGGGAAATTCGGTAATGTGTGGGTAACTGAAGACGGTAAGTGACCTCGTTGATCTGCCTCACCACTTTGAAAGGACCTATGAAGCGGGGACTCAGCTTGCGACAGGGCAGCCGTAGGCGAATGTCCCTCGTTGATAGCCAGACGAGTTGACCGGGATAGTACCGTGGTGTGGGAAGGCGTCGGCGGTCAGCTTGGATCTTCTGCCTACGGACTGCCCTTTGCAGATGAACGTGAGCTGAATCCCATACCCTCTCGCTCTCCTGGAACCAGTGATGGACAGCTGGGACTTCCGTGGGCTCTCCTGTCCAAGGGAATAACGGTGGCTGAAAACCAAACATGCACTGAAACGGTGTGAGGTGTGTGGACTCTTGCCTTAGTGAGTTTTGGGCGTATTCAGCCCACGGAAGAAACCGGTTCCAGGTGTCTTGTTGGTGGCCACAGTAGGATCTCAGATATCTCCCAATTTCCTGGATCTTCCGCTCAGTCTGGCCATTGGTCTGGGGATGGTAACCTGAACTCAGACTAACGGAGACTCCGAGAAGGTGAAAAAATGACTTCCAGACTCTGGAAATGAATTGGGGTCCTCGGTCGGAAACGATATCTTCCGGGAGGCCAAAGTGTCGGAAGACTTGGTGAAACAAGGTTTCCGCCGTTTCCAAAGCCGTGGGGAGGCCCTTGAGGGGTATCAATTTGCAAGCTTTAGAAAACCGATCTACCACTACAAGGATGCATGTCTTGCCGTCAGATGGTGGTAAATCGGTCATGAAATCCACTGCAATGTGTGACCAGGGTCGGCGGGGTATCGGCAGGGGTTGGAGTTTGCCTTCTGGAAGATGGCGTGGTGATTTGGTGGTGGCGCAGACTGAGCATCCTCTGACATACTGGGAGACATCGCGGTCCATTCTGGGCCACCAATAGCGATCTTGTAGGAGCGAGAGGGTTCGCTGGCTGCCTGGGTGTCCAGAGCCCGGAGACGTGTGAACTTGATCCATGAGGGGCAGGCGGAGTCGAGATGGTACGTAGAGCTGCCCCTCAGGGACCCCCGGCGGAGCTGGTTCTTCGCGAGTTGCTTCGGCGATCTGGTGGTCTATTGTCCATTGGATGGGACTAACAATCAAGGCTGGAGGGAGCACGGGTTCAGGCGGTTGTGGGTTATTGTCAGGGGTGAACTGGCGAGAGAGAGCATCGGCTTTCTGGTTCTTGTCCCCAGGTCTATACGTCACGGTGAAATTAAACCTCGTGAAGAAGAGTGCCCAACGAGCCTGCCGTGGATTGAGCCTTTTTGCTTCCCGCAGGTACTCTAGGTTTCGATGATCGGTTATCACCTGGAATGGATGGTTAGCCCCCTCCAGCCAATGCCTCCACTCTTCCAATGCCAACTTTATGGCAAGCAACTCGCGATTCCCAATGTCATAGTTCCGCTCCGCCGGGGATAGCTTTTTGGAAAAGTAGGCACATGGATGGAGTCTTGGAGGCTCACCCTGCCGCTGTGACAGCACGGCTCCTACCCCGGTGCAGGACGCGTCGACCTCGACTATGAACGGTAACTGGGGATCCGGATGAGTGAGGGTAGGAGCCGTGCAAAAGGCTGCCTTAAGGGTTTGGAAGGCCTTGGTGGCTTCAGGTGTCCAGGACAGAGACTTGGGCCCATGTTGCAGTAATGATGTCAAGGGTGCACTGATTATACTGAAATTCCGGATGAACCGCCTGTAAAAGTTGGCAAATCCCAGGAAACGCTGTAATTCTTTGATTGTGGTAGGTTGTGGCCAGTTCTGCACCGCTTTCACTTTCCCCTGGTCCATCTTGACGCCGCTCTGGTTGATGATATAGCCAAGGAATTGGATGCTGCTGCGGAGGAACTCGCACTTCTCTAATTTCAAGAAGAGATGGTGTTCTCGAAGCTTAGCTAGGACCTGCTTGACGTGTCGATGGTGTTCGGAGATGTCTTTGGAGTAAACGAGGATGTCATCGAGGTAGACAATAACAAAGATGTTGAGGAAATCTCTGAATACCTCGTTCATGAATCCCTGGAACACAGCTGGAGCATTTGACAGACCAAACGGCATGACGAGGTATTCATAATGGCCAGAGGGCGTGATGAACGCGGTCTTCCACTCGTCTCCTTCACGTATTCGGATTAGATTATACGCACTTCGTAGGTCCAGCTTCGTGAAGATGCGAGCCCCCCGCAGCTGTTCCAGAGCAGCGGGGACCAGGGGTAGCGGGTATCGGAACCTGATGGTGAGCGAGTTTAGGTGCCGGTAATCAATACAGGGCCTCAAGCCTCCGTCCTTTTTGCCCACGAAGAAAAAACTTGATGCGGCAGGGGAAGTAGATGGACGGATAAACTTCTGACGTAGAGCCTCCTTTATATACTCATCCATGGCCTGTTGCTCCGGGATGGACAAGGAGTAGATGCGTCCGCGGGGAAACGTTGCCCCAGGCAGCAGGTCGAGTGCACAGTCCCATGGCCGGTGAGGTGGAAGTTCTGTAGCTAGCCGTTTGCTGAACACGTCCTGGAACGCCCGGTATTCAATGGGGATGTCTTGACATGATGGGTTATGGGGACTCTCGATGGATGTGGAGGCGAGTGGTATCTCAGTTACCATGTCAGGTTGGTCAGCAGGTGTAGGGTTCCTTTGAACAGTAGAGAGACATTGTTGAAGACAGAATGGGCTCCATTTTAAGACTTCACCTGAGTTCCAGTTAACCAGAGGAGAGTGTTTGGACATCCACGGGCGCCCCAGGACAATGTCAGTAGTGGATCCCTCCAGCACCAGGAAGGTGAGTTCCTCATGATGGAGCCATCCAATTTGCAGGTGGATAGGAGACGAGACGTACCGAATG
Organism: Rhodeus uyekii; assembly: GCA_037043235.1. Lineage (NCBI taxonomy): Eukaryota > Metazoa > Chordata > Actinopteri > Cypriniformes > Acheilognathidae > Rhodeus > Rhodeus uyekii. The sequence goes on from JAWRVZ010000007.1 coordinate 9,293,695, forward strand.
TACCCGCGGCCCAGGGGTTTTCCAAGGATGTTATGAGCACGAAAGGGGTGGTCAAGAAGGGTTTTGTAGGCTTTCAGTTTATTCAGAAGGTTGGTGGAGATGAAATTGCCAGCTGAGCCTGAATCCATCAACGCCGTGGCTGGAACAGAGAGATTAGCAGAAGTCACTAAAACCTTTGTTAAAGACATTTTGTGGATTATGGATGCCGTGTGGATTGTACTCACCCCTGGGCGTGGTGGTCGGGTCAGGCATTGAGCTCGGAGATGGCCCTCACCACCACAGTATAGACACAAGTGCAATCGGATACGTCTCTCTCGCTCTGATGGTGATAGGCGGTAGTGATCGACCTGCATGGGCTCTGGTGCTGGAGGTTTAGGCTCTTTCAGTGGAGACGGGGAATGCGACATCGGGGTTTCTGGAGAACAGACTGTGAGGTTTTGGGACACTAGAATGGATTTTTGAATGAACTTTTCCAGGCCATAACGGTCATCATAAATGGCAAGTTGAGCACGGATGTTGGGTTGAAGTCCTTGACGGTAAACAGCCAGTAGTGCCGCCTCATTCCAGCCACTAGAGGCCGCTAGGGTGCGAAAATGCAAGGAATAATCTTGGATTGACTGGGTTCCTTGTCGTAAACGGAGGAGTTGATCGTTGGTGGATACAGTATCAGCTGCATGGCCGAAAACTTCCTTGAAATGATGGAGAAATGCAGGTAATGATTGCGTGACAGGGCCGTTAGAGTTCCAGATCGCGCGCGCCCACTGAAGCGCGCGGCCGGTGAGGAGGGATATGACGAATGCAATCTTGGCTTGTTCAGTTTCAAACTGTCGGGGATTGATTTCAAAATACAGTTTACATTGTAATAGGAAACCATCGCATTCCTCCGCCTTACCACTGAAGGGCGCTGGCCGGGCCATGGGACTGGGTGAGGCAGATGTAGAGGCAAAGTTTTGAAGGACATGGTGGAAAGCCTGCATGACATCGAGAAGTGGATTACTCTCCGCGGCGGATGCTTCGCCAGTTACCGCCTGGGTCTGCTGGGTGGTCCGGTCTTCTGTCATGATAAACAATCGGACACAGACGTGAGTGGTGATGATGTTTATTGAATAAAGCAAACTCAGAGCAAGTAGCTGGTGACTGAAGGTGTAGAGAAGAACTGGTAGCGGCAGAGAGGCTTATCTGATGGGAAGTGGACAATACTGGGCTGGAGATCACGGGAAGAATGCCTGAAGGTTCACGGAAGGAGATCCTGGACAATCGGGGTCGGTAATGACGGCGTCAACACGGGTTGTCGCTGGCATGAGAGTCTGGCAGTCAGTGACGAGACCGGACAGTGATTTGCAGGGTGAAGCTTGTATTTAAGGAATGCTGACTAGGCAGGTGCAGGTGTTCAGTATTCTGGTGATTGGGATCGTGAGTGAGAAGTGAATGAGTCTGGTGCGAGGGGTGTGGCTGGATCCGTGACACTCACTTTTTTGAAATATAAAATTACAAAATGGCCAAGAACAAAATAAACGAGGTACCATTACAGCTACATTTTTGCATCTAATAATTTAATTAATTAATAGGCTACTAAAAACAACATGACATTAAATAAAGGTTCTGACAGTGTCATTTGCTTATATTTCATTTTAAAATGCAATAAACAATATCAATTAAGTATATTAATCAAAATGTGCAAATAAAAAAAAATGTAAATTAAACTTTTGTATAAAATATTCAGACTTTCTTAATAAGTAACACAACAAAACACAACAGAAACATTACTGATTTTAAATTTAAAGTTAAAAAGTTGAGCGAGTTCAAAAATAATCAAGTCTTGTTTTGAATCTGTTTCATACACACAACAACATTGTCCATGTGTGGGTTTCAGGCACCTTTCCATGCGTTTCCACCACATGAAAGAGGGTTACTTATAAAACTGTGTGTGCGAGAGAGAAAGTGAATTAACGGTTTCAGTTTCAATGCCTTTTCAGCAAGTACAGAATGAGTACCGGCAGTTAACACTAGAGCTGCTGGTATGTTATGATCCATCCCAGTATTGTGAAAAGAGTAGCAGAAGTGCTGCACTGCCTGCACAAAACACCGGGATGTGCACAGTTTGATTTTAAATTGGTTATACTCAGATAGACAACACATGGCAGTGTTACATCACTGGTTCGTGTTAGGCTACAGTTAGTACAGTTACAGGATGCATGCAGAATACATGAGACACTTCCTGCTTCGTGATTTTGTTATGTCATTTTATCGTATTGCCATGGCAACTTCTTTCATGATATCACAAATCCTTTTTCCAATTTACCATCTTCAGAGTCTTGGGAGGATTTTACCTATGTTTGATGACAGTGAGAAGTATTTGAAATTCAACAGCATGCCATTTAAAAAAAATAATAAATGGCCTTGTTGGGTGGAGCTGATGTCTGTGATGTGTAAGTTGTATGGCATGATGAGATCTATATATGTGCAATGCTTGGTGAACGTTGATAAAAAGGGCTGTCTTACAGAGTCCCCTGAACATGCCCAGTTTCTAGGTGGTGTTATAGACCCCCCACTATACTAACATGAATGAAGCTTCACCAAGCCATAATGGGAGTGTACAAAATAAAAACGAAAGCATGACAAGTACCTCAAAAAGAGAGGACCAAACATAAATAGGATAATAATGTTTTATGTGTTGCAATTCCAACATTATTTAATAGATCAAAAATCCCTTAATAATTTGAAATTGTCACAGTCTTGTCTCGTTGCGTCTGTCACATACGGGTCCCTTTGTGTATCTTCCCGTCTCTGTCTAATCACTTCCCAAGTCGCGTCAGCTGGTCCCAATCCCGTGTTTGTCCTTAAATACCCTCCTGTGTTCCTTTGTCTTTGTCGGTTATTGTCTTTGTTAAGTGGATGTGCTCAGTATGTAGTGTGTGGATGTTCTCTCCATGTTTCCCAGGGTTTTGAGTTTTTCACCCTCGTGTGCTGTTTATGTTAAAAGTGTTTTTGGTTTGCGTTTGTCAGTGTATGTTTCTGCAGTGAAGCCTAGTCTCCTTGTCTTCTCCGCATTGCACACGCGCCAGAAAAACTATAACAGAAATCTGTACTTCATAGCCATTATTTTAAAAACGTCTGAAGTAATTTAGTGGAAGAGGAAAAAGGGAATTTAAAATTTAGTTAAAATGCCAGTTCTGCCATTCTTCGTTCTGCCTGTTGGTGGCGATATAACCATGAACCACAGTAGACACATCAACCCACAAAGCCAAACATATGTGTCCAATCTGTAAATTATGTGATGCACACAGACAATATGTGGCACTCCCTATTCTTTATCGCATCGTCATAGCAAATATTGATTGTGATATCAAAAATATCTTCACAATTTAACCTCTTCAGTATCTTGGTATGATTTAACTGTACTTTGGTGCTTCCTACGTAAGTCCATCGCACATTCCATGTAAGATGACTGACTTCCCATTGGGTGGGAAAAGTGAACTTTATCTTATATAATGTAATTAATAACTCTACCTATTTTTGTGTGTATCGGAGAAAATTCCTAACCACACCCTGCATTTGGGACTGCTTATAGAGCCCCTCAACCACGCCAAAGCACTGCAAAGCTTTTGCTCGTCTGATGTGTCTGCAAAGTTTCATTAGTTCAAGCATGGCAAAAGATTCAAAACCGTGGGATTTTATAGTAGAGACAAAAATATACAAATCTAAAATGAAAAGACTGTGAACAGCACAACCATGGCAAAAAAACGGATCGTTGTGTCGGCACTTGTCTCTCATAAAGTAAGCCGAGCGGCAGGTACATGGATGTGGAGGGGCTTGTAATTGCCTACAAGTGATGCACTAATAACGTGACAGTAACCTCAGGACCTCTCAAGAGGGCTTTTTTCTCTTGTTTTCAAAAAAGAAGGGAAAAATGAGAGAGGAGAGAAGGGGGAAAACAGACCGTCAGTGAAAAGAAGAGAGAAGAACAAAACCACTCCACCTTGCAGGAGTTCGGGGTCCGATTGGCGGCGCTTCATCCAGCAGCAATTATATCGACTAATTAGAATTGGACAATTTCTAGTTTGAAGTATAAAGAAATGACAAAGGAGAGCATGTGAAAAGCTATAATTCAGAACGAAACAGCATTAAAAATCCAGCCTAATCCCATGCTAGCATGTGCTTCAATGATAACATAGAGTGCAGACTATGTCCTCGATTCTTTCTTTTTCTCACTCTCCCTACTTTTTTTTCTCCTTTTTTTGCCTTTTTTTATTTTATACCATCTGGCCCTCTCATCTCTGACATAAAAAAAGAAAACTAATTCATGTTCGGAGTCATCCACATGATGAATAGTGTAGGTCCAGGTGCTATGAGTGTAAAAAAGGAAAGTGGAGGGAAAGAGAGGGAGGGTAGAGGAGGAGAGAGAATTATATATGTATATCATCTCCCACTGTACACAAGGGTGATTTTAAACTGTGTTCATGATTAAAGCGAGGGCTTAAGCTACAGTATATTCTTCACTGCAAAGTGATCGTAATTAGATATTTAATCTGTAATCCAACATAGCCTGTGATGCAAAGACAAAAAATGGTAGAAGATAAAGTGAGAGAGATGATGTAGGGAGGCAAAAAAGTGGCCCTTTTTCTATCATATGAAGGTCACAATGCTATGTGATTGTTTGCCTCGGTGGAGGTGAATTATGTCACCCAGACAAGCTTTTAACCCATGTTACCTTCATTCCCTCTCTCCCTTGCTTGCTCTCTCCCTCTCTCTTCTTTAAACAGTTTTCTATTGAAGAGGATTCAATCACCATAATGAATCTGAGGCCAGGCAGCAATCTTCTCCACAGAAAGAAATTCTAAAAGGTTATAGAATTTGTAAAATGAACAGCGCGGAGGAAGTAAATGGCAGTGCGTGCGTGTGTGTGTGTGTGTGTGTGTGTGTATATATATATATATATATATATATATGTGTGTGTGTGTGTGTGTGTGTGTGTGTGCGGGGTGAGGGAATCAATTATTGCAGGACACAAGGCAGTCATAATATTTAGCGTCCCTCATTCACTCTGCTCAGGTAGGCTCAAACACTCCACTTGTACAGGAGGTGAGGTTTATTTTTAGGTAGTGTGTATGTGTGTGTGTGTATGCGTGTGAGTGTGTGTGTGTGTATGCCACGCCCGGCAGGCAGAAGGAGGCTGGCACTGAAGCGTATGAGGGAGGCGCCCCTGACTGAGTCTCATAATCATATGCTAGATTAGGTTAAGTGGTGCACAAACCCGTCAGTAATTCAGCCCACTGTCTCCCAGGGAAACTGATTCACTCCTCCCCTCCTCCATCATCTGAAACACACATAAGACACACACACACACACACACACACACATGGTAAATGCTTAGCTGGAGCGGGTACGTATAGGGCACAAACAATCCCCCATATGTGATCAATGCGCCCGTCGGTCTTCCGTCTGAGCTCTGTCATGTATGAAATGACTCCATCTTGCAATATTTCATAGGCTGGGTTGGATTGATTGATTTGTGTTATTCTGAGTGGAGTGTTTGCTTACTCCATCTTCACCCAAAAGCCTTCACACCATGCACTGTTCCGTCACCGACGACGATCCACCAACAGGCCCGTCGTTAACATCCGCGAAGGATGACGAGGGAACGTTGCGACATCAGATAGTAAACGGGCGAAAGGAGGGGTCACGGAGGAAGACACCTATCCTCCATGTTCCTACATAATGAACTCTTAAAGAAGGTTGCCGGCTGTGCAGAGAGCTGCAGGAGCCTGGAGCTCATCAGTGTCAGTCCTGAAAAGGTTCCGGAATGAATGAGTGCGGGGAATCAAAGGGAGATTACACGTCTGACCATGTATCATCCTCGATATATTGAACAGCGCCATTGTGTAGATAGAGCGCTTATAAAAAGTGGTATTGTGTCGGTCTGAAAGACTGTGTGGGCTCTCTGCATGACTAATCTGTCTCCTCCCATTATTTTATTCAATCTTCGCTGACTTTATGCCTTTGACATTTTTGCTACACTCAGTAAGTTTGAGTTGAATGGACAATTTTAAAGATTTTTTTAAAGGCATTTGCCAAGGCGGCCCGTGCGCACAGGGAACAAAAAAAGAGGCTATCTCTTTGTTTCAATGCATAATTTATTACTAAAAATGGTCTTTTGACTAATTCCAGCGGGCAGGGTGAGAGTCAGAACATGTTCTTTTCCACTCAAAGCTGAAAGGCACATTGGATTTTTCGAGTGAAAACATTTGATAATGCCTCGCTATGAGATGTCTCTCTCTTACTTCCTCTGTTTAACTCTTTCAACGTGCACATGAGCGCAAAACAAAAACACACAAGTTGAAATGAATAGCGTTTTGGGCTCTGCTATAGATGCAATGCTATTTATATTCCTAACCAAACTGCTAAGAAAACAATTCAGAGTCAATGAGCTGTTTTTGCATTCATAAGCATAACTGATGTGCTCTGAGAGATTTATACAAAATCGCACAAAACACGCACGCACGCACCTAAGGGCTGTGAAAAAGAAAAAGGGAAGCAATTTGACTTGTGGTATACTGCCAAAAAATACAGACACACAAGCACATATAATGCAAAGACTACTTTAAAAGTCATTTGTTCGTGCACGTGTGCGCAACAGGAACAGGCTGATAAAACAGAGAATAGGACGGTCACTGGCATTAAGAGATTAGCTTAAGTCCAAAAGCAATCATCATCTGAATATTTGATTATTAATCTGTCCTGTTAAATTGATTATGGTAATGCTGAGGACAGGTGGGATCGGGAACAGCACCTGGCCACATATGGTGGCCGGACGCAAACACACACACACACTCCTGCTACAGTACGTTCTGCTACAGCCGTCATTACACCACATCAAATGTGTGGACTCATCTCTCTCTCTCTCTCTCTCTCTCTCTCTCTCTCTCTCTCTCTCTCTCTCTCTCTCACACACACACAGGTGAGAGCTCCCAACAGGCCGCAGGGCATGGTGTACTTGCAGCTGTGAAATCAGGTTACAGAGAGTGAATGAGCTGAGTGTGACAGTCAAACACAGCAAAACACATCGAGAAAGACAAGTGTGCTTCTCTTTGACTGAAACATTTATGAATGGGACAGTAATAATGTGGAGGAAGTAATAATATAACACAAACGGTGTCCTAAACATACGTCAAAGCAAAGTAAATGTGTCACTGAAGGAAAAACGATGGTATTGGTGGTAAGACCTTTACTGAGATATTTTGGCTTTTGAATGTGGCCTCAACGACTTAGAGAGATTAGGGGGCAAATATTATACAGCATGTCAGCAAACAACCTTCCTCAGCCCACAGATATATCGTAAAGATGCATATTCGGTAATTTTTGGTTTATGTTGTACAGGCCAATATGACAGCTGTCTTGGTCTTGTCTGACACCTAGCGTTGTGAATGTGGCATCAAGCTTCCGATGACAGTGTATAAATGCTGTATTTGCAGTGAGTCATGATTAATTTATTCAGTAAGTGGAACTGTCCACAACACAAGTGTGATTACCAAGATAAACCAAGTAGTATTAAGCTGGCCATGTGATTTCATCATGTCAGCGCCCATGAACATGTAAGAGTGACCCAGTCCATGAAAGCTGTTTTTATGAAGCTACAGATTTGATGGTCTTCATCACATGTGAATATAGTTGTTTGATTAATATAAAATAAAGAAAAAATGAAATACGGAGCGCACCTTGAAATCAAATCTGTGACCATGTTAACTGGCACTAGATGCTAAAAAATGTGACCAGGTAAAAGATAAAATTTTAAAAAGCTTTTTGAGCAAAGTGGATTTTTAATGAAACCTCTAACTAAAGAGACCATTATACATTTTACAATTTAATAAATAATTATGTCTTTAATAAATGTATTATATTTTTCTTGCTGTGGCAGAACATTCACATGTCTAAATTTGGTCCATCCAATTGAGTCACACCTTCTGTAGAACATTTGCTTTATATAGAAAATCATCAACCCACCCTCATGCCACTCAAAACTTGTATTTTCTTCTATATTATAAAAATAATAAATAAACAAATACATTAAATACATTAAATCTCAAAGACTGAAATATTATAATTATTATTATTATTATTAGTAGTATTAATATTATTGCTATTATTATTATTGTTATTTTTATTATTATTAATATTATTATAGAAATAATAATAATAATAACAATAACAATACTACTACTACTATTAATAATAATAATAATAATAATAATAATAATAATAATAATAATGATAATAATAATAATAATAATGATAATAATGATTAAATATGAAACATTTAAAAGTTTATGAATATATGACTGTTCCACTGGAAAAAGGCTTGTTTTCTATAACAATGTATTTGAAAACTGCTCTGCCCTGTATCTAAACCTCACTGTCATGTATATAATTCCATATTTTCACTCTGCAAATGAAGATACTGTTGGCCAATCCATCCACAAACACATGTAACACATGTGGTCTGTGTGTGTGTGTGTGCGTGTGTGCGTGTGTGTGTGTGTGTGTGTGTGTGTGTGCGTGTGCGTGTGCATGCGTGCGTGCGTGTGTGTGTGTGTGCGAGCAGCAGGTGGAGTTCTGAGTTGATGAGCTTGTCATAGCTGATTATGTCACTGTGAGGCTAGCCTTCAAAACTGACGGCAGAGCTACAAGAGCTCTTACACGTCTGTCAACACACAGTGGAGAAAGGCTGTTTTAACAATCTCTCACACACAGAGGCTCATGGGGAAAGCTATATCTTCCCTGTGAGGCGGTACAGGGCAGTACATTGCTGCAGGATTTCAGGAATGAGTGGAGTCTGTTTAAAGGCACGGGCGAGCGCTCTTAGACATGAGCACAGAGGAGTAGCTAATCGCCCTGTGATCTTTTAAACACGCTATGCTATGTTCAACGGCAGCTTGAGAACTCATTTAAGGCCTCGGAGGAGAGCGGGAGGGGCGAATGTGCTGAAATTACCCGCCGCTAAACTGCTAAAGTCAGGCTAAAGCGCTGATTTATTCAACAGAGACAAAAGACCAAGGGAGGGTTTTAAGAGATTCATATCACTGCCAGAGTCTCCTCTAAGGAGCTTTGTGTGGAAGTGTGTGTGTGTGGTTTGACTGGTCTTTTTTTACACAACTGAAAGCATACAAGAGAAACTGTATTTAATATGTACAAGTAGAAGTCTGTGTATGTGTGTCTGTGTGCACTTCTGACTGTCAACTCTCACAACCAACCAAATGCCCAACAGAACTAGTCACTTAGCAGGTGTCTTTATCCAGTGCGATGTATAATACACATTTTCCTTGTTAAACTCATCAACAAAATGAATGTTAATGTTCGGTGTCAATTTTTTTTTTTGCCATGCTCATTTGATAAGAAAATACTAACAGTGCAAAAAAGAAAAACACAAAAAATATACAAATGTACAAATATAATGAATATTGAAATGAATGAACATGACATCATAAAAATGGTGATAAAATTTAAGGATGGTTAAAAACGGTTCAAAATAAATACTGCACATTTTGACCTTTTCCTGGGACTGTGATGACACCTTTCCTCAGTTATCAACATTGCAATTCTAGTAAAGTTTGTATTTTTTAAAATTATTTTATAGTACACATTTACTTTGTGTTAATATTACCTTGAAAGTAAATTAAATTCTAATACAAAGTGACAACAAATGTGACATCTTTCTCTCTTCTGACTACTGAAATCAATCTTTTTTCTCTCTTTTGGAAAGTCATGTAAATGCAATTGCAGATTTTTATTTTATTTTGCTTTTAGAGAAAAGGCAATTACAACTATTAGATATGCTGTCATCTCCCATTTAGCGGTATTTAGTTTACCCCATTATGAAGACTTCTGCTTCTGAGAACCCCAGAAATGTGAAAAGGGTCCAATAGAGGAACAGTTTACAGGTAACACCCTGATGATTAATGCCTTCTTGAAAGCAGATCTACAACCTTTACAGGCCTACATCATTTAATCAGTACCCTACATAAAGCAAACAGTGTTTTTGGGCCCTATCATGCCACGCTAGGGTTGCTCTCTTAACACTCTTTGAAAATGTCCCAGTACCTTCTCTCCACCAACCCACTCCTCCCCCCTCGGTGAACACACATGCTCTCCCAAGCCTCTCCCAAGCATTTGGGTTATTATTACTATTATCATTATTATTTTGGAAAAGCAGCGCTGTGAGCGTATTGCGTCAGGGCCCCGTAAACAAATCTATTATTGGTGATGAATTGTATAATAACACGGGCATAATGTGTTTTTCTCACACTGAAGTGTTTTGAGGTGCTGAACTGGAAAAAGTCCCCCGTCTGTAAAATTTGAATAAACGTACAGAAGACAGAAGAATATCTTCAGCGTTTTTATGGCATTGTCTTTTGTGAATTTGCTTTGGTTTAGAGAAGTTTTGAGCACTTACATATTACATATATGAAATAAGAAAAAATAAAATTTGAAAATTATATATATGTATATATATATATAAAAAATATTATGGGGCAAAAAAAAAAAACTATGGTACAATTCAAGTTTTTTTTTTTTGTCGTTATCCTTCAGAAATCATTCTAATAAGTTGATTTGGTGTTCAATAAACATTTCTTATTGTTATCAATGGTGAAGATGTGCTGCTTTATATTTTTTATGTTTATTTAATGGATAGAAAGTTTAAAAAAATGCATTTATATAAATCTTTTGTAAGCATATAAATGTCTTTACCATCACTTTTAATCAATTTAATGTAAACTTGCTGAATATAAGTATTAAATAAAAATAATACTAACTTTTGAGCAGAAATATACATTTGTAGTAGTTGTTTTGAACAATACTGTAAGCCCTGTATTCCTGACCACCTGCAAGAGCAAGAATACCAAATACAGAGTGCTGTTTTATGTTAAGCACATTCAGCTAATTTCATAAGTGAATGTCTTGTGGAACAGCTGATCCAAAGAGAACACTGTTAAAGAACGATTACGTTGCATTCCAATAATTGTAGAAATAAATGCAAATTATTGTAACCAGGAACTATAAGCTCGAGACTTAATGTACTTAAGCAATAAAAACCCTTTTTGAAAGCTCCTTAGTGCTTCTCTAATTATATGGTTACACATCTGACTGATGTAGCTGACTGTTATTGAACTATATGAGTTATAATTAAACTTAAAAATTTAAAGTGTTCAGAGGCCAAGCGCTTTTGCTCAGACAAGTGACATGGAATCATTTACTCATTCCCCTGTAGTCCCAAACCCATATGATTCTGTTGTCTTTTTTTTGTGAATAACTACTTGCATTTTACACATTTTCTCATTAAATGCAAAGTCTTGGAATATAGCACACACGTTATAAAATTTTTGCTTTGTGTCTGACCTCATTCATATTCACTGAATGGAAAAGAGAACCAGACACACACTGTGCAAAATTTCTCCTTTTGTGTTCCTCTGAAGAAAGGCAATCATATAAATTTGTAAAGAAATGAGGGTGAGTAAATGATGATTTCATTGAGAGTCATTTTTTATTTTAAAGGCATACAGTTTTTAAAGCATTCTCCCAAAGATAAAGTGTCCTCTAATGGCAAACATATTTTTGAGGCACACTGTAAACACGTCTGGACATCTTTTGTCACACACACCCACGGAGCAGATTCATGCATCTACAAAACCATATTACACACTGTTACTCACTGCTTTTCCCCATCACCCGTACAGAAAACACATACTCTCACACAGTGACGTGGATGGACACCCACACATCCTGGCTTGTGAGCTGGGTGTTAAATGTGGGAAACCATGATGGCAGGAGATCGCTGGCAGGAGCTGAGGACAATCCACAGAGAGAGAACCATGTCATCTTTCTTTACTCCAACCAGCTATTAATGCCACCTTTGACTGCTGCAGCCCAATGGGACTTAGTTGTTAATGCTTAGACATTTCTAACTCCACTTTTGGGCAATAATAATTATTTTAATCTTAGGTTTTTTCTTTGCCAAAGTCCAGAAAAAAATATCCTAGCAGGATAAAAGCCTCTGCCAACTGTTTGCATCACCAGTCTATGTTATCAGTAATTCTAATATAGCCACATACCTGCTTTTCAGCAAATCAGTTACAACTATTAGGCTAATGTTACATCACCCAATTAATATTTATGAGTCAGGCTGATACTTTTACATTTACCAGCTGGCAGACGCGTACTCTGCCGTTCAAATGTTTGGGGTTGATTTTGAAAAAAAGTCTCTTATGCTCACTAAGGCTGCATGTACATGATCAAATACAGCAAAAACAGTAGCATTTTGAAATATTGAAAGAATAGAAAGCTTTTCCTTTTTTTAAAGCAAAAAAAAAGTATTTTGTGTCATTTTTGATCCACTTAATCCATCCTTACTGAATAAAAGCATACATTTCAACAAGATACTGACCCCAAACTTTTAAACGGTACTGTTTATACAAAATTTACATGGTACACTTATGTCAGTACATGTTTCCTAGGACTCAAACCCACGACCTCTGCACCACTGGCCCCATGTTCTACCAGAGCTATCATAAAGACTAATACAGGGTATGTAATATGCATTTTTAATGCAAAACTCCCTCACTTCCTTCATTAGGTAATCTACTGCAACAACAACTTGTAGGTCGCCTCCCTGCAGCCTGTAATCTTAGACAGAACTGAAAAGTCACCATAACATTTCTCTGAATCAGTGAATCTTCTTTTCTTCTTTGCTGAGCTCAGGTTATGTTTTATTTTGTTTTTGTTTTTTACGCTTAAAGAGTTCATTCACGCTCTCTATCTCGCACACAAACAAAAATACTCACACACATGCACACACACACACACACACACACACACACACACACACACACACACACACACTGGGTGGAGCAGATGCTGTTTAGCTGTGGTAATTTGAATATATTTTTGGGTCAATCGCGTGCTCGCAAGAGACACATCCACGCCTTCCATGTGCTGAACAATTTAAATTTTTAATACTCCATTTAAATATATGGGCCACCTCTGCGGCAATCTCACAATGCCAAAAGCCCCTCTGATTTATGTGAGCCAAACAAAGCAACGGCGCCATGCTCTGATATCTGCTCTTACCTTCCCTACTATTGTTATCTTTAAACCATTTCACCTTAAGGAAGAATCAATAAGAACAATTATTAGAAGAAGACACTAACACAGCTGTCTCTCTCTCCTCTATCTTTTTCCCCTTCATTATTTTCTAACCTCCTGTTTTTCCTCCATTCGTCTTCTCTTTCTATCTGTCTCTCCCTCGTTATGTCTTTCTCCTTGGCAACTCACAGGGTATAATATTTAATTACGCTTTATAATTTATGCAGGTTATCAAAACTGTGAGAGCATCATTTTATGTACATTGGGCAAATTGCTTTTTTCCCCTCCTTTTCTTGAGAATGTGTGTGTGTGTGTGTGTGTGAGGGGGGGGGGGGGGGGGGGGGGGGGGGTTCTTTGCAGGCATAGACAAAGATATTGAAGCAGGGTGCAAATGTGAAATGAATAAACAGGGTGGATCTCTTCTTCAAGGCCCTAAATGAGATCTGTAGGAAATAATTTAAACCAGCGATAGGACCATTTATCATTGAAGGAGAAAAAGAGAAAGAGAGAGAGAGAGAGAGAGAGAGAGAGTAGTGCCCCTGGCCCTGACTACTGCAGCCAGCATCCTGCCACCATAAAAGAGCCATTACTGTAAACAGACACTGGATGTGCCCTGCTACTACTCAAAGGAGTCTCTTCCCAGGCATTTGTGCAGGTAGGGCCTGCATGCACACTGCAGCTTGCCATACGCAGCTCCTCTGAGACCTGTTGTTTGTCAAACTGTAATTCACAATTCAGGTCACAATTCACTTAGTCTGAATGTATGCTAAGACCTAATGCACAGATCACATATTTTTGATGTGTGTGCGATTTCCTAACTGTGGACATTCACTTAATATATAACCAACTGTGTTTGCATTAATATTCCGGCAAGACGCACAAGGCTGACAACAGCACTATATAGTGTCATTAGTTAGTTTCTTAGTAGCAATACTCACAAAAGTGTTAAATTATTTAGCATTTTCTTTTTCTTAGAAAAAGTTATAAGATGTTGTATATGTATAAGACAAATACATTACACAAATGAACAACAAAAAATATACATTGTACAATCTCTAATACAGCATGATATAAAATGTATAAATGTTTAACACAGGCATCACTAAATATATATTTTTTTACATTTTGTTCCTAGGAATATCATATCAACAAAAACAACACAAATGCATTAAATTAAATTAAATTGTAAACCTCTCTCATGTCACGTATCTGTCATGTCTCTGTTTACATCCTGGTTCCTCACATACACTCCCAGTGTCTCCCCACCCACCTGTCGCGTCATCAATCATCCTCTTAGTCTTGTCAGCTGTGTCTAATCAAACCTTGTGTATATTTCCCTTGTGTTTTCCTCGGTCTTCATCTGTTGATGCCTATGTTGAATGTTAGTTGTGTGTGTGTTCTCTCCCATTTGACCGTTTACAAATTTTGCACAAGACGTGCCCTTTTGTTTCTTATTTTGAAAGTGTTTGTTTTAAGTTTTGTATTAAAGTCATTTCATTTCATCCCTTGTTCTGGCCTTCCTCATCCACCTACACACTTTCCTAACAGATTGACGGATCTGGCTAGTCACCGCCGAAAGAGAAAAAAGCTGGTGATGGCGTTTTTTGCAGAGCAATTCACCACAAACGCCCAACAGGGCTTGGACTTAAAGGACTTTACGATTGACTTTTGCCATCTCGCCGCTGTAACCCCTTTGGACGATGAGATGATAAAGTCGCTGTTTTGGAACGGGGCTAATTATTACCATATTACCAGTCTCCACCAGCACCCTCTGCTTGTCAGTCTACGCCAGTGTCCACTATTCGTCATCCAGCACCCTCTGCTCATCGGTCTGCACCATCACCCACTATCTGTCAGTCTTCACCAGCACCCTCTGCTCATCAGCCTGCACCAGTGCCCGCTATCCGTCAGTCTGCACCAGCACCCTCTGTTTTCCAGCCTGCATCAGTGCCCGCTATCCGTCAGTCTGCACCAGCACCCTCTGCTCGTCAGCCTGCACCAGTGCCCGCTATCCATCAATCTGCACCAGCACCCTCTGCTTGTCAGTCTCCATCAGCGCCCGCTATTCGTCAGCCTGCACCAGGACCCTCTGCTCATAAGCTTGCCCCAGCACCTGCTGCTCGTCAGCCGGCACCAGCGACTGCTTCTCCTCTACCGGCTACCAAGCCCATGACTCTCTTGCCTTCATCCTCGTGCAAAATCACAGGGTGCCCACCAGAAAGCTGTGTGCCAGTCGTGCTGGCCAAAGCGCTGTTGTGTGTGGGTTGCACACGCAAGAGCTAAAAAACTACAGCCATCACCTGAAGCCATTCATGAACCCTCTCCATTGCTGAGCCCTCTCCAGTATACTCTCCCATGCCCGAGCCCTCTCTAGCACACCCTCTAGTCAGCAGCCATATCACCCTGCAGCCCAAGACTGGTTGCCCACTGAGGCTCAGCAGGGTTGAGCTTGGTCAGTACCTGGATGGGAGACCTCCTGGGAAAAAATTACCCTGTGATCTGTGTTGGTCCTAATGCCCCAGTATAGTGACAGGGATGCGTCCTTCGGATGAGACGTTAAACCGAGGTCCTAAATCTCTGTGGTTGTTAAAAATCCCAGGATGTCCTTTGTAAAGAAGAGGGGTGTAAACCCGGAATCCTGGCCAAATTTGCACATTGGCCTTGGTCCATCATAGCCTCCTAATCATCCCTATATATACTGATTGGTTTTATTGCTCTGTCTCCTCTCCACCTGTAAGCTGTTGTGTGGTGAGCATTCTGGCGCAATATGGCTGCCGTCGCATCATCCAGGTGGATGCTGAATATTGGTGTATTCAAGTGGTGGTTGGTGGTTCATGATAAAGTGCTATATAAATGCAACAAATTATTATTAATTATTAGTGCTCAAGGCCTCTCCTGAGCACCCCCTAGTACCTTAACTATTCCCTGTCCCCAAGTGCGTCTCAGACCTTCTGCCAGTCCCTAAGCCCGTTCCAAAGTCCCTCCTAGCCCCGAAAAAAGACACCACCTGTAACTCGAGGGTTTCCCCCACAACCCCAAAAAGTTTCCCCTCCCCCATTTTTTGTATTCTGTTACCTCTCTCTTGTCCTCCTCCTATGTTAGTTATGTGTGTTTTTCTCACATTGGACATTTCCCGTTAGACTGTTTACCAGTTTTTTTCACAAGACATGCCCTTTTGCATTGTATTTCGAAAGTGTTTGTTTTGTATTAAAGTCATTTCAGTTCATTCAAGCCTTCCTCATCATCCTACATACTTGCTTGACATCTTATGTATATTCAGTGTCATTAGATAGATTCTTCTTTTTAGTAAACCTATTTGAAATATTAAATTATTTTGCACTTTCTAGTGTAATATTTTGCAGACACAGACCTGTTATGATATTTCTAAGAACTAGTGCAAAATAAAAAATAAATTGCACAACTATCTCTAATGCAGCTTTTAATTTAAAATAAAGATTGATCAATGTTTAAAACTGTGCTTCTTAATATTTTGTAGAAACAAAATATTCTTTGCTGAATAAAAGTTTCAAAAGAAAAGCATTTAATTGAAATAGAAATAATTTTTAACACTGTAACTATCTGAACGTTTGATCATTTCAATGTGTCCTTGTTGAATAAAATTGTATACAGTACTTACATATCCGATTTAATACACCAAATGAGATGCATATTTTTGCTGTTTACATGGATCAAGTGATAAATCAAATAAAAAAAATGTAAGATTAAAAAAATAAATAAAATGTTTGACAGCGACTTATCTTAAAAAGTCCTATAAACGTATCCAGAACAAATAAAAATACATAATTAGAAATTAAAATCAGTGATAAGAACTTTGAACTTCACCCTGGGCATGAAAAGGGAACATATTTAGCATCTTTGTTTAGTTTCAAGTGCATACTTTAACATTCATCTAATGCTGGCAGGCTTGTTGAATAGTGCACCTGTGTCTATAATCTATACCTACCCCAGCTGTCTCACCCCAATCCAGGTGTGTGTGTTTCACTGGATGCTACTATTAGCATTGCTAATGATCCAAATCTACATACTTCTCTATATAATTAGCAGTAAAGATGACAAGCAACAGTCAAAAAAAAACTTTACTTTAGAGTACCGATCAGCTGCAAGTGGAGGAGATAGATACATATGAAACAACAGAGCTTCAACACTTTATGGAGGACATAAGCACATCAATATTTTTAATATTAGTAGCTGGTGACCACAAGCAACTCTGTACGTTTTTCAAGTAAGAAAACAATAAATCTGACACTAATGACAACAATGTGAAAAGCCAAGAGTCATTGAAGCATGGATTATTTTTCTCTTAATTATATTCAATGCTCTCAAAAAATGGCACCAGGCCATAAACAGCATATTTATAACTGCTTAAGATGCTTAAGGATTTGTTTCATTGTTATTATGAAGGTTTTTTTTTTTTTTTGGGGGGGGGGGGGGGGGTTATGCTGCCCCCCATTCTATATACACTTTCATGCATATAGAACGAATTTATACTAATACCCAAATTATAATTAATATTAATAATATTTTAAAAAAATCCCTTTTGAGTGGAACTCAATGCCATACCATGGCTCGACTTTATGGAAACAGTCCATGGGAGCCAATGTCTGAATCGCCCATTTAAACATAGCAATCAGTGTAGCGAATTATCGTATTATGTCACCGAAACCATAAATAGAGTTTGTCACCAGCTTCTTTGTTTTCAGAAGCTATGTGTGAGAGTGTGTATTTGCTACTTTGTGTGATAGGAGTTAGATTCCACCATATTAGGAAATAAGTACAGGAGATTTGTTACGCCATGCACATTAAGGGTGACGAATCACACGTGTGTAATCTGTATGAGTGAGGACCATGTGAGGCCAGTCCTTGAGGGTGCTGACTGCAACAAGTTTAATCTCTGCAAACTCAAATCTCACCTAGCTCTATTTGATGAGAGCCAAGCTCCTACACCCTGCTTTTATTTGGGTCCTGCAGCTCTGCGACTTTGATAATAGGGATCACAGGTAGAGTTGGTGGATGAGGAGCAAGAAACAGACGCTCCACCAACTAGACCTTATTCTGGATTTTGAAGCTCAATCTACTATTTCTTCAGACTAGAACAAGGAACTCATGCTGCCTGTATCTGATTCAGAGATGCTGCATGGAGACTGGAGACACTGAGGCAGATGTCCCATCACAGCAGTCCTCTTTTGTCAGTCGAGTTTGAAGAGCTGCTTGAAGTTGTGGCTTGTGCTGAGTTTTAAGGATCTACATCCAACTCTCAGGCTACTGGTGTAATTCCTATCAGCTCCTGGTATACATTGGTGGCTGCAAAAGAAGGAAAGAGGTCACCAAGCAGCACATCTCACACTGGATCACAGATGCAATCTCCCTCTCCTCTGAGGTACATGGAAAGGCTTCACCTCAAGGACTTATGGGCCACTTCATTAGGAGTATTCCATCTTGCACAGCTCTTGCTAGGCGGGTACCATAGCCAGATGTTTGTGCTGCAGGACAGGCTGGTCATTTCCCTACATATTTGTCAGGGTCTACAATCTGGACATGAAAGTCCTTCGGGGTTAAGCCAGTTTTAGCCCGCACACCAAATTGTCTGTGCCAAAACCCAGCATTGTGGAGCAGGCATTGTCCAGTGACGTGGCACCATTGTCACTAATAATACAGTGATCCCTCGTTTATCACGTTTAATGTGGACCAGAACCCCCCGTGATAGGTGAAAATTTGCGAAGTAGGATCAGCCAATCAGCTCACGGGATACATCCACTCGTGCTCTCATTCGTGATCTCTCGCCGGGAACCATGCCCGTGGGTGTGTACAAAGCTTCATTGGTGAGTTTCTCTCTTTGTCTGGCATCCTGGGAAACCCTTTCTCTCGCGCATCACGATAAAACAACGCTGCTTTCCTCAATTCGGCTGCCGATTTGGCTGTATTTTTTAATTTTTATTTTTCAATAAATATTTTTGAAAAATCCACGATGCACTGAGGCCGTGAAACTTGAACCGTGAAGTGGTGAGGTATTACTGTATTCTCCATAGCGTCAAGCCATGACAAAGTGTTGAGTTACCCTCGAAACTAAATGTCTCAGGTTATGTATGTAACCCAATTCCCTGAGAGGGGAACGAGCTGCTGCCACGCCCACGGCCATGCTTGCGCATCTTCAGATAATTTGAATATGGTGAACAGCATGGCTGTGACGTATTACTCTATGTTATCACGCTCAGCCACTCACGACTGGCATGTGTAAACGTGCTTCAGACACTGGCTCTCATTCCCCTCTCGGGGAATTGTGTTACATGCGTAACCTGAGACGTTTTCTCTAATGCTACATTATTGATTTGTTTTTTTGTTTGTTTTTTACTCACCATAGTACTATGCTGTTTATAGATTATTAGTTTTAATTATTTTAATTATTTAATCTTTTTTTATACACCGTTTTTCTCTCAACTTTTCTAAGGAAATTAAATAGTACCCAATTACTTTGATTTATAATCCTCCAACCGGAAAAACAAATGGGAAAGACAGGGAAAGTGAATGGGTCAATGGCATATAAAAATGTGTGAGAAGATTTTAAAATTCAGATTTAATTTGTAGGGGAAAATGTCATGTAATTTCTATTCACTATAGTACTACACTGTTCATGTATTATTTACAACAATTTAATTCAATCTTATTTTTTATTGTTCATTTATTTATTTTCTTACAATTCATTTTTCTCTAAACTTTTCCAAAGACCCTCTAGCATTCCCTTGCGGCCCCCTGGGGGTCCCCCAACCCCAGTTTGAAACCCCCTAATTTAGAAGCATAATTTTTTCCCTATTAAATTATGTGTGAATGATGTTAAAAACTGGATCCCCTGATAAAGTTTGAGGATGATGTGTGTGCACGTGCGTTTGACTCCCCGCGCTGTGTTTTGGGCTCTAGGGCAGCCCGGTCTCTGGGGTTTCTAAATGTCAACGACCTGAGGGCCTGACTCTCTTTCTAGCATCCCTAACACACACATCAGTCAGCCTCTGATTCTGCTCTCTGCCTGATAATACTCGCTCATTCATCATGCTAATGAATCAAGCAAATTCATCATCTATCTCATTCCACTTTCGGCACTCAATGTACACATTCACTCTGCCTCTGAAAAGACTAGGCCGCTCCGACTTGTCTCATTCGCCTTTCTGCTCTCTCTCCCCATAGCGGAAGCGCTGGAGGTGTAAGATGAGAGGTGTGTGTGTGTTGTAGCGCAAGGAAAAGGTTCAGACTATGTGTCTATCTTCTCTCAGCCTCTGGGAGTTGATACCAATCGGCCCCCACCTGCTAAACTTACTGACATGCCTCCGCTTTGCCTTCTGCTCAGCTTGACTAACATAAATATGTAATTGGAGCACAAACAACTATGAGTGTGTGATGTGGGGAGGGTGTGTGTGTCTTTGTGTGAGTCTGTGTGTGTGTGTTAAGTGAAAATGTGGTTTAAATGCTGTAAGCCCACACTCCGTTGCCACCTTACCTAACAGTCTTGTGTCAAGAGCATTGGGAGCGTTGTAAAGATCAGGAGTGTGACAGTGAGCATGTGAGACACACATATACACACACAAGCACATGGTGCAGAGGCAGAAAAGCAGCGTGAGGGGCAATAAAGCAGTGTAGTGACACGGGTAGGCAGATGAGAGGAGAACGGAAACGTAAAACAGCATGAGGACTCTGCTGGTGACGAGATTCTAGAGGAGGTTAAACAGGCCCGATTACCTTGATTTATAATTGTCCACCAGTGTCAGAGAAAAGAGGCAGAGACAGAAAGAGAGTGGAAGGGTCGAAGGGAAAAACGATGTGTTAGATGATGGCAAGGGGAAATTTTCAAGGCAAGTGAAAGTCCAGGTTAATAAAAACAACCAAGCATGTATACAAGTGTAAATTTCTAAGAAATGTGTTTTCCACAAAATATTTGAAGATTTGATTCAAGCAAAAAGTAACATGCGTTTCATATGTTTCTGAAAGAAGTCTTATGATTACCAAGATTCCATTTATTTGTTAACAAATACAGTAAAACTAATATTTTTTAAGTATCATAACAATTTAAAATAACTTTCTTATATTAATATATTTTATTGAAAGCAAAGCTGAATTTTCAGCAGTCATTACTCCAGTCTTCACTGTCATATAATCCTTAAGAAATCGTTGTAAAATGCTGACTTTCTGATTTGCTTTTTAATATTTTTATGGAAACTGTGATACATTTTTTTCAGTATTTATAAATGCTTTGAAAGTTCAAAACAACATTTATTTGATAAATTGTGTAATATTATAAAAGTTTATATAATTATTTACTATAATTCTAAACAGTTTAATGAATTCTTGCAGAATAAAAGTATACATTTTTGAACAGTAGTGTAAACATTTTAAAACCTTATCGCTACATTATACACTTTATTACATTCATTATTGCTTTTGCAAAATAACATGTTTTAGATATAAATCACATAAATCTAGAACGAAAAAAGGAAATGTCACATCATTGACCTGAATACATGAAGACTGCTACAAAAAAGAAAGAAAAAAAGAAAATAAGTGAGAGACTTAGCATGAATCATAAGAAATGGGGACAGACCGAATGTTGGACAGAGGGAAATTGAGAGAAATGAAGAGTGGTTTGTCTCACTGCTGAATTTGTGAGAGCAGAGGCGTCCACTAAAGTGCCTGAGGGAGTTCGGTACTTCTGCTCTCTGTCTGTCTCTCACTGAGATTAAGACCGAAATTCCTCATGTCCATGAGAAGGAGAAAAAGAAGGAAAGAGAGTGAGAAACCCAGCATTCCTCCAGCAGCTCAGCGCTGCGCTGCTACCACAACAAAAGAGCCATTCAGGGGGGCCCTGCTTTAAAAAGTTGAAGAGTATGTCTAATTTTGGTCAAAGTTCATTAGAAAGCACAAAAGCAGGAGCTCACTCAGAACATAAGGACAGTCACAGAGGCAAGTGCTTCGTGCCAGCGCTGATAAGACGGGACGGGCGACTACAAAGCGCTCCTTAAGAGGACTTTGAAAAGGAGGGAAGGAAAGAGAGAAGCAAAAAAGAGAGAGGGAAAGTGAAAAAAGAAGAAGTCTGAATTGTTCAATTGGAATATGTCATGGATTTAATGCAGTCATGTCAAACTGTATTAATGTAAGGGGTTAAACTAGTAGAGGGAAAATATTGAATATACTATAAAGCAACTAAACAGCTAATGTAACGCTGTAAAATAAATAAATGAAATATATGGAAAATATTAAAATACAGATTCAATTAATATCACTACACTCTATTAGATTGTGTCAAGACCAATCAGCACTGTTTTTTAGTATCATTATTATTATTTATTTTTATTTATTTTTTATAAAAAGGGAAATAAAAACTATGCAAATTATAAAACCTAGATTTCTTAAATGTAAACACAAATGGAGGGGAAAAAGTGTTTTCTACAAAATTTTGATTGAATGTAACTAAGTAAAAACGAATACAATATAATTAATTGATTACACCAAACTTGTACTTTCAGAAGAGAGGAATTTGTTCAACGATTATCATTCAGCGATATGACAATGTGCCTTTTTGAGAATGAAACAAACTGTTTCGTTATTGAATGCAGAATTAAAGGCATTTCCACAGTGCTCCAAAGGAGAAGCCGCCAGTGGAGATGACCTATAATTGCTAAAGCGAGTCCTAGTGTTGTAAATGGATATTGGAGATTAGATCTCCCAACTGGAGGGGCATGTCATTTTCCTATTTTTCCTCCTATTGATTTTGCTTGCTTTTATACTGTCATGACCAGAGAGGTTAACCCCTTCTGCGCTGGGCAAACCCATCTACTTGGAGCCAACATAAACTAAGGAATGACCTTTTAATCGGTGGACTAGTTGGCACCCGCAGATCAATTCAATCAACCTGACAAATTTCTCGTTTTATCAGGACCAGAACACAATCAAAATCAATCAACTTGCTTCTGATCAGGTAGTGATTAACCCTCTTCTCCTGCCTTGTGTTTGCACTACTGACAGAGTGGCATATATCAGACATGCCTCGTTTCATTGCACACACACACACTCACCCTTTCCCTCCCGCTGAGTGTGTGCTGCTTATAGGAGCCATGCTCGCTCACTCCTAATCTCCTAATCAATAGTGAAGGCTCCCAATTAACCAAAGCCTCATATGCACACCCCCCCCCCCCCCCCCCCCCACGCCAGAATTGCTGCCATGTGGCTCTTCCCTTTCTATCTGTATATGTTTATGACACATGTGCGACCATGAACCCATCCCCCAAACAAAATCTCGAACAGACATACATACACATGCTGTGTTCGGAGAATCAAGTGGTTTGAAGGCAACTTAACCCTCTATCTAAAACACATTCCCTCGCTCCTACTTTCGGTAGCGCCACAGGCTTATTTTAAGTGTCTCTTCTGCTGGATTATTTCCTGATGCTTTGGGCTATGTTTGGTGTGACAGCGGCAGTATGTCAGTGCCTGATTTGACTGCAGGGTGAGTGTGTGTTTATACTGAGTGAGCGGTGACAAGGCCTTATGAAAGGTAACTTCAGGCTCTACACAAAAAAAGAGGGTTTTTGGCTTTTCCTTTTCAGGAACAATAGCAGAAAATACACACACGCAAATCCACTCCACAGCTGAAAGACACATTTAAGTGCCACCTGCGAGCCTATTAACTGAATATGCCTAGCAACAGTGCGTCTGCCTTATTGTTCGCATACAATCCCCTCCATTAAGTTCAAGTGACATGTCTGTTTTAACCAGCACCTGACATTTAAAAGCAAATGCGAGCCAAACGTACTTAGCTACCGTGTGACTTTAAGGACAAGTCTGTGATCGGTTTTACACGCGAGTAATCATTAAGAGTAGAAATGGTTAGCAGAGTAGAGCACTAGGGATTGCCTCTTCGGTTTGTAAGGTGAGACTCTCACGTCTGACTTTATCTCCTGCTCCCCGTCCCCATCTCTATTCTTTGCGTTATTTTTACGTCTCCCTCAGCGCCCGGAGATAACGGCTCGTCAATATTTAATGGACATGCTCCAACGAGAGAGCGGCGGCGACAGGGAGTGAATGATATTTTGCTGTCAGAGGCCTATCTGATCAGGAGCTGTCCACAGGGGTGCGAGCCCTTGAGCCGATATAATTCTCTTAGAGCGGGATGAAGACCAGGACAGGAGAGAAGCCTCATCCGCATCCAAGCCCCCTCAACCTCACACCAATCAGTCTACCAGTATGGACTTAGGCTACCATCAGGCTAATGAAAACAAATGACTTATCAAGCTCCAGACAAACCAATTTCAGACATTCATCATGGCCCACATGGATTTCGTAAATCCCATCAAGTCTGTCCCCTTGTCGTTGTTCTCACCGCATCTCCGATCCCACATGACTGACTGTCCTCGTCCTGTTCCTCATCCGTTTCAGCCTCATAAAGTCTTCCTCGTCTAACAGACAGGCCTTGACGGCAGCACACAATGCAATAGTCCTCATGAAGGCTGCAATTTAGCATCAATTTGGTCGCACGGTTTCAGAAACATTGCGAACGCTTTTGGGTGCCAGGCTGACGTGTTGGTAAATGTTGTCTCGACATCAGCCAAGATGACATTAGGCTGCGTATCTGCTAAGGGGTTTAAGGGTGGCTCATGAGCGGAGATTGAAGCCCATTGATGCTGGTAGATATGAGTGATGTTGTCCAACTTGTGTAATTGTCAAATCGCAAAATGAAAGTTGCTTTAGCTGTTGGGACGTGATTGATGGACAGGTGGCAGGTTGATTTGGACAGGAGGGAAGTTCTCATCAGATGGATGGACCACTGCCATCTTGCAGTAGAAGAAGACTAAGGCAGGGATGAGACTGAGAAACAAGGTTGTAATGCTGTCAAACTAATTTGGGTTGCTTTATACACCAACGCATCAGACTTGAATCAGACGGCTCCGTGCGTATTCTCACTTTATACAACTGTCAGAGTTATTAAGTTCAATTTGACCTGCAACCTGAAGGCTTAAGAGCTTTTTACCATTTTTATAAATAGCATATAAATGTTCCACATTTCAGGTCTAAAACAACAGACTGAAAATTATAAAACAAACTTCACATTCCTTCTTTTAATGGCTATTGGATAGAGATGTGCCCGAAGCCGAATACCTTATTCGGAAAGGCACGGATAATGGTTTCAAATAACAAATAACATGAAAAATACTTGGCTGAGTCATTTACGCCTCATGTTTACTGGATAACAGGTGAGCCAGAGGATAGCATAGCACAATATTACACATAAACCTCTAAAATCACTACGTAATAATGAGTGTGTGAAGTGAATGAGTGTAAACTCTATTTATGGGTACATCTCAGTCAGCTCGATGGTTCAGTTTTCAGGACATTGGTCAGGGAGTCTGCAATTTTAAGGACTGTCTCAATTACAAAATCTTACCAGTGCACTGAAACATTCACTAAAGTCTCACAACGCATTGTGAAAACCAGAGAGCAACGATGCTCCCTTAACGGACGTTTTGAAGCACAAAACATAAATTAAGTGAGCTCGCTCTGTTGTTATTTATCGTCATCATTGTCCCGTGTTCTAATTGGTTTGCTGTCATATGGGTGATTTCCTGCGCAGGGAAAGCTGCCCACGAATCGTTCGCCCGAGAGGGAAAATGTGCTGTTGCTGCCAGATCTCGATCACCGAAAATCACATTGTATTTGATAGAGAACTAAATAGACTAAATCTGAAGTAATAACTGAAACAATCTTCATGGTATTTTATTTTTTCCATAGGGAAATTAATTTTTTATGAAAAATAACGTGTAAAAGACAGACCTACTGTAGGTAGACCTATATATATATATTGTAAACGATGACACATATTGAGTTATGTGACATTGAAACGATATACATATCGTTTCAATATGTGTCATGACTCAATATGTGTCATTGTTTACAAATACCTCAATTTTCACAGTCCACACTAATGCAAAAACGAGTCCACTTTAGAAAACATTTTCAAAAAGCACCATTTTAACAGGACAAAAATTGTCTCAGTGGGGACAGAAGGTAAAAATGGAGAGAAAAAGATGCATTTCAAACTAAAATACTCTCTATAGAGAAGGCTTCACTCTCTCCCAGAGATAGCACTGAAAGTATTCTTTAAAATTTGCTTAGATTTGCATTTAAATGCTTAGTAAAAGTTTTTATTTTTAGCAACTTTCAACACCTGAATATTTTCCTTCAAATTGCATGTTCTCTAATCAGCTATTTTTATATAAAGTCCTCTTATTTGAGGTTGTGGATGACTGTCCTGACATAACTTCTTCTTAAAGTCCCTCTGGAAATGAATAATAATAATAGTAATTATTATTATTATTAGTTATAAAATATTTATAAAGGAATCATTTGTATTCCTTTTATTTAACATTTAGTTTTATATTTCAGTAAATGTTATTATTATAATAAAATATATATATATATATATTTTGTGAGATATACGTGGCATGTTTGTTAAATGAAAACTATATGGAGGGAACAAAAATGCATTTACAGCAACTTTTCAAAGTAATTTTACAAATTTCCAGCTAAAGTTCATGTCAAATCTTAACAATAATAATAATAATAATAAATAGATTATAATGGTGCTTGTTGTGCTTTTTGAAGCATTTACAAAATGCATGTACCAAGTTATAATAATAATAATAATACTGCTAATGTTAATAATAATTAGTAAATTGGAAAACATTTTCAAGAAAAGTTTAAATGATAAATATAAAATAATAGTTTAAAAATATGATAAAGATGATTTAGCTGAAAGTTATTTTAGGTGTGAAATAAATTTATTATGCATGGAGAGGACAAAAAAGGAAAAGTTATTAACCCAAGCAACATGCACACTTGCCCTTTCTGCTCTTTTGCAGGTCAGCTGTACCAATGAAATAAATAAAAAAGTGAGAGAATGATTAAGATGAAAATGTATGCACCCAATCAATCATAATTAACCAGGACTGATTTTTACTGAAGCCCCTGGATCTTCTGGGCTCTTAAAACCTACCAAATGTACCATATGGAGGAAACCATATGACATGTTTGCCCTGAAAAGCAAGTGCAATATGATCACCCAACTGTGGACTTGGTGTTCCAAAACTTGGTCTTGACGTGGAAAATATGGCATGTACTATATGAGAAAATATATTCTACTGTAACTGTATGTCCTGGGTACTTGGGAGCTCTGTTCTTTAATAGGTTTTCTGTCCTTCCACTCCCTGATCAGAGTGTTAAGAGGAAACAATGGCTAATTACAGAATAAGGTTAGTGAGAATGGGAGAATTGGGACCCCACCCCCCCTCCTCTGTTCTTAATGAGCTCTGGGTCTGACCTTGTACAGCCAGCACTCCCTGGTATATCAGTGAAGCACGCACACACATGTGCCCAGCCTTTTTTTTTACTAATTGAACTTCCACTAAACAGGAGTTGTACTGACACGCTCACAACTTTAACAGACCAACAACCAACAATGATAATCTTCCTTAGACAACATTTAATCCTCCGCATGCCATTCCAGAACTGTATTCTTTTCTTTCTCCCATGAAAGAACCCCCCCCCCCCCCCCAACACACACACACACACACTCACACACACAAAATAAAAAAAAGAATGTCAATAGTGATTTATACTGCCAAGCTCCAATAAATAAATGCCACAGCACTATGAAAATACCATAAATGTTACCCCGACGATATGTATGCTAGGTTATATAAATTTCAGAACAGACTGGAAATTTCAAACCACTAGTAATTTTCCTTTTCAAAATATTAATATTTATGAATTTTATAAATGTGTGAATCTCTTAAAAGTTTCTCATAGTTTTCTTTATAAAGAAAAGTTAACTTGAGGAAATATATGTATGAAAACAAAACTTGTAACTATTGTAACCATAGTTCCCTGAGCACAGGGAACGAAATGCCAAAGCGACCAAAGCGACCCCTATGGGATGCAGCATTGAGTTCCCTTTCAGAAGGGAAACTAATATTATTTAATAATAGTTGATGTTGTTGTTATGGTTATTATTATTTCTATTAATGTTTTGGTTTTTATTACAGTTATTGTTGTTGTTTTTTGTTATAAGTCATAAACAAACCTTTTCTCATTTTTAAGCTTAGCAGGATTATTCTACATTAAATTTTGCTGCGGAAAAGAGCAATTCTCATAAACTAATTTTGTGTTTCACAGAATAAAATAACATCAAATTGGTGGGTAAATTAGTAAATGACTCAAAAGTGTTTTTACTCTGCTGCATACATGATTTTAGCAGTGCCGAGAGTTAATTCAGTGATAGTAGTGACAGAGGGTGTAATAATGGTAATAGATTAGTTGCAATAAAATAGTAACACCAATATTTTCAGTATAAAACATCGGTGATGAATAGATATAGCTGTTGATATAATATTTAGGCTGTAATGCTCAAACCAGTACAAATGTAAGAGGTGATGTGGATCAATAAAACTACACCATTCATCAACCGTTATACAGTCCATGATAATAAACATCCAGTATAATACATATTTCTCAAAAGTATATAACAGCTATATATTGCCAGAGAACAACAGAATTGCAAATTAAGTGCTTCTCACTCGTCCCTGTAATCTTCAACAGGCCTTAAGAGAAAACAAGAGCAATGATTCAGCTGCATTTATTGGCAAAAAGAAAATGTCACTGAAATATAACATCAAAACAGCAATTTTACACTTAAATTAATCAGTTTTTCTCTGTATCAGACCAGCAGAGTGTTCAATTTGCAAATCTCTCCCTTTCCCTGGTCTCTCTCTGCCAGGCGTGTGTGGAGGTAGAGGGAAAAAATGCGAGCAGAACCGCAGAACAGTTAATAGTAGCACTGCAATAACAATAAAATGTCATCAATCTGCGGTGCCTCCTGCTTCTGTCACACCAAGTTTGTACAGATTAATGATATTAGGCCCGAGTCGCAGGCAGCGGTCTTAAAGGCACAGCAACCCGTGCAAACAAACAATGCCAACAGAGAGGGAGGGAGGGACAGATGAAAGGAGGTAGGGAGAGATGGCATAGTACTTGCCAGTCACTGGGCTGTAAGCAGATGGCATGATGGAGTAGAGAGAGAGAGAGAGAAAGAAAGAAAGAAAGAAGGGAAGAGAGAGTGGCTGAAGCCATCGGATGGACTGATGTTGGAAAAGGGAGGAGGGGAGAGGGAAAAACAGCCGACAGATGACTGTTCAATTAAAAGGGCACTTCAGGGTGGAGAGAGGCAAAAGAAAAGAGAACGAGAGAGAGAGAGCAAAACAGAGAGAATGAGGAGGGACGAGAGAGAGAACGAAAAGGGAAGACACTTGAGGATTGTGTGGAACAGATTACTGGAAGCATGCAGACAAAATACACTCCGCTGTCGTATCCAGAGATTTTCACACCATCACTACTCACAGGCAATTGCACAAACACACACGCACATATCAAATGGCTCGGCAAAGGTGTTCACGGCTGCACTGTTTGTGTTTTCATCCATCTGTGTGCCTGGTGGTGACATATCAGCCAAGTGCCTCAATCAATGACACACTCTGGGGGTACTGAGAGCCCGCCCCAACAGTTTTTTTTAACCCCTTGCGAGTAACAGATCTGCTTTCAAACTCCCAGCGGTGCTAATGCCAGCCACCATCATCATCACCACAAAATCTGCTCTGGGGCAGGAGATGAAACAGAACCCGTCCTCCCCAAGTCCCCACAAGATCTCTGGTAGGAGATCTCCACATATCCATTACGTACCCTGCAGTGAACAGGTCTCAGTTAGCATTAACTTTGATAGCCAGGGTCAACCATGTCCCAAAAAAGACAACTGTCACGAGAGGTGCAGTGTGCGATGCGGAGACACGAGGAGATTGAGGATCCAAACTGAAACACTTTATTCAAACCGAAAACAAAAACACTTTAAAAGGAAACTCAAAGCGGCACTCATTGTGCAAAACCTCGGAACAAGGAACACATCTACACACTGAACACAACATGAAACAGTATCAACGATCGACAAAGACAAGGGAACACAGGAGGGTATAAATACACAAGGAAGATGGGGAACAACTGACGAGACTTTGGTAAGTGATTAGACACGGACAGGTGCGTGAAGGACCTGGAAGATACATGGAAGGGATCCGGATGTGAACAACGGGACAAGACCTTGAAAGCAACTTCCAAATGTGTGCTTTAATGGTTAACACACATGATCCTGGAGAAAAAAATTGTGGGCAATAACAGTTTGAGCCTGGCTTTTTTTTAAATATAGTAGCAGGTTTCCAATTCGTCATGATATTTAACAAAAGGAATAATTGATATAATGTGAGAATATTATAATATCATCAGTAACTCTGGTTTCTGTCATCTTAATGCTGGTTGCCCATCGTAAAACCGCAGAGGATGGCAATAGAATTTGTAGCTAAAACTGCCACAAAAAAATCATGACAATAGAAAAGTAAGGCACTGTAGTTTTCATTATGGTTATCTTCATACTTAGCGCTCTTGGTGTGAACAGTCCTTTAAAATGATATGAGGGTGAATGAATAACGATACAATATTTTTTTCGGGGGTGAACTATCCCTTTAATCTTATTTAACATCAAAGTAAGTAGCAAAAAAGTACACTCAAATAATCTTATCTCAAATAATGTTTCCTCTCCACTAACTGATTTCTTCCCTCCCACTCAAATGATGTGATTGAAATTAAGCGTATGTCCTCAGCAGCGGCTGTCTGGTGACGCAAACTTTTTGAGTGTATATATTTTTTTGTGGTAAAAGCGAACACTAGACCCCCTATGGGAGTTCTGCTCAGGTTCAAAGCCAGACGTCTGACTTGCCGGTGAAGTACCAGGAGAACACTGTTTCTCTATTGCTCTGGTGCTCCGCCTAACCATAAATGTGGTAATGGGTCTAAGTAATCTCTGTAGTACACCTAACAGGAGTGAAAATAAAAGCGGTTCATGGATGAAGGTGATGGCTACATCTCTATTTGTCTCTCTGTCTCCTTCATTTTGTTTTCTTCATATCGTTGCAATATCTTCATACGGAAGAGGCACAGCGTGGCCGAATTAAGGGACACTTCAAAGCTTGCATGCTGAGTTTAATGACACAAAGCGTAGTGTGCGAGCCCTATTGTTTTGCCTCAACACAGCAATTCCTCCAACATTACACCATTGGATTTTTATGATAAGGAATTAGGCCTGTCCTGTAATTGTGCAGGGGGCTTGTGTAGGACCCAAGAGGATGTGGCTGCTGAGGTGAAGACAGGGATAACACTCTTGCTACTGCCAACATGAAGGAAACCGAGAAATACAGAAAAATTACAGCAATATCGCCAGTCGTAAAGCACGTAAGAAAGCTGGTTTAGTTAACGTAATTCCCATAATCATTTGCTTATTTCATTTCGTGAGAGGGGGGGAAAAACAAAATTGGTTGGCCAAGATAGTTGCGTTGTACTTTAAAATGGCATGAAAAGCATTTTACATGATCGTCTTTGCAAATGTGCGAGAAAAAGGAGAAGAAAATGAAGGGAAAGAAAGACAGTGCGTGTGTGTGTGGTGCCACTCTGGCCTGCAGGGACTGTGCATAGCCTGAAGCTTGCATCAGTAGAACATAGTGAAACCACCACTCGCAGCAGTTGAAGTGGTGGTACCAGTAGCACAGGCCTACTAGTCATGTCATGCTACACACAGACACTCACTTTTTGCAATGCCCGCATGAATGGAGGAGAAAAAAAGATTCCAGTTGCCTAGGAAACACTTCACTCTGATAATTATTACTGTAACTATCTCTGCACACCCCACCTATAATAGAAATGGATCATAAATTATAATCAGACTGGCAAGACCTCTGTGGCGAGGGCTACTCACTGCTGCCACCCTCTGGCCAAAGCCTCTCTGCCGTTCTCTGTCCCTGCTGTCTGTGTGAGAACCGAGGATACCCTGAGAGCTCCTTCTAATTTATGCTCTCCACTGAACAGAAATTCAAATATTTATGTATTTGATGTTTTTAGACTGTTTTCGGAGAATAATTATTGAGCGCGGAAAAAATGCAGTTAACCGCCAATTGAAATATGGCTTCATGCAGGATTTCATGTCTTTAAATATTTAAAACTAGGAATTCCCATGGCCATATCCTAAGTAATCAAAAAACAATTAAATATTCTTCCAGTTGAGAAATGCTTTTTTGTTTGTTTATTTTTAAAATAATTTGTGCCTTTAAGAAGAAAAAAAACAAACAAGAAAGCGGGGTTGTGCAATACTTGCAAAGTGAGCGTCCTACTTTTCTCTCTTCCCAAGAACTGGGAGGCAATGAACAAATAAATAAAAAATATAAAATAAAAAATAAAACGTCTAAAATAGCAGCATCATTAACTTTATGCAACCAGCCAAACAGGAAATAAGATAATTAACAGTCTTCATTTCATACAGAACTTCAATAAATTGCGCATACTGTCCAATCCTGATAGACAGTGAGACAGCTCTTCCATTGTTGAGACATTTAAACATTTCAGTCTCTTAAAATGATTTAGTGAATGGTACTTGGACAGCGTGGAGATGCCTGGCAAGCAGACGCACGATGGTGAAGCTACAGCTGCCTTAAACGCGGTTCCATGAAATAGAAACTGTCTTAAATCAACCAAATACAGCTGATTTTAATTCAGCTCCCCTTTTGTGGTGTGGAAAAGTGGTTTTGATTCAAGACGAATGTGCAACAAAAGGTCTTCACCGCTGTGCCAGCTTACCCAATTACTGGCAAACTGCTGGGTCTTAAACCAGCTATCACATGTAAACATTTCCTGCAGCCACCGCCCCCTCGGTTTTAACCAGGGCACTGCAAGTTCAGGGGTGGGGGTACGTCTGCTCTGCCATGCCTTCTTCAATCAAACACATGATGCTGAGGTTTGGCACCCACAGAGGCAGAATAAAAAAATAAAAAAAGTTAATTCTTTTTTAATTTCTGGAGTACCGAGCTGACAAAAGCCACTTATTTTGATCAAGAAAAGAGAGAGAGAGAGAGAACAAGTGGCTCTGTACATCACACAAACATCTGACTGTATTTAATCAGTTGGGAGCCTTGTGTCATTTTCACCCATTAACTTCATGGGAATTGTCGACAAGTTTCCTCCACTTGTCTCAAAAAGTGCACTCTGCTCTTTAATGCCAAATGTAGCTCTGTTATGAATTGCACAATCGCAAGGTCATCAGGCTGTTTGAGCATTTGATCTTTAACGTCGACTCTTGTGCATTAAAATGCACAAAAAGTTATGCTGCAACAAAACTTTCAGATCTTAAACAATGAAACTGCTGCTCCTACATAACAAGAGTAAGTTGGAAAAATTATAACAGCGTTGACAACTTTCTGCAAACGTAACTCTGAGACTTTCAAGAGCCCCCGTTCACAGAAGTTTACGGCATGTTAGCAATATGTTAGATTCAGACTGTACAATGCAAATCATAGTGGAGATTCTCATTAGTAGGTATTGACAAGCCACATAAAACAGCCCTCTTATGTGCGCCCGCTCTCCATGCCAGCTTTTTCGGCTCACCTCACCTCTCCTCTCCTTTTGTCTCATCTTTCCGCCCGAGCTGTAGCCGTGCATATTTCAGATCGGCATGACAGACAGTGGAAATTATTTATCCTGGGTTCTGAGCTCGTGGCGAGCTGTTTAAGCATTCATACTAACAAAGGGCAGCGGAGTCACAACGAGGCTGACAAGGCCTCTCTCTTTCTCTCTCGCTCACACACACACACACTGCAGCACTTTTCAGAAAGACTCTGGTTTTTTTTTATTCTCTGACCTTTGAAGCAGCTTAGGTTCACAAAACACTTCCAAACAGTTCTCTCTAATGGCCCCCTACTCAAACAATCGGCAGAACGCTCCGACCAAGATGATTGATCTCCGACAAGCAGCTCGATGTAGCTCCATGAATCATTAGATCAGCTCGGAGGTAAAGAGAGAGAAAGAGGAGAGAGATAGACCAAAACGGTCTGCAAAGGTAACGAAAGATGAAAAAAGGCTTAAGACATATTGCATGCAAATAAGCTTCCACGCAGCTGAGCATTTCAAAACTACCAAAAAAGAAAATCAAATGAACAAGTGCATATTTGACATATGAGGAAATCGAGCTTGGGTCTCATTTTATTACATCTCAACACAAATGGAGATTACTAGGTTTCTACATGTATAACTGTTTTTATTTCTGTATTATAGAGTTTATAAGAAAGAAAGAAAAGCAACAAAGGAAGTAGAATTGTAAGGACAGATGAACAGCAGTGGATCATTTGAGTCAGTGTGGTAAACTGACACACACTCTTGCCTTTTCCTGCTCTTCATTGAACTATCACACAGCGTTTCTGTGGCAGCAGCGGTCTCTAATGTAGTGCTGTGTTGAGCTGCTGCAAGTTGCTGAAAGCACTGTGAGCAAAAGAAACCTGTCAAAGGTCAACCTGTGTGAGACACTGCTCACTGCAGCGAGGACTAGAGGAGATGAGAGCAAAACAGCACATATCTGTACCCAGATGAAGTACTTAGGAGAAATGATTACACATGGAAAGCATAAATGTAGTAAACGGCTTAGCTTTTTTGCCATTTTATAGAAGGAGACTGCCAAAAAAGATACAGGAAATGATCAAATTACAATTCAAACTTGAGTCACCCTAGACATTTAATGACTACCAATTGATAAAAACAATCCTTTTTAACACATAAAAAAAAGTCAAATATTTGAGCAACATAAAACCCAAGAGCCAAGAATGATCTTTCTTTTAAGTGAGGAAAACGCTCATTTAAACCATAACATTAAAAGAGATGTGGCCTGCATGACCCTTGCCCGTCTTATTTTGCTCTGGACTTAACTGAATCTGAACACCATATCAAACCCAGCAGATGCCGGGACACAGAAGTGGTCTTGTCTATTGCAGGCAGATGCAGGCAAGCAGAAAATGAACAAAAGCTGCCCTTGTCCCCTCTTGTGTCACTGTATGAGAGAGAAGCCTGTCAGACTGGCAGTCCGGCAACACCACTGGAACCAGCAGAACATGACTGTTGACTGTGGACAGACAGACAGAGAGACAGACAGACAGGTTCTCAGAACCTTCCATACCTGTTCATGATTACCTGGTCAGCTATTTCAAGCACTCATTGGGTGTGTGATCCTGCACATTTTTAGAACTAGAATTTTTAGATCCAATCTCTTTTTAGAACTCACAAAAAACATGGATGGATAGACAGAATGGGATAGGGATAAAGTGGAATCAAAAAGCATACATGTAAAAATTTGTATTAATTCAAATTCACATGTTCATTTATTATAATGAATTATACAGAAAATAACTTAAACACAGACACAATTTTGGATGGATTTTTTATAGTCCCTCCAGAGATACTCTACTGAATAGAAGTAATTTTGCAAATACATGTCAACTTACTCTACTAAGCCAAACACAAGCACCTAAACCTAACCTAACAGTCTACAACAGTCTACTACATCTAGAAGTCTTGTTTAATAGCCTACCTTTGAAACTATTGCATTATATATATATATATATATATATATTGATGTTTTATTTTCATCAGCAAAATAATTAAGTGAAACGGGAATAACGCTGAAAAAGTTAATAATAATAAAATGAATAAATAACTGGCACTTCACAAATAGAGTACTAATACTTTAACACTAATACTTTAAAAGTTAGTTGACAAGTGGTGGCTAAAATAATTTTAGTTGGTACGATGTCTCAAGTGGACTATCAAAATAAAGTGTAACCTTAATTTAATTTGAAGTCTACCTCAAACAGATATTATATAAACAGATCATTACGACAATTAATTGACTGAATTAAATTACATCATGTAATACATTTGAATAAATGGGAAATTAGTATTATTATTACTAATTTCATGAAAGGCGTAATTTTTAAACTAAATATCTGTCAAATAACAAAGCAGTAAATGAAATTAATTTTAGACGGAAGAACAAGTGGCCACAAGCACACACACACTTTTTCCTGTTGAGAGGTCAGAGGTCAAATGTCTCGACAACCCTGAGCATGTATACACAAGCCTTAAACAAATGCACAACACACTCCAAGAGGCCACAGGTCAACAGGTCAACTCTCTAAACACCCGTCAAAGCACTGCTGTTTCTAGAAAGATGTAGCGAAAGATGTACAGTGAAAGACAGAATCTTTAAAACTCTGTATGCAGGCCAAAGTCTGCAAGCCGCACAATGCAGCGAAGGGAGGATATTCTTAAATCCCTCTAAATAGGAAGCATATGCACCTAGGCATTACTGTATATTTAGGACAAATTAAATAAAGCCAGTTAAGAGAAAAAAATAGTGGGACACAAACTCCATCTGCTGATGAAAACAAAGTAGAGTAAGAGAGGTATAAGAAATGAGGACACAAGCAGTAAGGCTGAGGATGGGAAATAAGGAGAGAAACAGTGGGTTGAGGGTACATCCTCAAGAAGGCAAAGGATGACAAAAGAGGCACAGTGACACCACTAAGAGGAACAGAAGTGGACAGCTCTATAGTTTTTTGGTCCCAGTGTAAAGACCATTGGGACTGTGTGGTGGCAGTGGGTGGGTCCCCTTTAAAACCTGACGTGTGGGGGGGAAGAAGCCCCAAACCTCCCCAACCCCCTCCAGCTGAGCGCCAAGGCTGCACAGATGCAAACTCCCCCCTGACCATGCGCTTGCCAAGACGAGCTTCCGAACCCACACCAGCTGGGAGCCCTCTGATGAGGCCAACACATCCATTTCCGTGGTAACCGTGCCCCTCTCCCTTGTCCTCGCCAACGTACACACACACACATACACACACACAAATACAAACACACAAAATCTAAATCTAAATCTAACCAAACACCCCCCTCTCCCCCCCCCCCCATCACATATTTGCCAGCAACAATATCACAGTGCAGGGGAAGATCGCAGCTAAATACTGTCACTCGAACACACAGGTGACTTGAGCACAGAGATGAGGACAAACACCACAATGATAAAGTTAAAATACAACATCATGTTTGTGTAATATCTCCAGTTGAGTTATTAGAGTGTCAGGGAAAAAACATTAAATTCAAATTTGCTTCAGAACAGAAAAGCTTAAGACAGGAAGCCAAACCCAAATATCAATTCTAAAGTATTTAGGCGTCAGCTCAGCTTTTTTAACCGTATTGACCGATATACACTTAACTGGAGGAAAAGACATGATGTAATGTTAGAACCGACAACACCTCACAAAACATAGACACTGCTTAATCACAACCACATTCTGACAAAAATCTAACATCTTTTTGATTATGTGCAGTTTAGCTTTGCCATTTCATAAATTCATAAACAATTAACACAGAAACTACAAAATTCACAACACAACGCACTCCTAATAAATAAAAAATGCAATTCAATAACACTTTGGCTATGACGAGTCTCTTCCAAAACCTTTTCCAAACTGAAAACTTCTGCAACAGGCAAATTAATCAACAATCTTGCCATACTGTGTGAACTCTCACTGAGATCCCATCAAAAACACATGACTGACATCTGTTGGGCCGAGCACAAACATGTTCTCTCACTCCCTCATGCACTACACAAACACACACATCCATTGGCTGTGTGTTACTCAAAGCTATTAGCTTACTCCACTTCTGGCATATCCATCCTCAGGGTAATCCAGTGAAGGAGAGATGCACGGCTGGGGAATAATGTAGCATTGTTGTGGGAATGTGAGAGATAGGGAAGAGGAGACAAGACAGCATTTATCAAGAGGAGCTGGTAAACATATAATCTGAATAAACTGCCAAGGTCAGGCAAACCGCACCTGGCAGTCATGAAGAGTTGAGGAATGGAATGGCATGAAACAGGAATTCAGATCCTGGAACGGGATCAGTGACTCCTCCAGGTAACCTTGGGGTCTTTGAGCTCTCAGAAAGAGGACACCCGATTCTGCACAACACCCAGATACATTTATCCCGCTCTTGCTTGCTCCAGTCAAGTGTCCTGGTTTTAAAATGGCGGATGCTTGTTGAGGTTTTTTGAAGTGCCAGGGCCTCAGAGTGTGCTACACAAAGCCGGTAGCGGGCGCGCTAACACCAGAGCTGTGCCAAGAACAACAAGCCAAGCAAGCAGCTGTGTACTAGTGGGATGGTTTGCCCGAGGAATCAAAGATTGCTGCCGAAGAAAGAAAAACAACATTTCAAAGAAGTGGCCCTCTTTACTGCCATTAGTCAAAGTCTGGAAACAAAGAGACAGAATCACAGGCAATGAGAGGACCCAGTGTCCACATGATCTTGAGAGACCGCTCAGGGTTAGCTTTAGAGTGACAAGTCCCCCTCACTCAGAAGTGTTAATGAGCTTTGATCAGGACATGCAGATGAAAGTTAGGATGAGTTAGCAAGCTAGCAGATGGGCCTAAGCCCACTGAGATCTGAAAGAAAGAGTGCAGCAAGAACTAAAGAAGTGAAAGGGATAGTCCACTCCACATCCAGACAAACACCATGGCGCCTGTGTTTGAAGACCTATTTTCCCAACTGAAAATCCCTTTACCAGTCAAGGCTTCTTGAGTGCAAACTACGAGTTAATGTTACATTCCAGTTAGACTGTGCTCCTGGAGGAATTTTAGATTTGAGATGCACATACGATATCCAGTCTTTTCACTCCATTACAGTAAAGAGAGTGCTCTTAACCATTTCAGATGTTTCCTAAGGCGTCGCACCTGGGGCTCCCCTATCGAAGAATCACTCAAAAATCAAACGGCTAATATCTTTGCTGTAGCTAAACCACTGCATTAACACCTAATGTCTCAGAATCACATTTCAACTCTCACTTTAGTGCCATCATCACTAAAAAGCTGCATTATCTTTAAAGCTCCAACCTTAAGAGAAATAAAAAGGTGGGAAAAGAAGGGAGAAACATCATCTGTTAAGTGGCAAATTTGGTCATTATCCAGGGAAAGAGTAAGAGATCTTTAACAGCACACTGTTTGCCCATGGAAAGATGAGGAAAGTGATAGAAAGGCACGAGAGACCCGGTGCCACGGAGATGAACAGAGAAAGGATTCCTCCCATTTTCATGCCTTTGGCGAAAAACACTTGAGCCAGCGGTTAACCTCCATCCCCTCAGGAGAGATATCAGAGCATCTGGCTGCTTCTAATACCCTCAGAGAGGACAGAGATGGAGAAAAGGAGGTAGATCCCGTGAAAGCAAGAGGGCGCCCATGTGCTTACAACTTTTTATGACTGATCGGTGGCAATAGGCCACTGCCAAAGGCCCAGCTCCCAAGCTCTCATCTCCCATTACCGGTGAGACAAAAGCAGGCCCTGAAATTCCCTTCACCCTAACCAATTACATGCCCCCAGGGACAAGCCCCTGACCGCTCAGAGCCAACTCGACTTTTTTTAAATTTTTTAAATCTCTGTCTTGTAATGTTGCAGTAGATCAGAGCCTGCTACTGCTGCTGCAACTATTACAACTGCAGTGGAAACTGGGACGGGATGTGTCAGTTTCACTGAGGCTAGCATTCCTAAAAAAAAGTTCCATCCACTGATATCATTAAAAAAAAGTGTGATCCAGTGGCCATCTGATGTTTCAAACTGTTGTATATTAAGACAAATTGCTAGAAGTGTCCGTCAGAAAACTACTTTCTACTTCTAAAGACAGCTGAATAGAAAGCAGCAGCAACAGTTCTTTTGACTGATGAAAGACCATTTAATTCCCGCCAGATATTCTGTATGAAGCCTCCAGTGAACTGTGTTTCACAAAGCCAGTGCACAGTACGTCTTCAGAGGGGACGTCTTATCTAAAATCAGCTTTTAGTCCTCGCTACTGTGGTCTCCATCAGTCCCTCTTCTGTTGAAACTTCTTCAATCGCCGCTGCCTGCCTTTGTGATAGATCATCTGGTCAGACTCCTGAAATGAGAGTGAATAGGTTGGGATGCTTTCTTGTACATAAATAGTATTTGAAATGAAACCTGTGCATGGCACGTCAATAATTCCACCTTGAAAAGAAACTAAATTTAATCTTGAAAAGGACCAAATTTTCTCAAAAAAGGAAAAAGTACTACGTGGTTTTCCGCCTAAAGGCTCCACTTAAGGCAAATTATCATTTACCTTTAGAGGGCTGCCAGATCATTAGGCAGGGACATTAAAATCAGCCACTGCAGCACCAGAGGGGGCCAAAGTGAACCAGTGCCCAGTACACAACTGAGCATGCGTGTGCGTGTGTGTGTGTGTGTGTGTGTGTGTGTGTGTGTGTGTGTGTGTGTGTGTGTGTGTGTGTGTGTGTGAGTGAAAAAAGAGTGCCAGCATGCATTTGTGTATATGTGTGTGATGACATCAAAGCTTCCAGCAGTCAAGGGTTTGCCATGTGTCCAGAATCATTTGACATGAGCAGATGCATCATTAAAACCTTGCCACACGCGCAGTTTCCTGTGCCAGACACCACAGCCATTCTCACTCTCGTCATCATTAGCAATCTTTATTCCATCTCTCTTTCGTATCTCACATACGTACTACAACCATGTGCAGATTCAAAAAGGTGAGAAATCTATTCCTCTTTCTCTACTCTGGCCTTTTCTGGGGTCATGGGACTTTCTGTGTGTATCTGTCAGTCAACCGGGAAATTTTTTCTTGTTTTTTCTGCCCATTTTCTGGCCAGACGGTGGTATCCCAAGCTCCTCTCATTAAGTCAAACTGACTGGTCGGGTGTGTGGCGTGACCAGTGACCACCTTCTGATGTTCAGCCAGGGATGTGTGAAGGGACAGACCGTACCTTCTTCTGAGGGGCTGGCATATGGCCCCAGCACAGCTGCTTTACTCCTTCCCCTTCTCATCTTCTTCCCTCCCTTAAATCATTCCGTGTTTGGTCATTCTCCTCCTCCTGGTCAATGATATGGTCAAGCCTGGACTCCAGACTGGTGAACACACACACACACACACACACACACACACTCAAACACCTGAAACAAACCCAGCTGTTTCAGGAGCTACTACCAGACATTGGCGGTCACCACCTTTCTCTCCTAAGGAAGAGGATGTTGTGTCTTTGCAAGTCATGTCTCGCTATAAAGCAAGACTTCCAGGTTTAAAATAACAACTCCTACATTTCCGGGTGAAAGGACAAAGCAAACTGTCCATTGTGGAAAAAGGGAAAAATGTCCATTGAGTGGTAATTTCTTAACAATGAAGTTAAAAAATATCTTTGGAGGTATACCTGAACAATACAGCAGGAAGGGCTGGGGTGAATACCGCTGGGAAAAGAAGAGCTGGCGCAGGGATCAAAGCTTGGCTTTGACGCGGCATTGTCTTTAAATGATCCAGACTGCGAACACAACACGTGGGTGCTCTGTGAATGAGGTATTATCTACTGATCTCTAAAAACCTTCAAATTACAAAAAAAATTTTGTGTTGAGAAGCTTTGCTTTTCTAGTTAAATATTACAGTTTATTTGGATTAATTTTATTTGTTTACATTTAATTTCATGTTTACATTGAAAGCAAATTGTAATTTTCCATCCTTTTTGCTAGTTTAATTCAAAATCAGTAATTTGATTGCAATTTAAAAGGCATAAACATTTTTATTTCTAACAGAAAACCCTGCTCTCCCATCTCATATGCATTAAAAGCAAAAAGTCACTAAACAAGAGTTTAAAAAAAGGTACATTTAGATGAAAATGTATCATCCAAACCACCACAAACCCACAGATAATAAAGGTCAACAGTCATCAGTGATATACATTTATGTGTCATTAAGGTCAGGAATAGAGGCAGTGAGGAAAGCTGCTTTATCAGAGCACTAGAGCACTAGCTACTCTCTCTTCTGTCTCTTTTAACTCCTGGGCACAATTAAGAAATGCACTCTGAGGACCTTCCAGACATTTGGTTATAAACTACAATATGTCTCACATTTCAAAGACGGCAGGTTATTGCTAGGCATGGAAAGCGCGTCACACACCATACTTTACATGAGTGCCGAGGTTCAGCCAAGCGTTGCTCAATTTCACCTGCAATAAACAGCAGATTTATGAAAAATATTTTCATCGTTTTGCCTCTGTCGATGCCAAAGTTTCAAATTAATTATTGATTAATCACTTTCTTTTTTAACAAAAATGCAGACTAGCAATATCAAAGCACAGCATGAAAAAAGATTATAGCCCCAATTCAGGTTTGTTCCAATCATTCATAACCATTGTATTGACAAATATCAACTTGCTAATCACTGAGCTCGAGAAATAAAAATGGTCAGCATTTCCCTCTGGACACACTAAAGCTGAAATACATCAGTTGTCTTTAACAAGCAAATTTCACTGAGCTAGAGTGAGGAGAAAATAAATCCTATATGTTTGTGCGTTTCTGTCTGTTTGAATGCATGCAGTCGAACAAAACCCCAAAGCACACGCATGCATGGATGCAGTGGACAGTGCGGACCCCCAGTGTTGCTCTGGTGTGGTCAAACCAGACCGAAAAGGTCAAGGTAAATTTTAGAGCATGCAAGGAGCTTTAAAATATTCATGGTCAGCTTTTTAGCACATGTGGCCACTCCAGAAGTAATGAGATGGGAATAGTAAATATTTGCCAATGGTCTGTACCATTCCCATGTGCTGAAGCTTATTTTGAATACAGAAGATGCTGGGGAGGCAAGTGGAGGGGGCACCTGATAACTAATTAGTACATTTGCACAAATAATTAGAATGATTGATTGATTTTTCACAGGGAGGCGTGGGAGACATGTTAAATGAAGATGGTCTGCCATTAAGAGCAGACTACTGGTGGTCCGTCTGAAATCATCATTCTGAGCATATGCTGATAATAGGAAATGAGACAGACAGATGACATTAAAGACAGTAGAAAGACAAATTCTCCCTAGAGGAACACTTTTTGAATTGTTCTTCAAATAACTCTATAAACCTATAACTTCTTCAAAAAATATCTAGGGTAATTGTAAGGGTTTAAAGAGAAGATGTATTTTTAGCACTGTACATCCAAAATCAGGCAATTCAGCATTTGAGACCACTGAGACCAT
The DNA here is from genome assembly GCA_037043235.1 of Rhodeus uyekii. Classification (NCBI taxonomy): domain Eukaryota; kingdom Metazoa; phylum Chordata; class Actinopteri; order Cypriniformes; family Acheilognathidae; genus Rhodeus; species Rhodeus uyekii. Next base: position 9,336,884 of record JAWRVZ010000007.1, read on the forward strand.
TTGAGACTCTTCACTTAAGTAGGCCCACACAGAATCCGCACAAATCCATGTTTTTCAGAACCAATTGTGGAGGGAAACATGGAATTTCAGTGATTTATTACAAGCCTTCTCATGAGCAAGGGCGCCACTGACTAGGTAACAGCTCCACATCTAGAATAAGAGCAAGGTTACTTTAAATTCCGATTTTGTATTTTGATTTAAAATCGAAGGGCTCCCGGCTCTAATGTGCCGCTATTCATCTGAGTGATGTTTGTTGTGCCTTGAGCAAAGCACTTAAAACTCAACTTGCTCCACGGGCACAACAATATGACACAGTTTTCAGTGTTCTTGTGCTAAATGAGAATCGCTTTTTAGAAAAAAGAAAAAAAAAAAGAAGAAATTTTCCACACAGCCCATTACAAACAGTCGAGTCTTGCGGAATGCATATAAGACCACGTCCTTTTCCTCTCTCCCGCTGCAGAAACGTGCACACAGGCTGACGCGCGAGTCTCTTAACATCAGTGTGAACACACACATTACGCTGAGCAAATATATATTCTCTCTCATTATCCTGTCTTTTAAAGTAAAGGAGAGGCAGGCTGTTTGTGGTGACCGAACGTAATTTCCCCCTCATACAG